>NESQ01000202.1:0-164738 GCA_003070745.1 Tuber borchii | reverse complement strand
AACAGGCCACACAACACACCTTGAAAGTTTTTCAAGTTCTCATATTTTTCCTATCCCTTGAAATATCTCGAATTTACTGAACAGACAGTGTGACGACGAATTTCGTCCTATTTGCACCTTTTTGCGTACAATAACATCTATCTATAGCACAGTTCCGGTCAAGAACAAGTTATTCAATTACCACACGCGTTCAAGCACAGTGAGATCAGTCTCGAAAAGTAAGTTTGATTTTCGCGTCTCTTTTGTGCTGTGTATCAAATCTAATTTCTTGTAGAATGGTACAAGAGTCTCAATGCCCGTACTGCAGAAGAAAATACAAGTCAAGTACATGGTACCGGAAGCATATGGAAACAGCGCATTTTGACCTTGTACAGCCTATTTGCGACGAAGAACGGCATGCACGAATCCCTCAGCCTGCCGAGTCTGACCTAACCTCCAATCTACTCGGGGAAGAATTTAGTACGGCTGACACGAATATTGAAGCAAATGAGTTCGATCTCTACGTAAACGCTGCCGATTCGGACGTGGAAAGTCTTAATTATTCAGACACTGAGGAAAGCACACCATTGGTTGGACTACCGATACCGACGACGCACCCCACTGCGGGAAGGTCACTACGGGACGTTGTACAGTCCGAAAGATCTGAAGATGAGATGTGGTCACCATTCAGAAGCAAGAAGGACTTTTAACTTGCTCGGTGGTTTATTGAAGCAAAGGTACCAAAGGATCACATGGATAGATATTTCAAGAAGGACTTGGGGCCTGAGGGCAGTAATATTAACTCTGGTTATTGGCTCCTTAATGCCGTTGATCAGTTGGAATCAGGTATGGGAATGAAGAGCTGGAAAGAGGGGTTTGTATCGTTTAGCGAAGCTGTAAGTAAATGGACCCTACAACGTCCTATTCTAACCGAAAGTAGGAAATTTCGGACGAGGAAGGACCAGACGAAGCTTCCGTAACACAGAAATTCTTTTTCCGCAATCCTATTGATTGTGCTAAATATTTACTTGGTCAAAGATGTTTTGCTCAAGATTTAGTTTACGCCCCTGTGAAGGAATGGAATAGCGAAGAACCACCTCAGAGAGTTTATTCGGAGATGCATACCGCTGATTGGTGGTGGGAGACACAGGTAGGTTCAAATACGACGTTCCACGGCGCTTCCATACCGTTTACTAGGACACAAAATTAACAGCCAGCCTAGGATGAATTACCCGATGGAGCAACACTCGTACCAATTATATGTTCCTCAGACGTTACTTGTTTGACCAATTTCTCGGGAGATAAGAAAGCCTGGCCAATCTACATGACAATTGGAAATATCCTATCGAGTACACGGAATAAACCCTCGAAACATGCAACCGTTCTTTTGGCGCTTTTGCCCGTCCCCCCAAAGATGCTGGGCGTAGCAGCAAGAGATGCACGGCAAAGGCAGGTCAACAATGAGATTCTTTGTGATTTGATGGAAGCGATCTTTGCACCAATTGTTGCACTAGGGAACTCCGGACTTGAGGTTGAATGCGCCGATGGAAAGGTCCGATTGTGTTTCTTACGCCTCTCGGCGTGGATTGCGGATCACTTGGAAAATGTAACATTGCACGGTATTCAACAAAATCAGTGCGCTGTCTGTGATGTTCGACCGGAACAGCTAGGGTCCCATTTGAGACGTTCTGCAGCCAGACGAGATTATAGGAAATCCCAACATCTCTTCAACAAATACTGTGAAAACGACCAGCAGGCCAAGCAACAACTTACAGATTGTGGTTTCAAATTGCTTCCTAGCGTCTTTTGGGGGCTTCCGAACGTTCAGCAATCCGATCTGCCCAAACCAGATATTCTCCATGTCGTGTACCTGGGAATATTCGAAACACACCTTATGAAATGGGTTATCGGATTTCTAAAGAAATACAAACGGCTACAAGCATTCGATGCTATCTGGAAGAGTTTAGATGTTTATCCTGGCTATTCCGCGCCGAACAAAGAGTATAGTCGGATCTCTCAGTGGACCGGAAAAGAGATGAAGAATCTGGTTAAAGTGATACTACCATGTTTTGCAGCCTCCCTACGTCGTCCGAGTGCTGCAGAACGTCCCATATTCACCAAAGCTCTAACCTGTGTCCGGTTGATTGTCGACTTTACTCTAATGTCACAATATACAAGCCATACCGATGAGACAATTCAATACCTCGAACAGTTCCTTAAGGCCTTTCATGATCACAAAGTCGTTTTTAAGGAGTACCGAAAGGATAAGTCCACTGCCAGGAAAGTGAGAGAGGTCACAGCCAGAATTCGAGTTGAGCATAGTGAAGTACTTAATCAACACCGTCTTTTGGGGGCTACATTTGCCAAAAGACGTCGGATTGCGGACGAGCAACGTCGCAATTTAGATGGAATTGTTGCAGATATATATGATGAGGATGTAGACTTTAACTTTGTTAAGATACATCTGTTGAGTCACTTCGGGGACCATATACGGCGCTTTGGGAACATTCAAATGTATTCTACCGAGTCGGGTGAAACAAGTCACAAAACAATGATCAAGGAGGGCTATCAGTGGTCAAATAAAAACGATGCAAGCCAACAAATACTACGATCATATTCTAGACTTGACAGCTTCAAAATTCATGAAATGAATATCCAAGCGGATCTATCGCGTCCGATTCGAGACGAAGTACGCGACAAACAGCACAAACGGCAAGTCGGTTCAGTAACTAAACAACCAATGGGTTTCACACCAACCGTGGAAACCATTTCCCAGCTCTACGAGAGTTTGAGAAATATTCCGGACCTTTTAATGGATTATTATCGACGGAAGTCGTCTGTGAGCCAACATTTTGATGTGGATTCGGTTAAACAGTTTCCAGTTGAGATATGTCGGCTTTTACGTGTCCCGGTAGAGAACTTTCAGGACGAGAGAGAGGTCACTTGGCACCTTCTTCGGTGTACCGGAACCCAGCGTTGGAGGTCAACAGGGCAGAGCAGGAATGATTAGGTATGGGTGGATTCGGGTAATAGAAGTATTTATGGAGCACTAAAAGGCTGTTATCCGGCCCGCTTGGTTTCGATAATGAAAGTTCGAGACCCAAGAACGGGTTTAGTAGATAGACTGGTATTAGTAGATAGACTATATGTTGAGAACTCGGGGAAGCTCAGCGATATAATGGGACTTGTTACCGTTACTTTGGGGACGGCGAAAGGCCCAAACGGAACAACCGAGATAGTCGTTAGTATCAAACGGATTATGGGCATGGCGCATTTAGTACCCGAGACTAGTGGTAAGGATAACAACCGCTGGTATGTAAATAGTAGGATTGATTTAGAAACATTTAATAGAATTTATTGAAAACTTTACAGTAGAAAGAAAGAAACAAAGAATGGTATGAAGGGGACGCGTAGCGGTGCATTTTGAGACACCTAAGGATATCGATGGTGAACTAACCGAGGCGACAAATAGGAGTGGTACAGAAAGGCAAAGCGAATCATGAATGTCAGGAGAAGGACGAGAGAAGGCACAAAAGATACGGGCTTCAGTGAAATAAAACAGATTTGGCACGCATACTTTGGAAACAGAAGGGTGTGTGGGGCCGGTACATGAGTAGAGAGTAGATGTTATGACCTGAAGAACGTCCCCCAGGGGACGAAATCCATAACGGAGAAATCAAGGGGAAGAGAGAGAGAGCAAAGTGCGATATGGGACGCTGAGAGAGACGAGGTTGTTCCGGACGCGCACCAGGGGTAGAGAGTGCATGTTATGACGTGAAGAACGTCCCCAGGGGGACGAAATCCATAACGGAGAAATCAAGGGGAAGAGAGAGAGAGCAAAGTGCGATATGGGACGCTGAGAGAGACGAGGTTGTTCCGGACGCGCACCAGGAGTAGAGAGTGCATGTTATGACGTGAAGAACGTCCCCAGGGGGACGAAATCCATAACGGAGAAATCAAGGGGAAGGGAGAGCGCTAAGGGCGTGATGGGGCGCTGAGACAGGCAAGGTTGTTCCGGACGCGCACAGGTACAAAGCGGACGCACAACAGCCAAAATGGCCTGGATAGAAATGCAAAAAAAAACAGGGGTCAGTTAAGCGAGACCTCCTCGCTAGTGGAGCAAGCTAGGGGCCACCTGCAAAAGAGGACGATAAATGGCGCCGAAGGCATGTATGGAGCTTTCAGAAGGCCTGTTGGGTCTTTAGGAAAGGCGGTAAATGTATGAGGGACAGGAGGGACCGGGGGAGGTGGTATTACTAGCAGATACAGGGAGATATGTAGGTAATACATGAGGGAGAATTTTTTTTGCTGATGGGATTGTATACCAAGTATTGATTTTTTTGTTTTCTAATTTTACATATAGCTTTTCTTATATCTATTGTATGTCTACACATATTTTCAGTTTATCCTAAGTAGTTGTGATTGTAGGGGTAATAAATTTATAGTGGTAGTGGGATTGCCGTTGCGTTGCCGTACGGATCTTTTTGTACCCGTACTTTACCATAAAAAAGCCCAGGTCAGTGGAGGGTGCCACTTCTAGGATCCTGGAAACTACATCCTGAGCTCACAGCAAAAGCTTCTTGAATTAGGCACTGCTGGGAACGTATGATACCGATAAAGGTTTGTTGCGAAAAAGTTAAAATAGTGTGCGTTGCCAAAATTGAAATTACTGACAGAAGCTGTGGGGCGGCAGTGAAAGTAGGCAAAATAAGTGTAGTTATTTTTGCCATTACCCGATTGGAATAAAATTATTATTAGGCCCTGTTCGGCACGCCACCATAAAAAAAAACGCCATTTTTCTGAAAACACCATATTTCCTAATGCCTAATGTAAGAGTGGGTAAATGACAATAATCTTTTCGTAGAAGGATAGCAGAAACCCTTCTGCATATTGTGTGAAAAAATGGAATTAATTGGAGGCCTGACCATTGAGTAGTATCAAAAATGGTGATGTTGCGAAATATTGAAGGACATGACCTCTTATCTTTCGTAACATCTTCCTTTCTGCTACTCTGCAATGGTCAGGCCTCCACTTGACTTCATATTCACTCAGATTATGCGGAGAGGTATCTGCTATCACCCTATGATTTAAATATTGTGTTTGAGGTAGTTATTGCATTAAAATCAGGAAATATGCTGTTTTCAGAAAAATGGCATTTTTTTTTATGGTGGCGTGCCGAACAGGGCCTTATTGTTTTTTTAAAAAAGAGGAGAGGATATATATCTATCATAGTATTATCATACTACCGAATTTCTAGCGACTTTTAATATGTGACTGTTGAGTGTTGTAGGGTACGGGCAACCACCCTAGTTATGTTATGGAGAGCATAGGACGGCGTTGAGGGTCAACCAAGGGTTTGTTAGTCCTTTTAGTTAGCAGCCATGCGCACCTGAGAATAGAACAATTTCTCTACGTTTGCGCCTACGAACCAACCCATCGATTGCTGTAGCTGTAGAACCTAGCGAATTTCACAAGGGAGAAGTGGACGGTACTTTTGGCACTATATGCTGCCGAGAGTCCTTCCGGTAAAGCCTTTCTTCGCGTTCGAGAGAGCACTCGCCCTTCGGTCTAAATCGGTCATGAGTGATTCCTGGTGACTTCATTAAAAGAACTCTGCAGAGGATGCTGAGATAAACATATTCGGTACAGTACTGTAAATTTATCTTGGCTGCACCGATCTAGCGAGATGGCATAATAAGTGGGGGGTGAGATACCGGCATTGTAAAGCATGCAATGTTTAGAATTTATGGTTAAACAGAGCTTTGATAACCATTGAGGGGTTGAGAACTTGCGGCTCAAGTGTTTTGCCAAGATTTCACTCTAAACCTTTACCCAGAGAGGAAAGTTGGAAGCGTGGAAGAAAAAAAATTGTAGGAAACCGTTTGACTCCCCCCCCACATACTATTGCCACGCGCAATGGGCTCCGACAAGAAACGAAAATGCCCTCAAGATGCAGACCCAGGCCCGGCGAGAGAGAGCGGAACAAAAAAATCCCCTGCAACCGCAAATAAAAGGCTGAGGCCCGAGCCGTCGGCAGCTGCTTCAAAACCTGAGTTAGCAAAGCAATCAACGCTCCGTGCCTCAAAGGATGAAGAAGCATCTTTCCCAAGAGGAGGTGGCTCTATTCTTACTCCGTTGGAATTCAAGCAGATATCCAATGACGCTGCTAAAGATGTCCTCTTCGAAACTGAAAATGTGAAGGCTAAATCGACTAAGAAACCGATGAGAGAGGGATTGAGGAGAGATAAAAAGGCTAAAAAAACGAATCTAAGAAAGACGAACAAAAGGGGATTAAAGCAGAGGGATTGAGCTATAAGGTTGGTCTTTTCTCGTCAAAAATAAGAACTACGAGGTGCTAACCAATTCGCAGAGACTACTACCGGGTACACTTGTGCTTGGATGCATCTCTCAGATTAATCAAACTGACCTCGCTCTTTCTTTGCTAAATAACTTGACTGGCTTTGTTCCTCTTACTTCTATTTCAGAATCATTGAACCAGAAGGTTGAGGCCCTAATTCAAGATAGCGATGATGATGAGGATGAGGACGGAGAGGGAAAGATCGAAACAGCAAGATCGGAATCTAGCGAGGATGATGTTGACCTCACGTCTATGTTCCAGATCGGGCAGTATCTCCGAGCGTACGTCGTATCTTCTTCAGAACCTGCCAATTCGAAATCTTCCTCCGGCTCTAAAAATATTAAGAAGCGGATCGAGCTGTCCTTGGATCCAGCTATGGCTAATAGCAGCCTTACAGCTACTGAGCTAGTCATCGGATGCACTATCCAGGCCTCTGTTACAAGTATAGAGGATCACGGTCTCGTTATGAATCTAGGTATCGGGGATGATCTCAAAGGGTTTCTCTCATCTAAGGAGCTCGGGAAGGGCCGTTCTGTGGCAGATGCGAAGGAAGGCCAAGTAATGCTTTGCACGATCGTCGGGCTCTCGTCGAATGGTAAAATTGTCAAACTCTCAGGGGATCTAGAAAGAAACCAAGTAAGAAGGGTAAATACTCAGGTGGGAAGGCAGCCTGGTGGCTGAGTTCTGCACTCACAGTTAATACATTTTTGCCTGGAACCGGCGTAGAGGTACTCATTACCGATATAGCAAAGAGGGTCAAAGCTGTTGGGATCGCAGGCAAGGTTATGGGACTTGTAGATGCTACAATAGATTTCTTTCACGCTTCTGGCTGGGAGGGAAAAGATACTGAATCCAAGTTTAAGGTTGGGGAAAAGGTCAGTTCCAAACATATCTCCCTTCTGTATAGCCTCTTTAACCTTCTTTAGATCAGGGCGCGTGTCATTGCTACCTATTCCGAACCTCGTAAACTCGCTCTTTCAATCCTTCCCCACATTCTTTCATTTACTCGGCCAATTGAGAATGAGCCTACAACTATCCTCCCAACAGCCACTATTATCAACTCTGCAAAGGTTCTTAATATTGAACCCAAAACCGGCCTCTTTCTAGACGTCGGTGTTCCCGGTATTCCTGGCTTCGTCCATATATCTCGGGTCTCAAGCAATAGCAAAATAGAAGCTCTGTCTGAAGATTCCGGTCTATATCAGACTGGTTCAACCCATAAGGCTAGAGTAATTGGTTATAACTCTATGGATGGCCTCTATCTCGCTAGCATGGAGCAAAAGGTTCTCGATCAACCATTTATAAGGGTGGAAGATACCAAAATTGGTGAAGTGGTGAAGGGGACTATTCATCGAGTCCTAGATAGCGGCCGTGTTATCGTAAACTTAGCTGAGAGGATCACTGGAATGGTGGATTCGCTTCACCTAAGTGATATCAAACTCAAGCATCCCGAAAAGAAGTTTAGGGAGGGTGTTGAAGTAAAAGCAAGGGTAATTTTTTTCGACTACCCTAGGCCAATTTCCAATAATACTAATTAATGAATAGGTTTTGCTAGTTGACCGTTCAAGGAGAAGAGTAAGATTGACCTTAAAAAAGGCTATTGTCAACTCCGACGCTCCAATAATATCATCTTATGAGGATACAACTCCTAGCACCCGCTCAGTTGGTACCTTGATTAAAATCCTACCAAACGGCGCTATAGTCAAGTTCTTTTCAGATGTCTGTGGCTTCCTCCCTGTTTCCGAAATGAGCGAAAGATATATCCAAGATCCCCGTGAGCACTTCACGGTTGGCCAATCTGTGAATGTCCATGTATTGTCAGTGGACCCTACAAAACAGAAGCTGCGAGTTTCTTGCAAAGATCCAAATCTATCTGGTGAAGCGCAGAAAGTAGCTCTTGCCAAACTTCCCCCCGGTGGTGTGGTCTCCGGGACCGCGATCGAAAAGTCGGCGGAAGGGGAAGAGGAGCTCGACGTTGAAATGACCGACGAACCTGCTGAAGAAGGTCTCAGCACAGGGGGATTCGACTGGTCCGCAAGTATCCTAGACAAACGTAGCCTCGATACCGATTCTGAGAGGGATACCAGCCTCAAAGACGAGGGCCACAAAAAGAAGCGGAAGAAGGTCCAAATCAAAGAAGATTTGATGGGGAATCTAGCGGCAAGAGAACCATAATCCGTCGCTGACTTCGAACGTCTTCTCCTTGGAGACCCCAATGATTTCAAATTGTGGATCATGTACATGTCATTCCAATTACAACTTAACGAAGTCGAGAAAGCTAGAGAAATTGCCGAGAGAGCGACCAAGACTATCGCCCTTCGGGAGGAGAAAGAAAAACAGAATGTCTGGATTGCTATGCTAAATATGGAATCCATGTATGCCACCGATGAGACTCTCGAAGAAGCCTTCAAGAGGGCTTGCCAGTATAACGAGGCTCAAGACATCCATGAGAAGCTGGCTAGTATCCATATTCAAACCGGCAAGACTGAGGTATATAATATTTCCCGATCAAAAGTTCCTGTTACAGACACCTAACTCCATGATTTCAGAAAGCGGATGACCTCTTCAAAGTAATCAAAAAATTCAGCCAAGATCCTAGAATCTGGGTGAACTACGCCGACTTCCTTCTCAGTAGCAAGCAAAACCGCGAAGCCGCCCGCGCGCTCCTTCAACGCGCGATGCAAGCACTCACGCAAGACCAGCACAAGGACCTCATCTCCAAGTTTGCCAAGCTCGAATTCCGCAGTGGTGACCCTGAGAGAGGACGAACGCTGTTTGAGAACTTACTCGCCACTTTCAAAAAAGAAGAGCGATCTATACAACATATTCTTGGATATGGAGATCAAGTATGGAAGCGAAGAGGATGACGGAAAGGAAGGCGTCAGAGTTTTATTCAAAAGGGCTCTCGCTAAGAAGACTTCGACTCGTCAAGCTAAGGCTCTTTTCAAGAAGTGGTTGGGATTCGAGAAGAGCAAGGGAGATGAGAAGAGTGTTGAGGCAGTGACTCGAAAGGCGAAGGAATATGTCGAGGCGAAGAAGGGGGAATGAGTGAAGCAAAGTGAGGCATGGCATCGGGTATTGTTAAATATTTATGTAAATTATATCAGTACGTATTGTGGCCTACGTAATTGAAATCAAGGTTTTCTTGCAGTGATATTGTTCAGTACAGGCATGGAAGTCAGTAGCAGGTATGTTAAGAACGCTGAGTTATAGACCGGAAACATGCGCGAGCGAGAGATACTCAAGAACTTCATTCTATCTTAGAGGGCCAGGAAGACCCACTATCTACGCAGTGAAACAGCAACATATTTCAACAGTAGAGAAGGAGTCAAAGGAAACAATATAGAAGACCAAAGAAGCAAATGAGAGCAGAGTTACGTATCTGGTCAATTGATTGAGCAGTGACATGAGAGAAAAGGCGAATAGGGAAGTCTAACTCGGGGAGTAGGAAACCGGCACTAGGGAGAATGACTAGCTTTGTAGTACTCTAAAACGTAGAAAGCGCATATCCGAAAGCCCAAGTTCAACAGGTATTGGTGGGCGGTGGCATAGTGATTTTTCATGATCTTAGACAGCACGGAACAAATTAATATATTATGATATCCAGACCCAGCAGAGTAACACTTCACCCTGCAAAAAACACCCGCCCAGCCCATCCAACCAATAATCACGAGTAGACAATCACAAATACATTGAAACATTCTCATAAACAAAACTCTCTCACCTCCACCACGTTCACCCATCCAACAGTGAAGATGAACGAAGTTGCAAGGTTGTAGCTATTAGGTACCTAATTCTTATCGAGAGAGAAAAAAGGCAATCCTTTAGTTTATAGGTTGTACAGTAGTATCATAATTATTTCAGCAGTTATCAAAATCTATTAGCAGTTCGAAGCTCTTATTTATGTAAACGATACAACACAGCGTGGTCGGCTCAGAGAAGTTCAACGTTCCATCTGGCTCTATTTCGGCCGCCACCAAGTAGGCCATCTCTCGCTTTTTTGGGGTTTTTCGACATTTGATTTCTCTCCAATAAGAAATTAGATCTAAGATCTTCCTCAACCATCTGAATGTCAGGCTGTACACTGTTCAGGCCTATCTTGCTTACCCTGGGTTGGGGTCTTGAAAATACCAATATGTTTTCAAGTAGACTAAAGCAGATACATGATCTACCTTCAGGGTAAATCATAGATAGTCACTCGATGACCTGAAACTTTCTTGGCCGAATTTTCAAGTGCCTTTCATCCACAATAATGAGAATTGCCGTGGGTGTGTCGAATTCAACATTGGTAAGTACCAAAATTGAAGGTAGTATATATAATGAGTCATGTTCATGCGATCAATGATCCCCCCTCTCTAACAAACCTCGTTAAGATAACAAAATAAGCTAATCTATAATGTCAGCCTGGGAGGTTTACTCTGACGGACCGGAGGTTGACAACCGCTTTGTGCGTAACCAGGAGGAGCTCAACGAATTATTTCGAAGTCTGAACCTATCTTTCGACGATCCAAATAGGATCGTAGACGCTCTTACTAAGATGATAAATGACTATTGGGGGATAGAACGACAGCCGGATAGCCATCTCACTGAACGGGAGTGGTCTGATGCTCAGGACCAGACATCATTGCTTTGCTCTCTGCTTGAAGAGATCCGCGGGCTACCGTTTCATCGACACAGAGTCGACGCGGCAAACATCATCGACGAGGTCGATGACCGGTTAGGTGGCGCATCTTATCCACTCAGGATTGACCCGAATCCAATGTGCTTACCTTACACAGGCCCCCCGGCGTATGGCAGTGATTTGAGGTGGCATGCAGGAAGCCAAGAATTGTTGAATATGATGGCGACAAGACAAGCAGGGGATCCCGTAGATGTGCCCTCGTCCTCCCAATCTCCACAATTGTCTTTTATTCCCCAGGACCGGGTTCTACCGGCGGAGAATATAGGGTTGTCATACTGGGTAGAACAGCCGCGTGATGGATTGCATTGGATGAGGTTGCTTCAATTAAAGGCCATGGAAAATCCTGGGCCTCCTATTCCAGAATACCTCGATAATCCCACAGAACCCTTACTGAACTATCCAGACCATTTCCCGCTTCTCGATGGCCCAGTGCCAGAGGTACCTCTCTGGCGGGAAGAGGATATTAGAAGACCGGTAGTTTACGACTCGCGTAAAGGGACTGGGCGTTATATGAAGAGGGAGAATGAGGATAGCTACCTTTACAAATTCGCCTGCCTCGTCCAAGACGTACTCTTACAACCAGAAGTCGCTATGAAGTACACAATCATCCTGCGCGCTACGCGCGGCCGCTATCCGGACCCTGGACCGGACAACATCTGGGACGAACCGGCGCCGACTTCAACAGAGGTGCAGCAATTATTGAACTGGTTTGCCACTGGCTTCCCCATGGTGGTTATAGCGAGGAATGGGCAGACCTATTTGAGTGGCATCCACAACCGCTGGCTGACTCCTGATAGAATTGAATTAAGTGGGGAGCAATTCGACTTGATTGAGCAATGCCAAAGAGAGAACAAACCCATTGCTCACAGATTCTATCGTATGTACTGCACTCTTTTCCACGAGATAGGGCACTACCTGAACACCCATATCAACGCACCTCTCCATCAGGAATTCTTGACCCCTCGGAAACTGCGTTGGTACATACGCCCTATGGCGACCCTCGAGGATCCTACGCACCCTGAATTCCATAGGCTCTTTCCGCACACTGGTGAAATCGGAGAGATTATTGAGATGTTGATCTTCGGACACAAAATGAATATTCCCACCATAGATCCCAACGCGGGAATAACGGCGCATGTCCGGGGGTCAACATCTGGTCCGTATGGAGATGATAGGGCACAGATAACGGTGCCTCATGAAATCCTCGAATACATGTTTTGCGCAAGGGTGCCGTTGAGGATGGATGGGCAGGCACTCCGGGAGCTTATATGTGGGCTGGAAATAACTAAGGAAGAGGAGCAAAATGGGCTTCCTAGAGAGGTATTGCTGAGGAATTCACGGGTCGATCCGGATGCTATTGCTGCAGGGCAAGAAATACCGGGGGGTTATGGCGGGTACAGGTACAGACGGGCTATACGAAGGCTTCAGAAGGATCTCCTAGAGATGGCATACGGCATTGAAGAAAGTTCACTGGTCCAGGTAAACGCAGAGGACTACTGTAGCGATGAGATGCTTAAGGAAAACCCATACGACGTGGAAGCTAAATGGGGAACACTCTGGAACGGGTTCATTTTTCTCTGCTCCCTCCTCCTAATAGGCCTCGTCGGACTTCCGATCGGTGCCGCTTGTGGTTTGGTAATTTACTGTGGAGTGAGCACATTGGAGGGAGCAAAGCTGTTGAGGGGGTGGTGGAGATGGTATACTAGGTATGAGCATAATACTTGGGGTGGGGCCGGATTGTGAGAGCGGCCAGTGCGGGGTTACTTGCCCTTGGTTATAGTGATCCTTTATATGATAACTTGTCTGTTTTGTTTGTTTTCAGGAGATAATGTTTATACTATGCATTTGGCCATCCCCATCATTAACTATTTGTGTCGCACCATAATTTTTGTTTTCCAACAGCGAATTTTACAATTAAATTTTGATACTTATCACTAACAGTACATCGCGCAATGAATGTGACCATATCCGTTAATCATTTAGCACGTCCTGATTCAGTTCGTATTTGTTGGGAGCTAAGCTGCGAACCACTAAATGAGTTTTTCAGTTAAACATCTTCAAGCCTGAAGCCAATCTCGTTTGGTCATAATTGGAACTATACATAAAATAGCGATCTTATAGGGAAAGGAAATTTTTAGCAGTGTAGAACCTACTTTCCACTTCGAGCGATGAGGCAATAATCACTATAAACTATGTTTTCAGAATAGTGTTTTGAAAAAGTGTGCTAAAATTGTTTCGTAAATCATGCCCTACTTCACAGTGCAGAAGGGTATTTGAAAGTAAAAAAATAAGTATCTAGTGTCATTGGATACCACAGTTATAAGCAATAGAGTGTAAGTGCTGCGAAGGCCTCCTAGGGCCCCAATATCCAGATAATTTAGAGTGGTCTGTGTCTCTTGGGGCAAAAAGAAAACAAATATAAAAAAAGGCGATAAGGAATTCCGGAGTTCTAATCTATGAGTTTAGTAGCTCAAGTCAATCGATTTCGGTGCTTCTAATCCCCGTTTTCCAATTTTTCCCCTACCCTAAGTTGTACCCAGAACCATATTCTTCTAAAATAAGACTCACAACCCGAATTAGTCAATCGCTATATTACCAAGTGAGTATGGAGGTAGACTCTCTAGATGTGCGTTTGAGGAGAGAAATATTTAATAACAGCGGTTCCGTGCCACCCTCCCAAGGCCAATGTTTCCATTAAAATCTGGAATGGAGTGAAGGATTTCAGATTGTGATGGCCAGGGAAAATCGCAATCTAATACAAGTTCGCCGGAATAGATGACCTCTTGAATAGAATATCCCCCTGTTCACCTCCTCATAATATTATCAAACTCTAGCTAATAATTCCAAATCCAGATTTACTTAGGAGAAGATAGTAATATCTCTTTTTATCTATCCAACCGTGCAGAGAATATCACAGATGTTAGAAAGCAATTGACGAAATTGCTAGTAAGGAAAAGTCAAGCCTAAAGTATCTGTCCTTCTCTAAACGTCCCCATTCTTTGCTGAGAAGGCCACCCTTACCTAGTGCGTGCGTAGGCAGAAATGGATACCACACTACGAGTTGGTGAAATTTGTTGTGGCATACAATCATAGGGCATCGGAGCATGAGAGTGCGGTGATCGGGGGCACAGCGATGGATTGCTGCTTTCACATCCGATGCTAGTAGGCATAAGATACGGGTGTTGGTTTGGTTTCATTGATACCCCTGGCCATTGGGCATCAAGTATCTAGTATGATAATATTATCTGGTTTAGTTTGCTGTTTCTTTCACCCTCTCTCTGCTTGTCGGCGCCGGGTAGTTAGTTTAGTTTGTTTCACCCTTTATGCTAGTCGACATAGAGCATCGTGCATGGATTTTAGGGTTCTGTACCATTCAGGATCGAGGGGGATCATGAAGTTTCTGAGAGTTTCTTTTCTTAGAGCTGGATGCGTTTCACTTGGTTTTTTGAAGGTTCTTTTAGATTCTGGACCTGCCAGCTATTTTGGAGATACATATTTCCTGGCCTGCCTTTAACAAGCATCTCCATGGACGGTTTAGTCCATTGCCCCTCCCTCGTCTAGTGTGCTCTATTAAGGCGGTCCCAGCCGCGCCGCTACGCCCTCTAGCCCTCTCTTCAAGAGTATCCCTGCGTAAATCCATTATGTGCGGAATGTGTTATTTTTTCATGAAATATCATCCGTCCTAATTAGTCGCGGTCCAGTGCACGGGCCCCCGTCACAGAGGATAAGCGGGTATTAAACGTAAGAGCGTTAGTATTCATGATTTCCTCCGGATTATTGGGTCCGACTTTCAAGTGAGTTGTTGGAAATCGCAGTGTTGAGGCCGTAGCTCAAGGCCGCACTGGTTCGCTTGCGCACTAGTCAAAGGACGCGCAAGCCATGCAAATGTTTCCATTCCCTTGTTCTTCTTTCCTTCCTCTCCTTTCTAGCCCAGCTTCTTGCTTTCACTTCTCAAGTCTTTCCTATCAACCTATCACTATCAATTATGGTTTTCATCTCCACTTAACACAAACCTTATCTCTCCACTTAAGATATTCCACTCCGCTGCCTAAACCCTGACCATAAATCATTACCTCCGCATTGAATATTTTCAACATGAGTAGTCACGAGCTTTACGAGTGATTTCTTATGATAACAGATTATTGGCGCCTACAGTGTTTTGGATTCTACAAAATAGTTGCAAATATAATATGTCGCCTTTTAAACCTTGTTCAATGCTGTAAGGAGAGAGCCCGAAAGGCTGTACTTGGAAAGGGACTGTTTCCCAAGTGCCTCGTTCTCCAGGCGTTGAAAAAACGTAAGACTTCTAGAGCCGGTCTATGATAAAATTCCGGCAAGTTCTAGGAGAAGTCTGAGCCCGCAGCAACGACCACTGCCCAAAATAGATCTTAGATCTTGTACTAGTAGTGACTTTCTTGAAAAAAGAAATTCGCAAGGTGATCAATGGTGACGGGATGATTTGTCGATTTAATGGCTACCCCCTCGAGCAATACCAATCATTCCTCTACCAGCAAGCCTGTACTAGTACAGAACCCAGAGTCTCCTCCGACTATCCAGATTGAAGGAGGTAAAAGAAAAAGCCAACCTTTTTTCTCTCTTCTCCGCCTTATATACCCACACTTGTCATTCGCATAGGAGGCCGTTGAGCCACTTCTACTGCCTGCTGACTGCTGACTTTACCTCTGGTGTATGGCACAAAGCCGGATCCTACCGCCCAATTTTCCCCTATAACCTTATTAAGGAAAACTAAAGTCTTCAATCTCCCATTCCTCATAGCGCAAAATTTACCGTTTTTCTCCTACCTCACGTGATGGACCACTCAATAATAATCCACCTCCGGGCGGAAATCGAACCCCCAGGTACCTACCTATTATACCAACCCCGCAAGGGCTAATTGGTTCCCATCATCTTAGTCACTGTGCTAGCTAGGTGTAATACTTCATATAATGTCACCCTGTGAGCAAATCCCTATTTTACTGAGAGGTAGATTTAGATCTTTTTCGCCTGAGGTTAAACAATACTATGATATTGGATCATCAGACACCGAATACACTATCGGAGCAGATGCATCCTTAAGAGAAATTGTGGGGAACAGAGCACTGATACCTAACAAAGTCCCTCCGTGTGGAATAGCCACAGCTGGAATATCAATGATGGAAAAGATAGGTTTGGCTGTGAACAGGGCGGGCTCGGAGGGAAGTTGCGGGTTAAAGTTGTACGGCCACGCCCCTGCATTGGCAAACGTATAACAGGAGAGTACTACACTATACAATACCCACGACTTACGGCCACCTCGTTCAGGGAATCGCACCCAACTTTCGGGTTGGTCCTCGTTAATACAGTATCATACTATATTGCTACATAAATGGATCAACGATGGGCACAGGGTTCGCGGCAGGCCGACAATCAACCAAATAAGTCAAACAACCTATTAACAGCAAGGAAATAAACGCAGACATCGCAGCACTGGTCTTTCCTCGAATCACCCACCTGTGCTAACAATTATCCTTTAAATTTTTACCTCCCACGCCCCTAAATAAAAGAAAATCTACACACCCTAGCAATACCATTCATTACAAGAATTGACTCTATCGACATCCCAAAATATCCAGAAAAAATCTCCCCGTTTTTCCAATATTCACCAGCGCCCCACCACCCATCCATCCTACCACCAAAGCCCAAAACGACTAGGACAATCTAATAACCAAACAACTCCCCAACACTCAAGAAACTAACCCTAGTCCCCCACATAGCCACCAACAGAACCACCGCGTCAACAGCCAGCAGCACCATCCCGCCCAACATAAACCTCGGGCTGAAAATTCTATAAAGCATCAAATGCCTCCTCAAATGCCCAGCGCACGCGACCGCACTGAGCGTAATCACAGAATGGTAGAGCATATACGTAGACACGGCTTTAGCCGTTTTGCCTAGCGTCTCCGTGCCTGTTGGGGGTGCTTTCCAGAGCGCCACGAGCGGGACGGCCAAGGCCGTGAGCAACTGCGGGCCAATGCTATTCGCTATAACAAGCATTGGCGACCAAGGGTATTTGATTGTCGAAAAAGGGATGAATGCAGATTCCCATTGAATAGCGGAGAGCGTGGCTTGGTGACCTGTGGAGAAAAAGTGGGAGTTTCCCAGGATTCCCAAGATTACGGGGCCGATGGCAGAGTCGGAGAGGGAAAGAGTGTGTAGGAGCTCTAGCAGAGAGAGAATTTGCCACAAGAGGAGACCCATTGACGCGCCGCCCATGGGCTTTTGGAGGAGGATTAGGGCTAAGGACCAGGATATTAGCAGCATAAAGTAGCGAGAACCGTGCAAGTTTGATGTGCCAAGGAGACGGACAATGGGTTTCGAGCTCTGGGGTGGGAGGAGCATGTCTTCACCGTCATCAGGGGAGGTTGTAGGTTGGTTGGCGAGTGGATCTTCGAGACGGACGTCTACGCATACGGAAGAGTATGCGTATGCCAGGTTTCCGGCGAGGAGGCCCATCGCTATGACGATTTGGCCAACAGTGGTCTTTAATGGCTTCAATACCCCCTCGGAGAGGTCTGGGATCCAGTTCCCGTTATCAGCAGAGTCGAGGGCCCAATATAGCGCGCTAAGGAGAAGTCCCAAACGGAAGCCAAAGCCGATGTATACTGGAGCCGGGCCGGAGTAGGAATTGGTATGGCGATAATAAGAACCGATAATCGATGGCAATCCAAGTGCCATGATAAATAAGATGACGAGCGTGCGGGGGGCAGAAACAGAGGAGGATGCAGAGGAGTAAAATGTCGATTCACAGAAAGGCATCTGTTCCTCCCGGCATAGTCGTGAGATCGACGATAATCGGACGAGGAGGAGGAAGACCATTGAATGATATGTTCCCAATGCACGCTTTACGGTTTCAAGTCTCTGAGAGCTAAGCAATGCAACAAACCCGAAGGTGGCCAGGAAGAAGGTCAAGATTTTATCCTCCCAGATTGTGAACGAGTTTGAGCCGAAGATTATGGAGTGAGCAAAGGTGAAGGCTAGGCAGAGTGCGCCCCAGCTGGAGTTTGGTAGTAGGGATGCTAGCCGCCTCCGAGCGTAGTGAGTTGCTGAAAAGAAGCCAACTATCGTGCCCAAACTGCCAGCCAAAAGGAGCATTCGCAGAGGTGAAAGTCCAAGTAATTCACCGACACTAGGAACCCCAAGTTGCGATGCCCTAGCGATAACCCCATCGACAACCGAAAGGACAGTTCCGATACCAAGCCCTTTAGCCATCCGAGTAAGCAACGTATCTGTGAGCTCAGTAAGATCGCCTGTGAAGATACGAGCATACACAACCATAACAGCAACACTCCCGACTAGCACAACAACACCTGCAACCATGCTGACTAGGTCGAATCTAGCCCAGACATGACGGCAGGCTCGGAGTGTCTCAGATTGATATCTTGAGAGCTCTATAAAGACATTCTGCCAATCCGCAGCTCGGGCTTTCCTCCCAAGTTTTCGGACATCAGCCAGCTTCTGGTACGCAGTATCCCAGATAGAATTGATCCCTTCAATCCCCTCAATTTCTTCGCCGTTCTTTCCAGAATATTCAGCTTGATAGCGTTTGATTTGAGCTGCCGTTAGACGAGAGACATCAACCAAGTTTTTCCATCCGGGTACCCCGCCCCCACCGTAAAATGCCTCCACTATCGGGGCCCCGAGATTATTGAACGGAATCGGTAGTCCAAGCAGTAGTGAAAGTGTCGGAACGAGATCGATCTGAGCAACAGACCTAGCGCCTTGGGGCCCGGAATAGTCTCCACCATTAGGATCCAACCCTTGCGGGAACTCGCCGAAGACGGGTTTCTTAGAATACATCCACAGGGCAGCTTCCAATTCACCCTGCGACTCTCCTCCATGATCGCCCTTAGGATCCATTCCGTGATCGCCCATGACAACCAACAAAGTGTCATCATCAATACTTCCAACCAGTTCTTCGATAACCCCATTCATCTGTACCAATTTCTCCCTCATGGCAAAGTGATCCGGTCCATATCGATGCCCCGCATGGTCCACACCAAGATAATGCCCAATAAGCACATCCCACCGTGAGGCATTCTCAGGATGCAATAGCGGGAAAATATGTTCGTTGACACCATTGTCCACCGTATGCAAATCCCACACATTCAAAGATTCGTACGGGTGCTCCATATCCTCCTCGAATAACCCCGGAAAAAGCGACATCCAAGTATCGTCTCCCACGAACGCAGTCCTCTTCCCCACAGACTTTAATTGCGAGATAAGATTATCTTCATCGATAACCTGCCCAGCGAAATTGCTCCCAGCGTCAATAAAAGTCGGCAATGTACCCGTTGTCAACCCCTTTAGTCTCTGCAAAGTCGTGGTTGGCGGATCTGCGATGAACGGTAACAATATTGCATTGCGAGGGCTCCTCAAAGCGATAGCGTGCGGCGCTGTGAGAGCGTTATGGAACTGCCTCACATCCGTAGAATTATCATCCTCCCCAGAGCCAAACGGAACCGTAAAGTCATATCGCAGTGCATCGATAACTATCACCACAGCTTTATTAAATGTTTTTGGATGCCAACATCCCTTAGTTATGTCCCCTGCCTTCCAATCGACCCCGCTGCCCAGCGGCGAGACATCGCAAGAAGACTTCTCGCTGAGGACTAGCCGGGTCAATAAGAACCCTTTCGTAAACAGAAATAATCCAACTCCGTGTAGGGATGCGAAGAATAATAGTAACAGCACTAGTAATGAGTGTGAAAGTTTGAACACGCGCTGCTGGAATAAGTTGCGTTTTCGGACCTCCGGGTCTCGGGAGTGGGCAGATGCGAGCTTAATCTCTGGTTCCTCAGCTCCCTCGCCCTCTCCCACTCCATAAGAAGCGGCAGTAGCAGCAGTAATATTATTAGAGCTTTGCTGCTGAGATTGCGCTCCTAAGGCGGCCTGTCCGATAGAATTGAGAGACCGACGAGTTTTCATGGTGTAGGTTTTTGGGTGGTGTGCTGGGGGGTGGTTGTTCCCACCATCTGCTGGGTTGGAACGGATTTGAGATCGCGCGCACAAGAATAGAAACGGAACCCTTAAAGACTTGCAGGAATCAACGAGTTGCTGTCCAGTAGGTAATCTGTTCACGAGTCCTCGGGCTTGTTATAGGGGGGTTTGTGGGAAACCCCTCTGCACTAGAAAACTTAACGGATCGCGTCGTTCTCGACAGCTGGAGTCACGTGATTTCTAACCAGATGGAGCGCTTCGCGTTTCTTCCAACAGGCCAAGATACGGTACCACATTTCACCACCAGAGACGAGATCCCCCTTAGGTTGGGAATACAAATAGTGTAGCACAATCATCTTAACCTTAGGCTTCTGCCACTAGCTAGTGTGAAACAGCTATTATACGGTGCTGCAAGGTTATCTAAGCCTAGCCCTGCCTTACGAGTGATAATTTGTGATACCTACCCCCGGTGAGATAGATTTCACAAACTATAGCGATCAGAAATTATTTCATGCAAACTCCAATGAATTCTCTCTACAAACGTTAATTTAAAAGGCAAATAAAACAAAAACTGCCGCTATACAGGAACTAGCTACAACACCGGGCGTGCTACGAAATGGGTAATCACGGAGAAGAAAACCGGTGACAGAACTACTGCAGCAGGACATTTCGAAGGTATCAGAAGAAGTAATAAACATACCCCAATAAACAGTGCAGAGTTGTAGCCCGATTACATCACATTCAAACTCCGAGCCATTTCGGCACACCCCCCCTAGGCTGCGGTGTATTTGCCTCTGATCGCCCCTCTTGCAATATAGGAGGAGTGTCTATCCTATGCTCGGCCAAGAGCCCCCTTGGTGGCGGCTTGAAACCGGTCTTCATTCCTTCTATCTGAATGTTGTTTAACATGGATTCTAAGACGCCGGCGTCATTGTATTCGAGATACTTTTTGTACAGTCGGAGTGCAGTGTACGAGTCTTCGATTGAGTCGTGGGTGTCAAGTTGGATCTCTTCCCTCAGAATTACCCATGCCAGGAAACGTAGGGACAGCTTCCTATTCAACACTGTTAGAAGTATGTAGAGGCTCAAGGCCCAGTGCTAGTTACCTCTGAGAGCTCCGTAAGACAAACAAATCAACCGTATCCACTACCTGTTCCTTCGGAACATGTATATCTGGGAGTCATGTTAGCATTAACCTCCGTACATGCCTCCGAGCTCAGCATACTTATAATCCTGAAATCCTTCAATAACCCGTGCCCCACAAATACGCAACCCAAATTAAGCAATAGCCAAAGCCTCTTATACGCAACCTTCAGCGGAACCAAAGCATGTTTTGAAGTGCTCGGATCCAAATCGCCCGCATGGATTCCAGAAAACTCAGTTAAAAAGTCGACAACTGGTTCTCTCGTGATAATGTAA
Source organism: Tuber borchii (assembly GCA_003070745.1). Taxonomy (NCBI): domain Eukaryota; kingdom Fungi; phylum Ascomycota; class Pezizomycetes; order Pezizales; family Tuberaceae; genus Tuber; species Tuber borchii. The sequence continues at coordinate 143,325 of NESQ01000202.1, read as the reverse complement.
TCATCCAGGAATGCTACACCCTCGTCTACACCCTCCCCTCTAAGTACAGATACTCTAGCCAGGCCTAACCTGCTTGGCCTCACTACGGACCTTGAACCGTCGGCTTTTACCTCGGTTTCCTCGTTTTGCATGGATACAAACTCTGCATCTAAGGCGACTAGCGTTCCTGGTTTAGGCTCTTCGTGCTGTTCTAACGATTTGCATCTAGGCTCATTTAGAGATTTTCTGCGTTGGTACAATCTCGTCAGCCCCATCGCATACAATCTTACCCACTCGGGCTCTGAATAATCATACCCAAAGGAGTAGTCGGCATATAACAAGCTAGTATCTAGATGATTTCTCCAAGAATTATCAACGGTATTTCTGGGATCTCTGGCCTGGAAACATATAACGGAAGGCATTTTCCATTTTGGCGCGAAGTCAAGCGCATCCTCTTTCCTTACGGGCGTGACGAGGAAGTCGTTAAATATATGCCAATTACTTTCTTCGGTCCTATCAGCCGACGACAAGGCAACTAGGAGGAATCCTGATTAGTTCACTCGCAAGAAATCGAAGAGAAGAGCATACCATTAACGAATGATATTAGGTGTGTGTTTCTCTTCTCCTCTGGCTTTATCTCTGCCACGAAACCCACAAGGTCAAATATCACCAAGTTTTCGCACCTTTCTTTCATGATCTTCAAGTCTTCGCCTTGATACACACTCAGTTGGCCATTGGCGACCAGCACACCAATTTCATCAGGCAGCCACCCGGGTGTTGACCAATGCTCTCGAATATATGTCTGGCTTTTCTCGTTCGTAGTAGCGTTAAACATCATTATCTTTGGTAACCTTCTCACCAATTTCCTCATGGCTTGCTGCTGATAACGCTGACACTTGTCACACCATCCTTTTTGGACCGTGTCCATCTGTATGCTTTGTTTTACCAAGGAAGAAAAGGACTGAACAGGCTTGTTATGTTTTTGGGGGTATATCATATCTGTAACGTTTGTGTCACCTAGAGGACGCGACTCTTTGCCACAGATATTACAGCGTTGGCTTTTAGTGGCTCCGATTGTAATCGCCTCCTCAAGCGCTCTCGAATCATTTTGCCAGGTTCTCTGATCCATGGATATCTGATCCAAAAGGAATCGGTTGAGGCTCTGTATCATAGAGCTCAGGAGCTCACCGTTTGCCGAATCCTCCTCTAAAACACCGTGCCTATCAGCAGTAGGAAGTGAGCTGAATGTTTTGAGAAAATTTGTAGCCTGGCAGTTTTGGCCATTGGCTTTGTCCAACATGTCAAATAAGAAACCCATTTGACATAGCATACAATCGTCTTTCGTGCATGCCGTAGCCGTATGACGGAGTGATAAGTTTCGAAGCAAAGGTGTGAATTTGTACATCTGCAATAAGGGATTCATGTATGAGTTCGATATGTGTGTCTCGAGTCCCGAAAATCTAGTTTTGTTATAAAATCTAACATCGCGTTAGTTCTACTCTCATAGGAAATCGCTCTCTGTGATAAAGGGTAACTTACTCAAAGTCGAAATCATCAACACCAAATTTACTGTACTTAATTTCCACTTTTCTAAACACCGGCGGGACTTCAAACTGCCTCCTAGCCTCGTCTCCATAGAGCAACTTTCCATCGTCGAAATCACCGGAGTTCCGAGAACCTTTGCCTTTTGCTTGCTGACTTAAGAATTTTGGAACTGCCCCAGGGGGGTCGGTATGCTTGGTCCTTTCTATGCAATATCGAGGAGTTCTCTTGTGATACGGGGCATACCCGGTTTTCGTAGCAGAGGCTGCCAAGATGTCTGCATCAATCTTCTGAGGCATTTTGTTGACATTGAAGATCTCATGTGGAGGCCAGGCGGACAAAAGCACATCGCGATAATAAGGCATACCGATTGTGTTTAGGGGACTTGAAAAGGGGAAATAATTAGCATATTCCAGTCTATGAGTCTATGCGGTATGGATGCTAACGTGTCGTCCCTAATAGCGACATTAGGAAGTATAGGGGGCTCCGGCCACTCCACTGGATTCATGAGTTCAGTGAACCTGAGCTTGTCCGGGCACCCCCAGAGTTGGAGATAGCCATCTGCATCCATCAGAGCCAAGGCATCACCACTAGGGGCTAATTCCATCGCAGTAATGTAGCTCGTTACGTTCGCATGGTAGAGCTTTATTGCTGCCGGGTTCTCAATGTCAACTACCTGAATCTGGCCAGCCTGTGAAGCAACAATTGCAGCAGCTGAGAGCTTGGGGTGCATGCGAGCAAAGGCAGCACCAGAAGGAAAGCCGACCGGAGCGAGCGCCCTGTTCGTCCGAAGGTCATAGACTTTGACGAGAGTGTCAAGATGATACGTTCCCTGTCTGTTCCCCTGCGGTTAGCCACAATTCGTTCCTCTAATAGTAGGTGGCCTGGAGGGATTAAGAACCTAGGCGAGTAGCCACACGTCAAGATAGTATTTCCTTGGGTATCCAAATCGGAGATTGTGCTCCCGTGTGCCTGTGGGAATTCTTTGACTACCTTGAAAGTGTTCATATCCAACAATTTTACATCACCTTTTCCCGTCCCATACACAATGGCCCTAGGGTTCCTCTTCATAACCTTTATGTCGTCTTCTGTGGGATACTATCCTCCTAATCAGTCTTCCACAGCAGTTCCCCAGTGCCGCCTGGGAGCCGCTAGATAAATACCTCTCCTATCACAGTTCCTCGGTCCACATTCACCGTAAACATTGAACTCTGACTACCACCAACCAAGATCTCGGAGGTGCCTCGATTTGTGTACGCAAAACCAGATAAATTGTGAAAACCTCCATGTCTAGACTCGGAGATGCCGCATAATTCAGGGCCCGAAGTTAGTCTCAGAACCGATCCTTAATCTCGAGCTACGTACTTTATGTTCCATTGGGCCAACCCTCTCCGGATAGAAAAGTGCAAGCTCCTTGCTGCCAAAGATATAACACCTCGATCATTCACTTGAATATTTCGCACAGAATCATCTCCTGGAAGTAGCGGGTGGTCGTGGCCACGGTAACTGGTATATTTTCGAAGCTCGGGACTGTAATAAGAAGTAACTCGACCCTATAACATTAATGTGACTATGTAAGCTGGGATCTAATTTACCGAGACCCGCGACAAAAGGTTTGAGCTTACTTGCTCGTTCCCAACCCATAAAAGCTCTTGGTTGGCGTCAAATGCCAAGGCGGGCGGAACAGTGGAATATCCTACAACCTGCGACGGAGGCACCGCCGGGATACGCACTACCTAGATTCATCACGAACTGTTACTTTTCTGTGACAGCATATGAAGGCAATTAAGAATGCAAACCTCCTGCCAGTCTGATTCCATGTGTATGTAGCGCTATCGTTCCATAGGAAGCAAGTAGATATGGAGGGGCTAGGAGGTGGGGGATTTTAGAGGTGGAGTTGAGGCTCTGGTAACAAGGGTTAGGGATAACTTAACGAATTCTTCCTGCAGGGTAACTGCTTGAAATCGCACGTGACCATAGGGAAAGAAGCTCGCATACCGATAGACTAGGTGAGCGTTCAGCGAGGCGACACCCTCAGCGAGGCTTGGCAGAGATTTGTTAGCAGTTTGGTTTGAGGAGCACGGAAATTTGGTGTTAAGTCATGCCAAGCCTCGCTGAGGGTGTCGCCTCGCTGAACGCTCACCTAGTCTACCGGCAGGTTGGATGTGTTGATCCAGACTCCTGCAACCTTTTCCAACCTTTATCCATTCCAAAACCGACGGTAAACCGTTGAACCACATACAGTCTCATATTTAGCCAGTTTCGTTCCTGTGAAACTAGGTTAAAAATAGCATTAATGCCAAGAATGCTCCTGCTTTCATGAGACTCTTTCTGCTACTGCTTAATGGTCAGGTCTCTGTCCTCTTTTCACAGAATATGCAGAGGGGCATCTGCTATCTCTCTATAATTTAATTATTGTCTTTTTAACACCTCTTACCTTGAGTATTAGGAAATATGCTGTTTTCAGAAAAACGGAGTTTTTTTTATCCAGTGGCGTGCCAAACAGGGCCTTAGTTTTCGGCCGGATATCTCTGCGTTTGTTTGTTCGCATCGTTAAGAGCTCCGAGAGGGGGGGAGACCTAGCCCCCGAGCGTTTGATTAGAAGCTGCTTTTTAGGGCTTGCTAACCTTCAAAACGCATCATAAACCATATCGTATCATACTCAATACTCTCGGTTGCTAGGCCCACGTCCCTCGATTCGGCGTCTTCCGGCTAGAGAAAAATTAGCAAACGGTCACACTTCCCCACCCTCCTCACCAATATCCATTAGCAAACACATCTTCCCGCTACCGATATTCTACCAAAATGGCATCGCGAGTCCTCGTGCTCATATCTGGTAACGGCTCTAATCTCCAGGCCTTGATCGACGCCTCCAGAGCAAATCCTTCCACCCTCGATGCTTCGATAATCCATGTTATCTCGAACAAAAAGGCAGCCTACGGTCTGAAACGGGCAGCCAATGCCGGCATCTCATCAACATACCACAGCCTTCTTGCCTACAAAAAGGAAAATCCCAACAATCCTCAAGAAGCCCGACAAGCTTACGATGCCGACCTCGCTAAGCTGATCCTGGCCCAGACCCCTGATTTGGTGGTCTGTGCTGGTTGGATGCACATCCTTTCCCCTACAGCCCTCGAACCGCTAAAGGAGGCTGGTGTCGACATCATAAACCTCCACCCTGCCTTACCGGGACAATTCGATGGGGCAAACGCAATCGAACGAGCCTATGAGGCGTTCCAGAGGGGGGAAATCACGAAGACGGGAATCATGATTCACCATGTTATCGCTGCGGTGGATAAGGGAGCGCCGATCATTGTGAGGGAGATCGAGATGATCAAAGGGGAGAGTTTGGAGGATTTGGAGAATAGGATACATGCTATTGAGCATGTTGAGATTGTGAACGGTACAAGGATGGCTTTGGAGGAGCGGGGAAAAAATAAGCAGACAAGCGCATAATAAAACCAAATTTTGCTCTCTTTTTTTCTACCTAATATTTCGTCCCATGCCTCAGCATGAGAAACGCGAATCATGAAAAAAAAAAATGATTGCACTCCGCCATGCTAAAACCAGTCTTTTTATGTTCAAAATGCCCCCCCCCCTACCGAAAGTCAAGCCTAAATCCCGGTTATCCGTAGGACCCGTAGACCAATCCCTCCTGGTCTGCCTACAAAGCGTCTAAAAGCTAGCAATTAGGCATTGTGGGAGAATTTGTGCAAGCCTATGGAGTTTTGGGAGTCCGACACTACGCAAGACTCGTCACCCGCCTCCGCCTCTACCATAGGCTAGCATTCACCCAACGAACCCTGACAAGTGCTGTGTTGCTGCCAAAACCAAATAATGCGGAGGTTCAACACACTACTCCCTATCACTACTAGATTAAACGAATACCCCGGGCTATATCCTCACAACTAGAAGCAACCAAAGTTTGAAAGCGTGGTAGCACGAGTGATATAGTATGACGGTAAGCCGATAAATTTAAAATCCCATCCCACGATGGGCCGTGCACAAGAATTCCACAAACTAATTCTTCTACTTAAAAACGCGAACTCTCACTAGCGTAGATGGTAAACTTCTATCTAGATACCACCCAGCCGTCAGAAATTGCAGAGCAAGTGGCTTCTCCAAGCATTCCCACATCCTCAGGGCCCTCCTCTCAACCTACCTCTCACCTTCACCCCACTCCCTCCCGGAGTGGGGGATTCACAACGCCATCAAGCCTGACCTCCGCCAACTTGAAGACACTCCCTGCGCGGATCAGCACTTACGCAACCTCCGCCTCACTAGCATAGCCCGCAGAGTAGCAAGAGGAGATTGCAAGGCCATAGTAGTAATCCTCAAGAAGCCCGCGGGAGCGCTATCCGCGGTGTATTGGAAGTCTGATGGGAGGGGAAGGAGATAATATGAAAGAAGCGCCCGGAGGCGTTTTAGACTAGTGTTAGACCTGCAGCGTGCATCTCGACCCAGTGAGATCGTCATAAAATAGGAGAGTGTGAAACAGAATCCCTACGAGCGTGTTCAGATTCTGGTACTTGGGTACTACGTGGAGGGGTAGGAAGGGCGAGAGAGTGGGGGAGTCGTGGGAAGAACGGAGTCAGCTGCGCTCATTGAGAGGAGTATTGTGGAAATTGGAGGGTGTTCGCGCAGTTGGTGGAGATGGTTGGCGTACTGGAGGAGTAGATTAGGAAGATTAGTAGGAGGGTTGAGTGGAAGGTGCGGGAGGTTGGGGCCGACCCCGAGAAAGGAGGGGGGTTGAGCGGCATTGGACTAGGACTATGAGGGGAGCGTATTGGGGGTCAAGGCTTTTGGTGGTGAGTTTTTTGGCCCTGAGGGGAGTGATTGTTAATGATTCTTTGGTGCAGCTATTGCGGCTTGCGCTATTTTTCGAGTGGTTATTAATTAGTTTGGAGGGGTTCACCACCTGAGTGTGGCATGGGCAGGGATTCCAAGTTCTCGTTTTATACTTTTTTATGGGATGTCGGGTGACTTGGGGTGGAGCTGGTGTTAGCATTCGACTGCATAGCGGTATAGTAGCATTGCGGGCGTTTGAAAAAGCTTTGGCTGAGATATCTTTTTCCTTATGGATAGATTTTAGTGGCAAAAAGCTCGTATAATATCATCTCTAGCAATAAATTAGGGGCGCCCCGAAAAGTGGATGGATGACTTGTTAGCTGCTGAAAACCTGAGCACTGACTGAGAAATTCATTGATATCTCATACGAAAAACCTCATCATTCCACATCATTACCTAACCTTCTGATGTCCGACTTTTTTTAATGGAAAAAGAAAGTAAACGGAAAGAAACCCACAGCTATGATTACAAAGAACAAGAATTCTCGCAACAAAACGAATGAGTCAAAGAAAAAGCCACTCCGGTGCAATAGTACAAATTCCGAATTAGAGAAAGACACCAACCAACCATCAATCCGTCCATTGTTTACCAAATCTATCCGAACCCCATTTACTCGAAATTATCACTACGATCCACCCAGATATCCTCTAACTCAGCAAAGTTCTGGAAGTGCAACGGCCGGTGGATATCCGCGTAATACCCCACTGGGGTGTCGATTTTGACATGATATGCCTTCTTCTCCGCCTCGGTACTGAAGTTCGCACCAAGGAAAGAGTAATTCCAAACACCACTCTCGGGGACCAAGAAGAATCCCATAATCTTATCTGAGAGTAATAGCTGGCATTTCTCGCCCATGTTGGACTGGAACCCTGGGGGCATGTCGTTTCCAAGATCTTTGTTCTGTGCACCCCATTCGTAGCCGGCAGGTGTGAGGCCGTATGCCGCGAGCGAGACAGATCCTGCTTTGAACGCGACAGTCATGGTGATGGTCTTTTTGTCCCACTCCTTGTGGGCTGACATGAGTCTTGCGTGCTGGGTCGTGTCAAAGGCATTCAGATATGGCGTCTCGTTTGGTTGAGCCCAGGTATGAATCCAGCCAAGCGGTTCCAATCCGTTCTCTTTCGTGAGGTAGTCGTGTTGGGGCAGTTGGTGAGGAAGTTGGACTGTGTTCAAACTTCCGATCTGAGGGATCATGGCAATACACCTGATTTCTTTGATCTGATCATTGTCTGGCGGCGATGAGCCGTATACGTAACCAGCTACCTGCATACGAAGATCGGCGATCATGATGAACCGTTTCAAGATGTTCTTCGGCATGATGTAAGTGTACTGGCCATTGTCCGATATATCATCAGATGAGATAAAGATCTGATTCGACCGAGTCCGAAGGTTGCTAGCGGCAATAGCCCTACTACGCCATTCCGTCTTGGAGGCAAATGCCTGCTGCTCGTAATTGGAAGTTGTAGTAACAATCATTTCGTCTCCGTGAACATTCTGCGTTCTTGTAGTAACCGCAGTAAGTTGTCCCTGCTCTTGCTGTTGCTTTTCGATTTCGGCAGCCTGTTGGCGTTGCATTGACGGTGCGCTTATCTCCATGCCAAGAATGATGTCTCTCACTTCGCTGCTAGTCAGACTTGAGACATTGACGTTATTCTTTTTCCCGTAGTCGTTAAGGATAAGATCTCTGAGCTGTGTTTCAACCTTAATCCAATCATCATCAGACAAAGTAGGCCAAATGTGATGCTCCTGTGTGATGACTGTCTTATCTGGTCTCAACAATAGCTTAGTTTTATCTGGATTGACGTGCATAGCCCTGAGGATCAGGATCAAACGTGAGAAAGCCGTATACGAGGATATCGTCTTAGTCCAGTCGTCGTAAAGATTGAACAGAACCATCTGAGGCTCCGTGGCACGCAGAATCATGTCACCCAACTTTTCAATCTTCATTGCAGCCTGGAAAGGAAGCTGCAATTCTGATGCCCGGATAGAAATGTTGGGGAAATCGAGAAGATGCACCTCTAATGGATCCAACAATCCCTTTCTTGTCACAATGAGCTGTTTCGGCTGTTCCTCAACAGGGAGCGAGCGAATGAGAGCAGCTACTTCTTCTGCCGTTTTCCATTTTGCCAACTGGCCAAGACGCTTCTGACCAGCCCAGACTGAAGTATGAATAATCTTGAGGAACAGCTGACCAGAACGAGGGTTGAGGATGAATATAGCTCCATTGATCGGCTTAGTAGTCAAATTGCCTTCGAAGGTCTTGTGGACTGTAACACGATATGTGTTGGTATCGTCAATGAACAATTGAATCTGGTTACTAAACAGTTCAGAATAGTTCTGTGAATTAAGGAATTCTTGATTGCTCTCAGAAGCATAAAGTTGCAGCCCCTTTCTGATCCGCTCGCGCAAGACATACAACGCGGGATTTGCTTTCATAATCTTGGCCATGGCCTGTTGGACAAGTTGTTTTAAGCCTGGGAACCATTGACCATAAGCGTCATAGAGATTATAGGCGAGGTCGATAGCAATCATTACACCAGTCGGAGACGGATAGATAGAGAGAGAATCGGTAGTGTAATCGAGGAACTTAGCTCTCACATATCTGCTGACATCGTGACTGTCGTAATCTCCGTAACGCAATTGAACGTCAATCCAGAATTTATTTGTGGCGTTTTGTTCGATGACATCTTTCTGGTCATGGAGCAAACTGGGGCGAGTGACGTTCCACTTGTAGGCAGCAAAAAGCAAGATGTCCGCACAGGAGCTGTTCATCTTGTACGACTTCCTGGGATGAATGGTCTCTTTCTGCACTGTCTCGATGCCGAGTGCCTCCAACTCCTGATCAAAAACTTGACAAAGATCCTGTACCAAGCGTTAGAACGCACTCTTCTATTAGACAAAACACAAAAACTTACCATGGTAACACTTTCGTGTATCTTCTGCCACAAATGGGCTCGGAAGATCTGGATGAGGGAGATCTTCAGGGTCGGAATTTTTCCGTGAAGGAAGATACCAGTCAAATCCAATTGGACTTGAAAACCAATCTAAGAAATATTAGCCTTCGAAACAGAACTACAAAGTATCGCTCTTGTAAACTTACATAGACGTTAGCCCGATTGATAGTGGGTGACCACCATAGAGTAAATCGACGATTTGGAATCTGATTAAGACCGGACCTCTGGGCGTTGGTAAGCTTCTTGAATTTCATCGACTCTTCGAAACCGGATGCTTTCTCCCAAAACAGCCCTTCCCAAGAGGGGAATGCCGTTGCCTTAAAGAGGGTATGCTCGAGGATAGTTTCGACACCACCCAATGCCTGGATGACGTCTGTTCGGTATGCGTTGAGGTTCCAAAGTTTACCATCGTGCCGTTGAGACGTCCACCAAAATGGGTTGGATCTCTAAAATCACAGTTAGCACTTGTGCGGAAAGCAGGATAATTCACAACAAAACATACCATCATAGAGTAAATTTTAAACTCAGTCCTAACCCTCCATCCTTTATCAAACGCCAAAGTACTCCGGTCCTTCTGGAATAAAGTATTGATCCTCGGAATACCCCTATCCCAAGAATCCTCAAGATCTTCGAGGGTCAGCCTTCGGTTTTGTTGATTGGCCTCAGCCCTCTTCTGTGCGTACTCAGACCACACACGAGCAGAATCGATGAACTCAGCTTCCCAAGGTTGAATGTATCGAAAGATATTCGGGATGAGCACATCATCATCGTGTGTCATTCCACTCCGGAAGTGAGTGATACCAGCATCAGTCTGCTTACTCCACCTCCTATCACTCGTAGGAATCAAAATATGACTTCCTGAAATCATTCCCAGACCACCAAGTTCCTTAGGGGTATAGAAGACAGCAGGCGGAAACCTTGAAGGCATTTTAGAATTGAGCCCGATCTTGACTCTAGTCTGAATCTTAGTCTCACATTTCACGATGGTATCTAGTAGTGCCTCAGTCGAGATTGCAGCCTCGCGGTAGTAGGTAAACAAGGCGATAAGAGCTGAATTCCACTTGTTGGCGATTTTAGTAAAGGTGGTAGACCCAGAGCTCATAAGAATCTGACGGATACGGTTGTTGAATTTGGCAATGTCATCTTCAGTAACCCTCAAGAAAGCATGGGCTGTCCTCTCCTTCGAATTGTTGTCCACCAACGACCAAACGGAATCTTTGACGGGGAATTCTTCATTTTGGTTACGGGTTTTTGGAAGAATTCTTACTTCAAATCCAGACATGGAGAAAAGGAGATTCGGGTTATCCCGACTGTAGACACTGGCAAAAGTATCTTCCCACTCGATAGTAGTCACAGATCTGGGAAGGCGATTCTTCAGGTCCCAGAAAACAGCCCTGCCAAGGTTGACATCATGGCGCATCAACCTCATCCTTGAATCCCTAGGCCAACACTTTTTGTTTCGATAGCCGATGACATTCTCAAAATTTGGGTCGGGTTGCTCTGTCAAGAACCTCTGGATAAGGTCCCGAGCATCGTCAGCGGAGAATCGGAAAAAGACCCAAATTCGATCGACATATCTGGTGTAAAGTCGAATAGGATGCTTGGTCTCAGTTTCCAAGTCCTGGAATTGAAGGAATTCATTAGGTCTCTGCGGGGGTCCGGCAATCTCAGAAGCTCTCTCCAATCCCAATATCAACAAATCCAAAATTAGACCGTAGTACTGGAAAACGAAAGCGGAGAACTGAAGACCGCGAATCAATCCGTACATATTTGTATGGTTCATGTCCTTATAATTGAGGACGACATTGTTCTTGGCAGTGATGTAATCGGCAAGATTATGATCCATGATCAAGCGAAGCAGACGATTAAGGAAAGTGATATCGATCTTCTCGTAAACTTTAGACAATTGAGTCTCAAGGAGAACATTACATTCGCCATCAGCAGTCTCCCAAACGCCGTGAAGATTATTGATTCCTTGAGCCCATTTATAAACAAGCAAGGGCGGAACTTCAGAGTCAGAAGGCTTAATCCAGGCAGGGAAAAGGTGACGTTGGTCAGCTTGGTACCAAAGATACGCATCCAAGTAAGCATCCGTAATCTTTTCTATCGGCTCCACATCGTAAACTGGGTTGATGGTACTATAGTTATCGTTCATATCGATCCCGACCTCCTTAAACGCACGCCTAGTCAAGAGAGCGGTCTTTATCCTAGTGAGGGTGGTTCCAGGTGAATCGTAGGCTTGCTCAATCAAGGCCAACTCTTCTCTTTGACTTTGGTTAAGCCTGCCTTTGACCGAATATGCCTCCCTCAATCTTTCGAGTGCAAGGATCAGGATTTTTGTGTCATGCTTGTAGGAAACGCTAGGGAATGGGATGGGAGAAAACTTCCTGGCCTCCAGCCAATGGACTGCGGCAGTGTAGATTGCGACGGCTTCTTCCGAGGAGACATACGGCCCGTCCTTCATGTAATTGTGCTGTCTTTCTTGTTCGGCCTTCAACCAGAGACGTGTCAATCTCCCCAGATTCTTCTTAGCCACAGTTTTGTCGACAGTAGCACCTCTCCGGATACGCTCCCTATTGTAGTGGGCGACGCTCACCCACCAATCGGCCTTGCTCTTGACATATCGCAAAATAACGTTTTCAATTGGCGCGGGAAGACCGGGGACCTTCCAAGGGATGTTGCTCTTCCAACATCTCCATGCTTCACTGAGATGCTGCAAAACAGTATTGACCTTGTTGGACTTCATGCCAGCCGGCATCATATCCGTGATGTCATGAATGACAGCCGCCCTCAATTCCAAATCGAAATGAGATTCCACCCTCTGTTTCGTAACAGTTTTGGCAACCCCTTTGCTGTGACGCCCTTCGAATTGCCTTGCCAATAGGTTACCGAGCCATCTCTCCAATAATGGGAGGATACCTCGCATGAAGAAGAGCCATACCCTCCAAGCTGGTGCCCAAAATCCGCATCCAGGGCCTTTCCCGACAGGTCCCGAGTTAAAACGGTAGTAGATCAGATGCTTCAAATCTTTACAAGCACGAATCTGGTGCATTAATTTGTATTTGTACCTATACATACCCGTTAACTGTCCAACATGGTTGAATGCGTAAAGAATGCCGTCCGCCAATTGAAAGGCGTCAATATTTCCAAGCCGGTATTGCACTTGGGCATCGACGATAAGCTTGGTAAGGCGAAGGATCTCTCGCATAAGATGAAAGGCATTCCCAAATCGGGACTTCTTGCGCTCTTTAGTGGTAAGAGTCTTCACCGGCTTAAGATTAAAGTTGTAATCTAGATGAAGATAGGTCAAGTTCTTTCTATGAATCAACAAATTCAGCATGTTGAACCCCTGTCTGCAAACCTGCAAACCCGCCTCTACCCAATCGATCGTTGTTGTCTGAAAAAATTTAGTCCCCTTCAGTGTCCGGAATAAGTCTTGTTTATTTTGCGCCTTGGGCGGCCTTGTGTGAAGCGCATTAAGCACATAGGTTTTCAATAGCTTTTGGTACGAGACCCGGACCTTTACAGGCTGACCCTGCGGACAATGTTCAAGATACCATTGCTTTACCAATGGAACATCTTCCGCTCTAACAGTCTTGCCAGAACGGCGATCGAAGGGGTATGGAGCCCACCAGAGGGCGATGGCCGACGTTGTGTTTTCGGTATATAACGCCTCTTCCGCCATGAAAGGCTCAACTTCGTCCGGAAGCTGAAAATCATCCTCGTCGTTGCCGTAGCCAAAAACCTCATCCTCATGAGATACTGTGAGATTTGTCGGGGCTACTGAACGAGATGAAATAGGATTTATCACGGGGTCGAAGTAAAAGGCTGGAAGCTCGGGATCCTCAGCCCGAACGTAGGTTATCTGCGGGTAGTGATACCATGACAGGTGCACTGATCTAGGAAGCGAATTGTACAAAAATGGAAACGCCACTCGGTATTCGGTTCTGATGGGAGAACGGAAAATAATCCGGTCAATAGCATTAAACTCGCCAAAATCTTCGTCATTCGGGTCAATATCCTTGTACAAAGGCTCGAATCGTGGTCCACCTGGTATCGCAACATTCAGGGCTTTTGCTGTGAAAAAACTCTTCCTATCAAACATATAGAAATAATTTTTGTCGACAAGATCGGACAACAGTTGCTGAGACAGACGGTATAAGGTAGCCATCTGCGAAAGATCAAGATTCCATCTCTTATATCCGGGACCATTAACATGTGGCGTGTCAAGCAGTGGCCTGTGGTCGTAAAACCATTCGATAACTGCAGCATCCTCATGTTCATCCAGCTCCATCTGAATTGGCTCCTGTGGCTCGACGTCTTCGATATTCTCACTCCAGGACCTAGAGAGTTACCCTATTAGAACCATTCCGATGTCAACAAGCCACAAGAAGAGTAAGAAAAATGAGACAACTTACAACGGAGGTTCCTCGTCGTCAAACGGCGGGAAGCGCATTCTTTTGAAATGCCTGCGATCCGACTTTTCTCTTCTCATACACACCCACATCGTTGCCCACTGCGCATGAAAGACCGGCTCGATAACGCGAGGAATCTCGTTGACTAAGGTTAAGCAACCATTGACATGGTATAAAACCTTAACTTCACGAGCACTCTCCCAAGGCATAGGCATATTCTCTAATAGCTTCAAGACGGCATGAGGCTAGAAATTCACGTTCAAATAAGCATATGCAGGCACAGAAGGGTTAAGCGTACGGAGCAAAAACTCACCATAAACTTCAAAGCCCCCAAATATGCCCTCTTATCTGCCGAAAATTTCTTTTGACTAACATCGCCAATATCCCTCACAATCTTTCTCAAATGCTCCGGAGGCATGTCGGCTTTATGAGTGTCGACAAATCCGTTCTTCCTCTTCTCTCCGAACCTATTCTTTTGTATGCGCAGCCATTCCTTCTTTTTCTGATCAAACTTGGCCTGCTGTGGATCGGCCGGCGGTCTATATCCAGGCGGAGGGGGCTGAAGAGGAGCACCAGAACCAGAAACACCTTGCCAACCCGGGGGTGGTGGTGGTGGCAGAGAAGCCATGATTGCAATGCCGACTAACAAACCTCTCCGCTCGACTTGAAATTATTATTCCTATACGACTGAATTGAGAGCAATTGTGAGGAAGGTAGAAGAGTCGATGATGAAAGGAGAGGCGTGATGGTGCGGCGACTATGGAACAACGGAAAGCAAAGGAGAGACGTGGATGACACGACGGAAACTTATGGAGAGAGCCCTCGCAAAACGAATATTTATTATGTAATCGGATAGTGCCAAGACATTTAGAATGTGAACTCCCAGCGCAGCGTCAGTAGCCTACCATAGAATTCCGAAAGCAAGGCGCGCGCCATTTGTATTGGGAGGAAGGGTGGCTAAGGTTTAGGGTTGCTGATTGAACCAATAATTGTTACAATAATAATAATATTATTATTATCTCGTTGCTAGGCGGGGCTAACTTTCAAATGCGCCTTATTTTCGGAATTCTACACAACTTAAAACCCCGTCCTTCCCAATCCACTGATCCTGCTACCAGTAATGATATTCACATAGGCTCTATGGTCGCGTTTCGGCGCTTGACCGTGGTCGTGCAGTCTCCGATGCTGATAGTGTTGCGTGCATAATCGCATGGTTGAGACTTTTCGACTTGGCTTTATGCCCAGAGCCCATGCGAACATCATTTGGGTGAAAGCTACCTTAGTGCGCTCTGGTTGCCTTCTCCTATTGAGTCGGCATAGGTTCTTAGATAGCTCGTTGCGTTGCTAGCCTCGTTGCTAGTCTCCTATGCTGATAGTGTTGGGTCGGGCACAGTCGCATGGTTGAGAACTTCTCAACTTGATATCTAAGGGTCTACTGAAATGAGGTGTGGATTTACGAGTATGGGAGAAGGGCTACGAGGCAGATCTACACATAGTAGTTCTTGATTGATTTTGTAGATTGCCGTGTTCTAGCCGGGTTCCCGGGGGAGCTGTTTCATTCTACGGGCTGCGCGGGTAGCATCTTCCAGATGCACTCGAGCACAACACAGTACAGTGCTGCGGCATAGGCGGGAAATTCAATGGTTTTAGCTGAGGAAAACAAATTCAATCCTTGACGGCCATCTCAGAGGTTTAATACCGTAGTATCTTGGAACGATGTGATTGTCCTTCTTTAACACTGGTTATCTACACGAGTATTAAGCATATATGCCTTGTAGCTTACAATATTAATGTTCCATTCACTTCGTGAGACCCCAAGTAGATTGCTGTAGTTTACATAACCCTACACGATACCTGTGGTCGCAGCCCCAGAGCAATCAATCTTCTGTCAATACCTGGCGAGAGGAAGCTAAGGGCCCCAAGACTAATGGATAGTGGATGATTATTCATGAAGCTGTCCTCACTTCCGCCGGACCAGGCTGACCCAATTGACTTCAAGAATAGAAAAAGGTTAGGTGTTAGATTGGTGGTATGAAGTAAATCTCAAGTGTAAACCTTCAAATTCCACAAGATAGATATCTACAGCTCTTTAAGAAGACCTTCAATAACTGTCCTCAAATCACCAAGTTCGACCTCTAACCTGGCCTTCGTCTTTCTAACTTCAATCTCAACCTTCTTAGAATTTACCCATGATTTTCCCATGATGCACATGATTGGATATCCAACAAGAACAGCGTCCTTAAGCTTCCAAACAATGTCTTTGTCCCGGTCATCTAGAATGACGTCCACATCAGTCCCACCCACTAAGCTCTGAGAAGCTAGAACATCGTATACAGCTTCTATATCTTCTTTCGGCGGCACCGCTGCGTTTTTCTTCACAGATCCGTAAACCAGAACAACATCGTACGGGGCGACGACCCGGGGCCAACAAAGCCCGTTATGATCACTGTAACCTTCAGCGATAGCCGGGATCATTCTCGATACCCCAACGCCGTGGCATCCCATTACCATTGGTTTCCATTCACCGGCCTCGTTAAGAACGTCTGCTCGTAGGGGAACTGTATATCGTGTTCCAAGGTGGAAAGTATGGCCCAGCTCTATAGCTCCTGTAGTTTTGAGCTTTCCTTCTCCGCACTTAGGACATCCATCCCCATCTCGAATTTTTAATAGATTGAGTGAGGAACCAAATTCAGGATTACTAGGAGTGATCGAGGTAGTTGGGATTGAGAAATCTTCCATAGATTTCTTCTCAATCATTTTACCAAAACGGTTTGGGGGAATCTCCTCGTGGAGCGAGGATGGAATGCGTGCATCAAAAATATTGATGACGCGGGAATAGGATACTTCCTCCGCCAGATGCGCGTAACCGACGAAAGCATCAAACCATAGATCCAATGCGTTCATAACACTGGGGTCAAAATCACTAATGATGTTCTTGACTTTGCCAGCATGGACCTCATTTAATACGCCATCACTGGTAGCCTTCGTATATCGGGGGTAATGAATGTTAAGCAGTGTCTTGCGGTTCTTGGTGATTCCATGAAATGTGGCGATTCTTGAAGCTGCGAGATCTGATATTGGCTTTGGGGGAGCTATCCGAGCAGTTTCTTCATTGGCACAGTAGCCGCAATTCGAGCACGAGATAACAGTATCCTCCCCCAAGACAGAGGGGAAATGGTACTCGTGAGATAGCGAACCCCCCATGTTTCCGGAGTCGGCCTCTGCCTTTCTCATTTGTTAGCAAGTGCTCTGAGGAGGACAGAAGTACAGATCTCACGTGTATATAAGGAAGGCCAATTTCCTCGAATAGCGCCTTATAGGCGCTCTGCACCTCTCGGTAGGTTTTGAGAGCAGCGTCTTCTGTAGCATCAAAAGTGTAAAGATCCTTCATAGTAAACTCTCTTCCTCTCATAAGACCAAGTCGAGGGCGTCTCTCATCTCGGTATTTCCGAGCTACCCTCCCCCGAGTTAGATCAAAATAGCATAAGCTAGGCAGGAACATTATACTTATTTGATAAAGCCTCAGTGGCAATTGCTTGTGTGATTTCACTAGGGACGAAACTAAAGTAGTAATTTCTTCCTCATGAGTGGGGGAAAGCAAGTATTTAGACTCTTTACGATCTTCGAACCTAAATAACTAAAATGTGTTAGGGATAATATAATCCAGTCTCTTGCCTTTCACATTCGTACTTCGCTGAGGCCATTCTCTAATCTGCCTGAACTTTGCCATAACTCCTCCGAAGAGATAGAAGAAAGGGCAAGTTTTGAGGCACCTATTTAGATATTAGCGGGCAGTTATACGCTAGACGATTTAAGATCTTGTTAAGCTAACCGATGGTGCGCATGTGCTTATCGATCAGTCGCTCTACTTTTTCGTGAACTCTTTGACCAAGAGGTAGATAATGAAAAAACCCAGAATAAGGCTATGTGAAAGCGTATTAGCACACTTGATCTATGATTAGGGGGGCAAGATGTGAATCTTAGGTTGTGAACTAACTTGACGGATATATCCCGCCCGAATTAAGGTAGAATGAACGTCCACTAATCGCTGTCAGACAAACTATTCTTTGTCAGAATCGCAGTCGCCGTGAATGGTCAATACTTTGGCTGTCTTTTTTATAGGTAATTCCTCCTGTGGGGACGAAGAAGTTTGATATCCTGTTCCTATGGTCAATCTTTGACTGAATGTCAGTATACTTTTTTCTTAGAGGACGATTTTACAACCTACCACCAGAGATCTCTTTAATGAGGAAGGATTGGATATGATTCGGTAAAGACATGGCCGGCAAATCCGGGATAAGCTAGTTTGGATAGACCTTGGGGGCATTGCTTCGACAATAAAGTTGATACCAATGATATTATTCAGATCCAAAGAGGCTCATCATGCAACAACTCGCTACCGGTGTGGAAGGTTTTCTTCAATGCCTTACCGGGCGGGTGGTGTGAATCGAACACTGGGTGTGGAAACGTATGGGCTAGGGTTGCTTCTCTTCAAACCTACGCTTGTCGTGTCTGTTGCGTCTGTTCCGTCTCCTCAGTAGACTGCAGATGCGCAGAGTTGATGCTGTACTCAAGTACAGTAGGTGTTTTGTGATGCTGGGCAGGGGTTTGCACCCCAGAATTTCAGATATGGTGAGGGAACTCTGTAGCCGGAGTGTTTTTGCCAAGAAATATTGTCCATCTTCAACCACCAAAGGATTTTCAACCACAAGTCTAATGAGAATTGTGACTCTATTAGGTGATAGAGTGAATGGCCCTCTACACACTAATAGAGAGAAAATAGAAATATGGAAAAGAACTGCTGCACATGCAGAAATTCCTGCGCGCGAAGCTATGGTGAGGGAACTCTATAGTCGGATCAGGCGGACATTCATTCTCGTTTATTAACAGTAGGTTAATTTGTCAAGACTGAATTATATATATGTTAATCTCTTGGCAAATATCAATTAACAGTCCCTCTCAATGAGGTTAACAGTTATTAACCTGCCTGAAAATACCCCGGACATTCCCTTTTAACTGGTTGAAACTGGCAAACTTTAAACCCTATTATCTCTATGAAAACTTGACCTCTTAATTGGGTTTAGCTTCACTTCTTTTTTGCGTCTACTGTGACGGTCATGTTACACAGATCTCTGCTGGGGAAAAAAAAATCAAGCCTCGGAAACGCTCCAGAATATCATGCTAGGACAACAATTGCGCATCCTATCGCATAGGCTGGGGCAGCTTGCAAACAACCCTTATGAGGGACGTTTCACGGTGATATTATGTTTTTACATTATGAATTTGAGTTTTGATTTATTTCTTTTGTTATTGTTTTGATTTGGGTTTTTATTTGCCATGGGATGTTTCCTGAATGCAGTGATCATTGCTGCTTTACCGGCACCAACCTGCTGATAATGGACCCTCAATGGTTATCAAAGCTCTGTTTAACCATAAATTCTAAACATTGCATGATTTACAATGCCGGTATCTCACCCCCCACTTATTATGCCATCTCGCTAGATCGGTGCAGCCAAGATAAATTTACTCTACCGAATATGTTTATCTCAGCATCCTCTGCAGAGTTCTTTCAATGAAGTCACCAGGAATCACTCATGACCGATTTAGACCGAAGGGCGAGTACTCTCTCGAACGCGAAGAAAGGCTTTACCGGAAGGACTCACGGCAGCATATAGTGCCAAAAGTACCGTCCACTTCTCCCCTTGTAAAATTCGCTAGGTTCTACAGCTACAGCAATCGATGGGTCGGTTCGTAGGCGCAAATGCAGATGCAGGTTAGGGGTTCGCGGGAAAGCCCACAAGCTGTGGGTCATGAATGAGTGGGTATGATCTACAACACCCCTTTTTACGGGCCACTATACCCTTCTAATATTCTATAGATGCCAACGGTTATTTATCCGTTCCAAAGGCGTGCACGCGCAGCCAATCCCGAGGCGCGTTCACAGGATTATTATGATGTGGCGGCCGCAAGGCTTTGATAAGGAAATTATAAAGAGTCGAAATACCGTTGATATTCCATCCTGCAAATCGGACGAAGAGGCGAAACTCAGGAGAAGATAGATAAGCGCCTGCAAATCAACCGCTATATCTGAATAGCATCACTGAAGAACCCTTACAGAGGGCAAAGGTGATACTGTGGACAGTAGAAAGTACCGTAGGTGAGAGTACCATGCAGTTGGCAAATAAATGGGGCGCCCCGTCTTCAGCGGGGAAGGAGATCTGTAAACTCTTAGAAATGTATGTAATGTAAGGTAACTGGTATTAAAACCAGTGGTTGTTTTTTTCTTCAGAACACCGATCTATCCAACGAGAAGCCGTCTACTGCCAACGCGGTTGGTAAGAGTAAACGGGAAAAACTCCATTTTCGCCTAATGTACATCGTACCTTTCCACTCTCATTATTACAACCCTTTCCATCCTTAGGTAGCACGAGCGGGTTGGTGGAAGGCATTTAACAAACTATGATCGTAACAGTTGGTGTGCGAGAGCGCGAGCAGAAATGAAGAGGCTATACTCGAGCCAAACCCCAGGGGGGAGCGAGCATAATTCAACCACGGCCGATCCTGGTGCGCTCTTGTGGATTGTATCTAAGTAGTTACGGAAGGTCAATAAGTGTCACCCCTTTGCAGAAAGTTATGGAGCCTACCGCAAGAGCTTCTCAATGAGGTCTACATGGGTCATCAACATTCTCCGACAGCAGTAGCGCTTGCATCCAAGTTGGTCCATAGCATCACTGTAGAAACAAGTCAGGTTCGTTCATATAGATGAAAGGCGGGACGAATACCCTTCCGCAACCCCATCTTCAAGAAGCTTGAGGTACCGCTCCCAGAGATCGCCAACAACCTGGGCAAAATCAGTCATTCAATTAGGCTTACAAATAGGAAGAGGTTTAAGGGTATCCAAACCTTGCCACACGAGAAACAGCGAATTGGAATGATCATTTTGGGGAGGTAGTGAAAGGTGTTTGGTGATGGGGTGGTAGGAAAGTGGGTGAGGGAAAGGAAAGCGAGAAGCAGTGGTGCAGGGCGAGTGAAAGCAATAATTCCTTAAGAAGGACTAGCTCTAAAGACGATGCCCGCCAAGATTTTGTTGCAGCAGCAACCCCAAACCTATTGTAGAAAAGAAAAAAAAATTGAGGCAACCAGGCGAAAACCAGGAACCTCGACAAAGCTTTGAGACCTTTTCAACCCACCACCATTTCCCCGCCGTTCGGGCAGACGAGCCGTTTTAGCACCACCAATATGTCTTCTACGAAGATCCCTAAGGTGGCCAAAGAAATGGGAAAGTTCAATGAGCCTGGGAGAAAGAATTCCGGGGCTTCTACGAAAGAACTGAGTGCGAACCCCGATACTCCTGTGACCCTGACGGAGGAGGAAGCCAAGCGCAAGAGGAGGAATAGAGATAGGTTAAGGCGCAGAAAGGAGAGTAAACATGCTATTCGAGAAGGATTGGCTGAAGGAGGGGACCCTAAGGCGGGGGATGTTAAAGAAGTTCCGAAGGAAGGTCAAATAGTCAAGGCCGCCGTTAGTAAACAGCCGAATAAACTACAAACCCCTAAGAAGCGAGATTCCGAGGAGTCAAAAATCGCCACCCATAATGCTGTAGTTCCGGCTGAAGGCAATGGAGGTTCTGGTGTTTCTGGTTGGAGGATGTCATCCGCCCTAGGAGGAAGATTCCTTCCTTTGGACATGGTGTTTTCGGAGGATGAGAAGTAAAATGTTCTCAATGTCACTCTTAGGTGGTTAATACTAATTGGTTTATCGCAGGTTCTTTCTACTGGCACACAGCTGTTCTCTCAAAATCTATTCTGCAAAGACCTCACTGCAAGTTCGCGAGTTCAGCTTAGACAGCAAACCCTCTGAAGTAATCGTGTGCTTCAAGTTGGACCCACTAGATTCAAGTAAAGTGTATATAGGCACTTCTGCTTCTACAATTTGCTTTGTGGATTGGACAACCGGAAAGCTCGTCAAATCGTGGCAATTGCTTAACATCCGTACCATTCAATGCCTCGCTGTTTGTGTGGATGAAAAGAGGGAAGATGGCGAGGCGCATGGAATTATCTACGTTGGTGGCTCTGGGTCTAAAGACTCGTCTACTATAATCCAGCGGGTTAAGCTGTCACTGTCGGTGAGGCTAATCGAGGATAGGGTCTATGTGGTCCCAAAACCTTCTCCGGTAGGGTGTATGCAAGTTCTTGATCAGGGAAATGTTGTTACTGCGATAGCGGGTAACACCTTGATAATAGGAAATAAGAACACGGAGGAGGAGGATTCGTCTGTTAAGAAACCTTGGGGGGTTTTTCGCCATTACCCGATGTCATTCCATCTGACCTGTATGGATGCCTACCTCCCCGGTGAGCCTGATATCATAAACCACAAGGGAGGGGGGTCTCAATGGGGGAGCGGGCGTGGGGCAAATCAATTGGGAGATGTTGTAGTTGGCGATAACCTGGGTGCCTTGCATTTGTTTCACAATGTGCTGAGGGTGGAGGGGGTACCGAAGGGATCACCAGTAATCAGTAAAATGCACTGGCATAGATCTAGAGTTCAGGCCGTCAAATGGGCCCTAGACGGTAACGTTATACTATTCATCTGACACTGACTCAACTTACTAACTTCTTTGATAGGAAAATATATAATCTCTGGTGGTTCGGAAACTGTCTTGGTCATCTGGCAGCTGGGAACAGGCTTCAAACAATTCCTGCCGCATTTGGGAGCAACAATTCAAAACATTGCAATTTCTCCCAGAGGCTCCTCTTATGGCATCGGCTTCGCCGACAATTCCGTCATGGTTCTTTCAACAACAGAATTCAAGCCTACATCAAGTGTCACCGGTATTCAGTCTCGAGTATTCCATCTTGAGAAAGGCACCGAATACCCAAGATTCACCTGTGTTATGCACCCAACATTGCCGAACCGTCTGCTGCTAGCATCCCCCTCTTCACAAACCGATCTCTATTCTTCCGCATCCTCTCTTCAAACATTCGATATATCCTCCACTAGGCAAATATATAAACAGACGTTGACTAGGAGCAACATCACAAGTGCCAACCAGGGCCCTGACGAGTATAAAATTAAGGAGCCAGATCTACCACACCTAGCTATCACCAAGGATGGCAAATGGCTGGCTTCAATCGACGAATGGAAGCCTCCAAAGAAAAAATCACTCTATTCTAATGAGGATGGTCGTTCCTCGCAGGAGGATGATAGTGATCAGAGTGAAGTGTCTCTGAAGTTTTGGAAATGGGGCGAGAAATCTCTATCGTGGGAATTGGCCACTATCGTCAAGTCTCCTCATCCTTCATTTGGTGGCGCAGGGCCTGAAGAAGTCCTAGATCTAGTTGCTGCGCCTAAGGCCCATCTGTTCGCAACCCTAGCTGGCGACGGAAGTGTCCGCCTCTGGAAGCCAAAAGCGCAGGCAAGGGACGGCGCTAGACTACGAAGGGAGGATAGCGAAATAACTGTCTGGTCTTGCCGAAAGGTCATCAAATTCTCCAAAGGCAAAAGAGGACAACAAATCCTAGCACAAAACCTCCTCAGCGGTATGAGCCCACAAAAGGCCTGGTGGGGCAGCGTCGCCTTCTCGGAAGACAACTCGGTAATTGCCGCGGCAGTCCCCAATTCCCTCGGCGACGACTCAGCAATTTACCTTGCGGACTCGTCGTCGGGCGCGATAGCGCACTTCCTTAGCGGCCTGCAGGTGGGTAAGGCCACAGAGATCGCGATCTTGGAACGCTACCTCGTCATCCTCGGAACATCAAAGTTGCTCGTGTGGAACATGGTCAATGGGACCGTGCAATGGGAATTCAATCTTAGGACTTTATTATCCGTCAACAACCCAGTCACTCATCTCGCGGTGGACTACCTCAGCCAAACCTTCGCCATCACAATCTCCCAGCGCGACGCCCCATCCCCCAAAATCTTCGTCTTCGAAGCGCCCCATCCGACGCCAGTTCACGTCCAGCGCTTCGAATGCGGGTACCAGATCATGGCGCTCTTAGGAACAGATACCGGCAAGGGCTACGTTGCACTAGATAACCAAGCCAGGGTCTGCTGCCTATCCCCCATCCTCACCAGGCCAGTGCAGCGCACCCCAATCGAGGGCAAAGAAGAAGAAGAGCAAGAAGCGCCAGTAGTCGCAGAAGAAGATGAACCTACAATCGGTACCCTTTCAGGCGCGTACTTATCCACTACCGCCCCTACCATGAGCGCGGAAGACCACATGGACCTAGACTACGCTAAAGACGACGGCGTCGTCGATCATGTTGTTTCTCGCGAAGCGCTGGAAAATATTTTAGACTCTACCCCTTCATACGCTATCGGTTCGCTAGAGCATACATTCGACCAGGTTCTTCAGCTTTTTGCGAAGGCGCCGCTGCTGAATGATGGCGATGATGGCGATTTCGGAGGGGTGGAGGAGGAGGGTGGACCCCAGAACAGGAGCGGGGATGAAGAGGACGATAATGGGGAGGATGCGATGGAGGTATAGCAGTAATAATTCGGCGTTTTTTTCCCGCTCGGTTTCGTTGTAAGATACTCAGGTTCGATATCTCGTTTGCATTTGCTAGTTGAGAGTACAAACGGTAATGCAGTGCAAAAGTTTTTTTCACGCAACTTTATTTTGGGGGAACTTTAAGCTAGACTAGAATGGATGTTGGTGTGTTCGCTTGGACTTACTGTACATTTACCTCATTTACCTTGAGTTTAAATCGTTATTGGTGAATTCTCTACAAGTCAAACCTTCCCTACCGGTATATTGATTAGACCTGTCATCTGACGAGTGAGAAATTGTGATTCATTAGCGACCCGACACATCCGCCCAGCGTGCAGTTCAATTGCTCACCGGAAGAAATTTGATTAACAACAAACACTTTTATCCCCAACCTATTTCACAAATATCCGATATAATACAAGTGCTCCCTATTGCTACCGCTACCCCTCTCGCCCCATAATATTAACTTCAATCCTCGAGCATATGGGCGTAGTCCTCGGCGCTTGCGAACGTCGGCAAGTGCTTCAACTTGCGTTTCTTCTTCCTGCTTTCCCCTTCCGCCGCCGCATCCTCCTCTTCATTCTCCCCCGTCGCGATCTCTAGCTCTGCTTCAAACGCCTTTTGGAGATTCCTTGGTGCTTCCTTCTCGTCGTCTTTGCTGTCTTCATCCTCACTCTTCCAGGCATCATCCTCATCCTCTGCAAGATCTTGCATCTCCTCATCACTATCATCTGAGATATCAGACAGCTCCGCAATGTCATCCTCGTCGTCAAAGTCCACATCCCCCTCTTCGATATCAGGCCGACTGTCAGCCATGGCCTTCCAAATTTCACCCTCAGCTTCGGAAGCCTCCTCATCATCTTCATCCTCCTCGTCCCTCCCAGCCTTCTTCGCTCTCTTCTGGACAGCAGGCTTTTTCGGCGCAATCTGGTTGAAGTATTTGTGGAAAAATACTTCGTCGACGTCCACGTCCTCGATTTTACGTTTCCAAAAGGCTTCTGAGTTGACCGGGATTTGAGCTTTGCTGACGCCCCGGGTGGAGAGGATTACACCTCTTGTGTCGCTGCCGCCGAGAGGTTGCATGATTGAGGGGCCGCGGTTCTGGATGGGGGTTGCTTTTGGGTTCCTATAGACGAAGCGGTCGAGGAAGTGTGTTAGAGTGTGCATTCCTAAGTCGGGTTTGCTAGGCATGGGTTTGTGCTCTAGGAAGCTGGTGGCGAAGAGGGCTGCTGAGGGGTGGTAGCAGCGGAGGAGAGGTATCTGTGGCTTCAGTTAGTAATGACCTACGGTTTTGATGCACGAAAGGACAGTCTTACCAGTTCCCAAAGACAAGTCCTGTCAGCATTCGTAAACAATGGGTCTCTTCTCCTTCCATCGTATTCCACGTGTTTTACTGAAGATTCTTTTGCGGTGTCTTCCGCTCGCTCTTCACCTTCCTCAGGAACATCCTTGAAAACCTCTTCTTCATCATCCTCTAGCTGCTCGGGCTCTTCTAGAAGAGAGCGGCCGGAAGGTACATTATCGCATAGCTCGTTAAGTAGATACAGAACGCCGCAGATGAAAGGAGGTTGGTGGAATGTTGCAGCAACCTGAACTAACCGTTTCACGAACGCCTTAGTACGCTTTACCTGGGTATCCGCTTTGAGTGCCCTGAATAGCAGATTCAAATACATGGCCTGTTTTGAAGAATTCACAAGTCGCTGATCCAAAAGCGATTCATATAGTGTCCTATAAAACCTATCCGAAACAGCCTTGATAGTGTTAGCGCAAGATAAACTTAGGGAGTGGGAGGGCTATACTTGTTTGCTATTTGAAACTTGGAAAATCAGCATCATAGCCTGGATGCTAGTATTGAAGTTGCCGGAATGCGTGATCTTGAACAGCGTATCTATGTGTTTCTCGAGCACATCATCGTCCACTTGTGAAAATGGGAATGCACGGTTTACACCAGTCAGGATTGCCGACAACAGTTTTGCGATCAGATCGGATTGGAATTGCTTGTTCTTCTCCTCTGCTTCAGCGCGTGCCTTGGCTTTGCGGTTCATCTTGTCTCCCTTTCGGGGTGGCTTGAGAGCGTTGTTGAACTTTATGTGCTTTGTGCCCCCCAAAGAAGCGGTGGCTGTAGATTCACCTTGGAGAATAGATGTGAATGTAGCGAAGTATACTCCAAGAAGTTTGTTCGCAGCTTCGTGGTTGTCTCTGGTCGACAAAATTGTTTGGTTGAGGGTGATTATGGCGTAATATTTGGCATTAAGCCCATTTCCGGGACGAAATAGGACCTCCGATTCAATAGCGCTAATGATAATGGTTTTCATAGCAGGGTGAGTCGTCTGTAATTGGAGTAGCAAATAAGAGACTTTGGAGGCAACCTTTTTGTCAGTATCACCCTATTTCGCGAGATTAGCCGATAGATCTCTGGTACACTCCCGTTCGCAAAGTCTTCGCGGAAAGAAAGGTACCACAGCAATGTCTTGGCTGCAACAAAAGTACTGGTACAAGATTTTTCCTCGCCTGTCCTTGTAAGAAATCTACTCCATGAGAAATACATGTAAACTTCGTAGCTGCCACTTAATATGGCCACTCTGTGCCTTAATCACTCCAGTATACTCTCTGTGAGTCAATCTAAAGTCTGTTACTGTGCCCAGCATAATTCGAACTGCGCATATTTGGCAGAGAATTGTCCTGGTACTTCCGTTGCCGCCAAGACATTGCTGCGGTACCTTTCTTTCCGCGAAGACTTTGCGAACGGGAGTGTACTTTGTAACGAGTATGAGGTTTGGATCAACTTACCAATTTATTAACTAACAGCCTAAGTAGATTGGCTTCTTGCTCAGGCTTGGAACTCAAAAGTGAGTGAATGAATCCGGTCGCATTTATTCTTGGGAACACCAATGGATCTGTGCAAAGTCCCTCGAGAGTTGTCAAAACTTCGAAATAAAAGTTCTTGAGCCAATCCTCGTAAGCCCAGATGATCAGATGCTCTGCAGCTGTCTCCCTAGCTCCTATTTCGGGCTGCTTTGAAAAGAATCTTAATTTTCTATCCTCGGGCAAAACCGACCCAGGACCAAATAAATCCTTAATCGCAGCCATTGAAGACACTGCCTGACTACGAGACTTTTTGCGAGCTAAACCCAGAAGAGTCTCGAGCGACTTCATGGTGTGAAGAGGAG
Source organism: Tuber borchii (assembly GCA_003070745.1). Taxonomy (NCBI): domain Eukaryota; kingdom Fungi; phylum Ascomycota; class Pezizomycetes; order Pezizales; family Tuberaceae; genus Tuber; species Tuber borchii. Next base: position 115,928 of record NESQ01000202.1, on the reverse strand, counting down.
ATTCTTGACATATCAAAGTTAGTGCGGATATCTTATCTGAGAGTGTTCCGGATGTCATAATTGTGCTCAAGAATTGGCGGTCGGAGGATTTGGTGAGATGAGTGGCTGAGTAAACGGCATTCTCGGTCTGGAGAAGTGACTTTGCGTGATCGTGAAGGGATTTAATAGTTACCGCTGACGGCGCCACCTCTGGAGGAGCGAGAGGGGGTGGTTTGTAGGCATGCCAGTCAGGGCGAGGCGCCACTTTCTATAGACGAAAAATCAGCACAAGACACCGGAAAATATAACGTACCCCACGGCGAGTCGAGACACACAGTGACACGAAACAACCGGCCACCGGTCCACCAGTAGAGAGCATAAACCGGTTTTCTGAATACAACTTTATATGTTTGTTTCGTGTCACCGTGTGTCTCGACTCACCGTGGGGTACGTTAAGTTCTGTGATTCAAGAAAATATCAACTTGCCAATTTACTACCCTTCAACTTTAGGTCCGGCTTAGTCTTCAAAGGTTTAATAGTGGAAACGAGTGAGCTTAGTTCTTCTGCGCCACCCATGCCTCCACCTTCATTCTCGTCCTCAGTTTCGGCATGAGTTCCTAGCCAGTCTTGATTGGGAGTCGCCAGAGCCTGAACATTAGCAAAATCCGCACCACTATCATCGTCTACCCATTCCTCATCTTCGTCCTCGCACCCATCTTCCACAGTTGAAAACTTCCCAGCCTCTAACCCAATTTCTTTAAGAAAACCCCGTAGTTCTTTCTGTAGCCCCCTACCAGTTTTGCCAGACTCCGCAAAGACAATTTCATCCCCATCCTCATCAGAGTCTATCCCATCAACGAGATCAAGGTCCTCCTGAGTGCCACCGAGCTCAATTATTTCTTTCAACAGGCGCTCTTTGTCAATTCCTCCCTTTTTCCCCGGTTTCCTGGGAAGACCGTCTTTGGTTTCCGCTTTTGATTTCGATGATTGTTTCTTAGCCATCGCTACTCGAAGGAAGAGTGGCGAGAAAATGAAGTTTTGCCTCGCTCCGGGCAGGTTGGGGCGTGTATGCGATAGGATGCGCTCTTTTTTTTTTGTTAAATCCGTGGTATGATTTTAGGTACATGACTAGCACTTCCTAGGGTACAACCATGCTGTGCACATACCAGGCTTCAAGCCGGGTAACTGACGGAGTCCGGCGCTTGTTGATTTTTAAGCCTCAATGTTCTCGGCAATCTAACCCACCGGACCGTTCATGAATCGTCTTCCCTCCTTTTCCCCTAGGATTTAAGCTCTCAACACCAACGCTTCGGCATACAATGGATCTTCACGATGCATATGTTCTTCTCAACCGGTCAGCCGGGGAGCTGTCTACTCGATTCCAACGTGTTCCTGGCTCACAAATTCTTTTACGCTACATCAAAAGCTCGTACCAGAACGATCCTGTTCGCAGTGTTGTTGAGCTGTGTTTGTTTCTCTTCGCAGTTAGGTACCTCTTGGCTCCTCGATATTCGACTACTCAGAAGGGGGCTGTTGAGCTCACTGAAGATGTAAGCAAAAGTGTCTCCTCTTCCTAAGAATAAATAGAGATTCCATATTATTACAATTGAGCTGATTAAACACAAATAGGAGATCGACGAACTTGTTGAGGATTGGACTCCCGAACCACTTGTACCAGGTCTTACGGAGGTTGAACAGGCTGAGAATGAGAAGCGTCCAGTAATTGTTGGGTTTGTTTTCGTGTTCCTGAATAGTCTCAATGGTTTCTATACTGACTAGTGTCTGGTTACTAGACCTACAGGCCCTAAGGTTAAACTTTCTAATGGCCGTACCGTCAATAATTTCGCCTCTTACAATTTCTTCAACTTTGTTTCCAATGAGCTTTTGAAAGACCGTGCCGTCCAGGTTCTTCGCAACTATGGTGTCGGTGCTTGTGGTCCCCCAAATTTTTATGGAACCCAGGATGTTCACATGGACACGGAACGAGACATTGCTAAATTCCTCGGTGTGCCAGCCTGCATTATTTATGCACAAGCATTCTCTACAATCTCCTCTGTTATTCCGGCTTTTTCCAAACGTGGCGATATTATTGTTGCCGACAAGGCGGTCAACTTTGCGATCCAGAAAGGACTACAAATCTCTCGGAGCACTATTAGGTGGTACGAGCACAACGACATGGATGATTTGGAGAGGGTGCTTGAACAGGTTAAGAAAGATATGGCTAGAAAGCCTTTGACAAGAAGATTTATCGTTACAGAGGGACTTTTTGAGAATACGGGTGATATCGTTGATCTGCCGGCCATCGTGAGTTAATTTCTGCTACTATGATTTCGTAAGGTGAGATAGTGCTAACCACTGCATTGCGGCAATCTAGATTGAGCTTAAGCAGCGTTACAAGTACCGTCTAATCCTCGATGAATCTTACTCCTTTGGCGTTCTCGGCCGTACTGGGCGTGGTGTCACTGAACACCAGAACGTTGACCCTCAATCCGTGGAGATGCTCGTTGGCTCACTCGCTCATAGTATCTGTTCTGGTGGGGGGTTCTGTGCTGGGAGCCCAGCAGTCGTTGATCACCAACGTATTTCCAGCTCCGCTTACGTATTTTCTGCCGCTCTTCCAGCTATGCTTGCTGTTACTACATCGGAGACACTCAAGTTACTCGAGGGAAATCCTCAGGTTTTAACGGCGTTGAGAGAAAATATTAGAGCCTTTAGAACTCAGATGGATAGATGCGAATATGTCGAGTGCACTAGTGCTTTGGACAATCCAGTCTGTATATTTATCCTTAAGCGTGATGGCCTCGAAGGAAGGGTATTTGATAATGAAGAAAAGATCTTGATGGACATTGTTGACGAGGTTCGTTTTTCTTTCGATCTAGTTGGCCTTGATCTTTCACCAGTCTATTGAACTAATATAAGATGTTCTATAGGCTCTCGCAAATGGCGTCATGATCTCACGTGTCAAGCACATTCATGAAACTCAGGGTACTAAACCTTTCGGCTGGCAGTGTGTGCCATCTTTCAAGGCTTGCATAACCATTGGTCATACCAAGAAGGAAGTGGAGAAAGCCGGAAGTGTGGTTAGACAAGCTGTTGGGAAAGTGATGGCGCGGCTGAAGAAGTAGTAACAGTACAGGTCGCCTTCAACTAATTGATATGCGGTGATGATTCCGTTGTATCTGTTTTCTTTCTAGTTGTTTCAAGTATTTACTTGCAACTTGTGTATCCTTACACAGGAGGACGTCAGCAATGGAGTTCCTTCTTCTGGCTTGGTAGGGCGAGGGTATCTGGAGTTGGGTAGGGGTTATCGTGGGAAATTTTCGTGTAATCTAGAATAACTATAGATAGACGATGGTTATGGCATGCTTGTGATAATGGCACTTGCTGATAGTTTAGTAGTTAGAATAATTGATAGGATCGTTGCTAGTGAGCACTGGCCACAAAATTGCAAAAGAATTCCATCGCCGTATAAATGTTGGGGTCAGGTTGCTAAGATCCCCTATAGTACTGTACTTGTAACTACGGTACCAGATCTCAATTCATCTATTGTTATTGGCAATGCTTGGTTCTCGTATAAGCATAATGTAGAATTTGTCTATCTCATATTTTCATGGTCGTCGGATAATATATATAATTTCCCGATTGTGGGGGTGTATTACAATCCCTCCTGATAGATCAAGGAGCTCCGGTAATGGGCTAGTGTTGGCTTTTCTGCAAATCGCCCCAAAGCCACCTCAAACCAAACCTAACCCTGACAGCAGCTCCCGGCAGCCGGTGCAATGCCCAATGAAGTTCCATCCCCCGGGACCTCTGCTCCTGGAGCTCGGAAAAACAACAATTGTCTACATTTCTTCTTCACTTTGATTTAACAGCTTTGGGGTACATTTGTTGTATACATACTTATTTCGCTCCTTGTTGCTACAATATTTAGCCTGAAAGCTTCTGTTTGGGGATTGTACCCCTTTTTGTGAGATATACAGCAATACCCTCGCGCTTCAATGGATAACATCTCAGAGCTCATCGAGAGACTCTCGAACGATGAAGTATTCAAGCTTCTTCCTGGCTGTACCTCACCCAGCTCTCTAGTTGACACTTTATTAGGATGCTGTTAAAAAAATGGCAGTCTTCAAGCTCCAATCTAATATCGGGGATCCGTCGTTTGCTGAGATATTCATAGCTCAAGGGGGACTTGCGAAGCTTCGGAAGCTAGCATTAACGGCCAGCGGAAATACACTTGCCTACTCTCTAACATCTTTTTCGAGGCTTCTGGAGCTCGACAAAGGATGGGACTTTGTCAATTCAGAACTCATTTCACGGGTACCTACTTCTTTCCGATGCCCTTGGTTTTTGCTACGTAGGGGGGCTTACGCTGATGCCGCGCGGTTGGTGAATTAGGTTGTGGAATTAATTGTCACACATCCTCTTGTTAATATTCTTCGTGGCGCTATGTCGATACTCGTTTCGATTGTTTCTCACCCACATACTTCCTCGACTAGAGGTTCCTATAGCGGTCCTTTTGGGTTTCGAGCACTAAAGCCGGCTATTTCCATGCACCCGCAGTTTTTAGAGATGTTGGTTAGCAGGTTGTCGTCTGCGGACCATGCTCTATGCGCGAATTCATTACAACTCATAAACTCCCTTATGAGGGATGCTATCACCAATGACATGGACAATGAGTGGCCAAGGTTTATTAAGAGATTGCAGGATTTGGGTGTTATCAAGGCTGTCTTTGTACGACCCACTTTGTTATGGGCTGAAGGCTCTATTTGCGAAATCAATTAGCTGATGATCCGGGCTGCAGATTCTTATGCAAAGCTCAGCATTGCAGGATCTTGCGCATCCATTGTTGGAGTTCCAGGCATTGACTAAGGTTTTGTTGCGGAGGTGGAGGGATGTCAAAGTAGATTTGGAGGTCAAGGAACATCGGATAGCGTTGAAGGGACTACATCTAGCAAGTGCGCCAGAAAGATCGGATCTCGGGGCGGACCAGAAGGCAGACTCACCGGCGAAGAAAAAACATAATCCAGAAAAATGGAGGCGCCTGGGATTTGAGACTGAGTCTCCAGCATGGGAATTTGGAGAGGTTGGGTTTCTAGGCATGATGGATTTAACCGACTTTGTCAGGAAAGATGAGGACGGATTCCGGAAAGTTCTCCTGGAGCAAAACGCGAAAGCAATGGAGTATAGATGCCCGGTTGCCCGTGCGAGCATCACTGTCACTTCGATCCTCTATCATCAATTCCGGGTGGACAAATCGGAGATCGACGATATCAAGACTTACCAAGTTCTCGAATCACGAACGAATTATGAGAGGGCCTTTCGTCCGTTATTGCTTCAGTGGTCTAGACTCCATACCGGAGCTTTACTTGCATTTATACGTCTCTGGAGAGAGACTGGAGCCAGTCTGGAGGATTATGAAAAAGTTACGGAGTTATTGAGGGTGCTGATCTACCATGTTATTGGACAGGCCCCACGAACAAAAGAAGTCCAGGAGGTGGAAGAAGAGCTTGCGCTTTTCGAATACTTGCGTTTGCGAGACCTCCAAATGGAGATCCTGGAGAACACCTATGAGAGCGCATGGGGCAATCATCTGAAGTCTGTATCCCTTTTCGGTTTGAATTGAGTCGAAGCACTGGCCTAACTCTTTTACCACCCATAGGCACGTGAGGGAAGAGCTAAAAACCGAAGCTCTGCAGTTCGTCAAGGAGCAACGCATACGATGCCTGTTACATGGTGCGTGGTTTCCTGTATCGGCTCCCAGAACAGAGACGTCTGGGTTGAAGATACAGATGGATAATAAAAAGTCTACGGGTGGATGGCGATATGTCCGACTTTCCCACAATAGGAGGTATCTCCATTACTGCGACTACGAGAATGAAACGGTATATGAGCCTAAGCTAGAGGAGCTTCCTGAAAAGAGTAAGCCATTACACCATAAGTAATTGGGTGGGGAAGCCTGATCTAACTTAATCAACAGTTGACCTCTCAATTGTCTCTAGTGTTGTGTCAAACGTAGTACCTGCGAGTATTGATTCCAACTCGTCTCATGGCACTTTGACCCAAGGGGCCTCCAAGCTTGCTAGTACCAAAATAACAATTCACGGATACACCGATTCCAACCCACAGCGTGCAAAGGAGTCCGTATTGCTAGCTCTCCATCCGCAAACCCATAGCGTTGCATCAGAGTGGCTAGACGGGCTACTGATGCTCCTAAACCAACAGCCCATCACTTCCGAGACATCAAAACTGATCAATGTGGTGACAAATTATGGACTCAAGATTAGGCTTCTTAATGTGAGGTATACGGACGATTTTCACACCAATCCTCCGGATCTTCCATCAAGAGATGGAGTAGATGATGATTATTACTATAGCTTGTTTGTTTAGTTACCTTTCTTTGCTGCTGCTGGGTAGCCTTTTTCACTTGGGACTCATTCTTTTTCGATTCCCAGCTTCGGGTTCACTCTTTTGCTCCGTGTTCTTTTAGGGGGCGAGGAGAAAAGTATGCGTGCTTTAATATATATCCGGTTTCAATAGGAGCAGCAGGATATGCTAGTTTGATCGTGAGAAACCTGGTTGCCGTTCCTGGCTTCTATCATTGATTATCACTCGACAGCCCTTGTTGCTCGGGCCCATGATTATATCCGCCCTATTCCTCCATAGTTTATGCTAGGGCCACAGTTTTCCGTTTGGTAATGTGACAGAATTTGGCTTCACATATAAAATGCTTAATATGGGCATTTCTCTGAAGTCCATAGCTCCCTCTCACGGTCCCGCGTCGATAGGAACGCAGCAGTCACGGCGATAAGGTCACCATTTTAACGAGAGACGTGACCCGTAATAGCCCCATTCAGTCACAGTTCTCTCCCACAAACAATGCGTCTTAACCTAAACAACCCTGTTACCCTCCGCCCTACTAACTATGTCGCGCTAAAAGCCCGTTCCTTGTTCCCTACCCGAGCCGTAGAAAATGCCCGCGAGTGAGATCGCGTGAACAACAGCTGAGGGCTTGGTTAGGTTTCTTCCTAGGCCCCGCAGGGGTTATTAAAAAATAGAAAATAGGGGATGGGGGAATCACTGCAAGGGTAACTAACTCTTGCCTGCCATTGTAATTGAATGATACCTTACCACCTCTTAGGGACACAACACACCAAGAAGGACTCTTTGCACTGCTATCGACACACACCACCCACTACTTTTGCCACACAAAGCATATAAGAGCCGATCCATATAACCAAAAAGAAAGAAAAAAGTAGTTTAAGAGAGACGGCGGGACCTAATTATGTCTTCTCTGTTTACAAAAGAGCCTTTAAGCACCGGAGTGAAAGGGAAGATGTCTGGAGGTTATGTAAATAAAAGGTATTTGCCCTTTCTTGTTCCCTTTCATGTATCGGTTTTTTGGGGAGTGTACTAACAACTACATGACAGAGTCCGCAATTTTACGACTAGAGTGGTGCTAAATGGGGATCAGTCTAAGAAGGAATTCGACGGACATGGTGATAGCGGTTATAATGAGGATAGTGGAGATAGTGATATTGTCATGCCTGATGTAGGCGAAGAGGAGGATCAAGACGACGATTTGGATATGGAACTTTTTGGTGATGGGTAAGTTTCTTGCTCTTTGACGAATATTATCACCAGAGGGCGGTACAGACTGACACTGGGACTACTAGCCTCCGTGAACTAATTATCACCTCCGAAGCCAATGAAGCCATGTCGTCTATTGAGCGGGACAATCAGGAATATATTTTCCTAGTAACTGTGATCCGCACTTACCCTAACTATGAACCGTGCATCACACTCCACTCAATCCATAGAAACAGCGCGCGCGCCACCGCTACCGCAAAAAGGCACTTCAAGTCTCTCTATCCTAGTATTTACGCCTCCGACGACCCACTGCTCGAATACCTGCAGCCAAACGGGCACTTCATCGGACGACAGTGCGTCCTGGAAGAATACGGTAGCAGTGAGAGCAGTGATAGCGAGAGCGACAGCGACAAAGACAGCCTCAACGACCCCCCAAAGCCTCTCCCGGAAATCGAGATAACCAGTGCCTCCCGCCTCCCCCTCATACAGCCAGAAATGCACGACCCCTGGGGCGACCCGGAGTACCTCCCCGACGAAGGCCACGTCTTCGTCGTCTTCGTGCAGGTCAGTAGTTCCGCCCGCCCTGGACAGACCAGCCGCAGAATCCATGGCGTGTACAAGTACCGCGACGACGCGAACGAGGAGGCGGAGAACCAGATGTCCATGCTCGTCGGTGAACTGCGTATCGGTGATTGGTTCGATGGGTGTTATCGTGGTGAGAGGGTGTACGTGAATTGTCAGACCTCGCATGCGCTTGTGCCCCTTGAAGAGGTTGTGATTTCCACTGCCTATGTGGATATGGTTCGGGTTAGGGGGTGGGAGGTTTGGGATCCTAAGGAGGGGGCTGTTTTGGATGGGTATGAGGATGAGGAGGACGAGGATATTGAGGTGGAGGTGCAGGGGCTGAGTAAGGAGGAAGAGAGGGCGAGGGTCAAGGCAATTGCCAAGTATATGACCGAAACGGCTATGTTGAATGTCAAGGAGAAGAGGGAGAAAGATAAAGAGAGGAGGGAGAAGCGCAGGAAGATGAAGGAGAAGGAGAAGAAGGAGGCTGAGCTCTATTACACACTTCCTGATAGCGATAGTGAGAGTGAGGATAGCGAGAGTGAAGGTAGTGGTGATGAGGAGTGGCAGTAGCGGAAAGGTTGGGAAACGATTATTGTATTATACTCTGGATACCCACGTTTGGATTGGCTGTTTCAATACTTTGCTTGTATTTTTGTTGTATCTTTATCTTCACTATTTGTGTACTCTAACGGTTATGTGCTTAAGTTACTTTGAATAAATAAATAAATGGAGTTCTCTCTCATGGAAGACTTCGATTTCATGTTAGGGGGTTGGGAAGGGGAGGGTGCACTCACAATATATCACTCGCCAAATTTAGCATCGATCTAGAAGGAGGTTACGAGAACATTCGCTGTTCCTCGAGAATTCTAGCAGTTCTACTAGACCCCTTAGTCATCTGCCAGTTACCTCTAGACCTTTTTTCTTCCTAGCAGTTCGTTCATTGAAGATGATCCCTAGTGGCTCTAGATGCCCGGGTGGATGTGGGTGACCTACGCAAAAACAAACAAAGCCAAGACAATGGTTCGAATTTGGATATGCTGGCGATTGGGTATAGGTTTAGGGGCTGTTTCGAGAAGTTCATCAATTGAAAACGCGATTTGCAAAACACATTTTCAAAACGCCTTTTGCAAAAATCCTTTGCCAAACAGCTCTAGAATCTCTGTTTTCCAAAATGCGTTTTGTAAAACTACTCTGGCAAGAACTTGTAAATATGTAGAATTTATAACCTGTAGCTGTCTATTATGTATACAATTAATTTTATAAAATTGTTATATATCTACCACCAACCTTTTACAATTATTTTTCTCTTCCATTATTCTAAAGGCAAAATGCCTTCTGATAATTCAACAAGCATTTTTCTCAAATTATGGATGATGATACACTTGATATCATAATCTAATAATTATATTAATGTCGATTGCCTTATAATATGATACTAGTTTACAATTTCCCAAACACATTTTGCAAAACATATTTTGCAAAACATATTTTGCAAAATGCATTTTCAATTAATAGTGAGCCAAACACCACCATCAATTGAAAATGTGTTTTGGGCCCAAAATGCATTTTGAATTCACAAACTGCTCGAGCCAAACAGCCCCTTAGTAACTAGAGTCGTATGGTTGTGACTGACGCGTTATAGCTATTACACTGGACTGGACTCGCTGTAGCGGGTATCCGGGCTCCCGGACGACAATTCGAGAACTACTCGAGCCCGGCCGGGAAAGCAAGAACACTGCAGGGCAGGGCATTGAGGTAGGTCACAGGAGGCGGGGGCGCTTGGAACGTTCTGATGGCACCAGCTGCTGCTTTGCGTTGGGTGGCAATTCTGTGAAATCAGGTATGGGACTTCACATTGATTTTTTTTTTTTTTGCGAGGACTGAATAAATGCATATATATCGTACAAAAAAACAGAAACAAAGTATGACTTCTACCTTTAACTGCTAGGCGAAAACAAACCCGGGATCGCCAGCCCAAATTCCCATCTATTAAACAAGCAAGACACTGGGGGTTGTTAGCACATGGGGGCCGTGAAGAAAGAAGTAGGTCAGGCCAGGATAACTTACGCATTTACACATCCATCGTTCTCACAGTTATTAGTGATCTGAGCCCATCTACCCCAAACGACCTTTCCACCGGCGGTAACCATACCAAGTTCACTGTTGAGCTATCAGCTGCTGCTATCCAATGAAGGTAAAAACGAAGGCAAAAAGAACAAACCTGACGTTGACCTCGATAATTGTTCCCTTAGTGAGTACACCAAGCTGTGTGTACATCGGGCTCTGCGGATTCTTCTTAACTGCAAGAATAGGCAATTGAACTGTAACGCCCAACTCTGGATGCGTAACATTTGCCTTCTTATACCTCAATCCCATTGGCCTAATAAACCTCTCATACTTGACGGGCCTTCTGGTAAAATCCGCCCCAACAAAAGTTGGTTTAGTTACGACCCTCTTCCACCCCTTCTTTGCCGTCTTTTTTCCGGTCTTGACAACCTTGAACATCTCTTCCTCAGCGATGCCCCGGACCTTCGGCAAAGGCACGGAGAACTTCGCAGCCTTCTCCGCACGCTTCTGCTTGATTTGTGAGGAGAGTGCTTTGGCAGTGTTGGGTTGCGTGCGGTCGAGGAGGTAGGCCGGTAGCGGGTTGGACGAAGGCTCGGATGGGCCGTCGGTTTTGACGTTCCGCTGCTCGTGCTGTCGGATGGTCTTCTTCATTTGTATCTTCTCCGCGTGGCGCTTTTTGGCGTAGAGTTTCGCGCGCAGGCCGTGCAGTTTTTGGGCATTCTTAGAGGCCTTGTGACCCTCACGGGCTATCCGTTTGCGTCTGGAGAGATTTGTTAGTATGGCAATTGAAGTTAAGTGCTGGGGATGGTGGTGGGTGGCTTACTTTCGCTCTTCATGGTCGAGTCTGAAAGGGTCTGATTAGTATTATAGTCCTGGTTTTGGCAGAGGTGGGCATCATGACAGACCTTCGACCATGCTGCTTTGTCCAGCGCTCAATGTACTCGTTCTGAGGCATGGCGTGAGTAGAGGGTTGCGATTGTGGCCGTTTGTGGAAAAAATGAGAGCTTTAGCGGGAGTTTGTCGAAGTTGGCCACAAAGTTTTTACGTGTCTTGGCGAGGGGTGATCGTGGGGCTAAACCATGGCGCGTCACTCGAAAAATCAGAGGTTGACAACTCAACCTAAGTTCCTGGGTGGAATATTTATGTGAATCGAAGGGTACGCATCCTACTGAAACCAATGCAGCAAGCGAGGTTCAATGAATAGGAACATTTGTGCTTCATTGGCTACTGCCACGGATTTGGATTGGCTGCAAAAGACTCTGAACTGCTATTTATGGCTATTTTACATCAATAATTCAATCTAACATCAAATCATCATCAACCTCCCCAACCTCGACCCCCCTACCTCTCCCTTCCAAGAGCTCCCTTCTGATCTCCGTTCCAACGAGCGGATGACCTTTGGTAAGCAAGACATCCAAAAGCACATCCCGCTGGTCCTCAGTAATATCGTTTTTGTATCTCTGGGCAAAAGCCAAAAAGCTCTGGTGCCACAGCAACGGGAGCGCGTCGGGGACCGATTTAAACCTCATAAAGTGAAAAACAAGAGCGTCGATAACTTTGTACGGGAGCGCGTACTTCTTGTCAATTAGAACTTTAATGAAGACGGATGTTGGGCCAGTGTAATCCATTTCGCATAGGCGGAGAAGTGCTGCAGCGGAGTGAAGAACTGGGACTGAGATACGTGTTAAGACTGAACCGACAATTTGTGCTTCTTTTAAGGTGCATGTTCCAGTCTGGCTTGTAGATTAGACACATTGTAGCGGTAGGCCAGGGGGATCGCACGAACCTGAGCAAGAGGGAATAGGAAGCCTTTGAAGAATGCCGCAGGCTTATATAGTGATTTCTTAATAGCATTATAAAGGTGAACATTGAGCTTCTTATGCTCCTGGATGTCGTCTCGTACTCGATCGAGAAGCACAATATTTAAGAACCTATGGGCGCAAGTTGTTAGTAGGGATACCGGTAACTAGTAAAATTCTTTAATAGGGTCTCACTTTTGGCATTGATTCGCTTTGGTGCTGGCGAAGAGTCTAGTCGCCTCGTAGCAAGCGTGGGGTGACCACTGATCTGGCCTTGTGATGAAGAGTATCTCCTCCCAATTATTAAGCGATGGGATGATCTTGAAAGCTTTAGGAAGCTTCCCAGATTTGTAGCGTGAGAGTAAAAGCCCAACTCTGTATGAAATTATAGTAAAATTTAGCCACGGAAAGTACGATGAGGGATTCTGGACTACGGACTTTGTATAGACTTCAATAATCTTCGGCGGTAGTGTGGAAGTCGGTTCGTCGTCTATTGGGTGCCCTGCTAGCCTCGCCTCGTGTTCTGCGATTTTCTCTAAGATCTTGTCCGCAAGAGATATTCGCTGGTCTGACCCCTGGCCTGGTGGCATGAATTGATTGAATAATTCTATATCTCCTTCATCAACTTCCTGTTTGTGGTCAGCACTGGATCTCCAATAGGAACATGTAATTGGCATACCACTTCCTCAACGATATCATCTTCACCAAAGTTAGATTCCTCATACTCTTCCTCATCGGATTCTTCCTCCTCGTCCTGAAATCGCATTTGGGCAGCCGATCCAAAGAATTCGCCCCGCGTAGTGGCTTCTTCGGCCTCCTCCTCGTGAAGTTCATCTTGTTGGTCCCGAGCAATTTTTAATATCCGCTTTGATAGCCCGGAGTCAACGTAGTTCTCAAACTTTTCATGCTTTTCCTTCCGCTTTGATCGCGCAATTCTCCGTAGATTTCCGCTGTCGTTTTCCACTAGGTCGTCATGCAGTGGGTTGTGGCGCCGACTCTGACGAGGTGCTACTTCTTTTGGCATTTTGCTTAACGATAAAGCAGTTGTGGCACTAGAGGAATGAATACTAGCGTCGCTGGAGGGTCGTGGCAGTTTTGCTGCTTCTACAAATGGTTTGATGTTTGAGAGATTCAATGGTACTGCACAGGATCCCCCAACCCTCAGTAAAAAAAAATAACTACTCTACTTACATAAGTCCAAGTCTCAGTGGGGACGATAAGCAGATAAGTGAGGGGGGGCCCAGGCCGGGTAACTTAAAAATGCCCCATTAGTCTGGCGAGGTCCCTGAATGTAACATATAACCCCGCTCTGAACTCATTTCTCGCTTTCCCACTATCATATAATCAACAATGGAGAAGGTTAGCGAAGTAGCCGAAGGTGTCAAGAAAGTCGCACTTGGTGAGGGGAGTGGAAAGCTTACTGAAGCTTCTCAGGCTCTCAGGCATCCTAAGGCTGACAAAAAGTCGAAGAAAGCTGCTGTCAGTGCAACGACGGGTCCTTTGGAGGTACACAAATATGTTCCCTTTCGTGAGAATTTTTTTCTTGACAACTAATTTTTGCCCATTAGCTGGAACCTCCTCCAGAGTATATTTCACATAGAATTCAACTGTTTGAAAAACTAAAGGCCGAATATGATCAAGAGGTCGCTGGTACGAATAGACTACTATTTTAACATTGAGTCATACAACTGAACAACTTCTGATAGCAAAACCTCGTGAGGACATTCTTATCAGTCTCCCCGATGGAAAAACTGTTGCCGGGAAATCTTGGGAAACCACTCCAGCTTCAATTGCCCGCGGTATTAGCAAGAGCCTGTTTGAGAAAACCGTTATTGCGAAGGTCGACGGTAGTGTATGGGATTTGGAAAGACCGTTTGAGAGATCTGGAACATTAGAGCTTTTGGATTTTGAAGATCCGGAAGGTGAGCTACTTCAGATGATTTTACTTTAATCACATTCCTAACCCTATTCTAAAGGTAGACGTGTGTTCTGGCATTCCTCGGCCCACGTTCTTGGTGAAGCAGCTGAGCGTCGATTTGGATGTCACCTTTGCCTTGGGCCTCCGATCGATGATGGATTCTTCTACGAAATGGGTCTTGGTGAGGGTGAGGTTGTTACAGCTGCCGATTACAAGCCGTTGGAGACCATTGCTCAGAAGGCCATCAAGGAGAAGCAGCCTTTCGAGAGATTAGTTGTATCAAAGGAAAACCTCATCGAGATGTTCAAACACAACAAATATAAACAGACTTTGATTGGGTCCAAGATCCCTGATGGAACCAGCACTACTGTTTACAGGTGTGGGCCGCTGATCGATTTGTGTGTTGGTCCTCATGTTCCAAACACTGGGAGAATAAAGGCTTTCCAGGTTATGAAGGTACAGTACGACGCTTTCGTCCGACTATTACCTGTTTTTTTAAGGAAAAAAATAATAATATTGACCATTGTGTATAGAACTCCTCATCGTATTTCCTCGGTGATGCCAGCAATGACTCACTCCAACGTATTTACGGTGTCAGTTTTCCTGACAAGAAACAACTTGAGGAGCACAAAAGGCTCCTCGAAGAAGCTGCTAAACGTGACCATCGTAAAATTGGTAAAGAGCAAGAGTTGTTCTTCTTCCACGAGCTTTCCCCTGGTTCATGTTTCTTCCTCCCGCACGGGGCCCGTATTTATAATACCCTAGTGGACTACCTTCGTCAGGAGTACTGGAAACGTGGGTACGAGGAGGTTATCACTCCCAACATGTATAATGCCAAACTCTGGGAGACTAGTGGGCATTGGCAAAACTACAAGGAAAACATGTTTACCTTTGAGGTTGAGAAGGATAAGTATGGCCTCAAACCTATGAACTGCCCTGGCCATTGCCTGCTCTTTGGGCACCGCGAACGTAGTTATAGAGAGCTTCCATGGCGAGTTGCGGATTTTGGCGTTATCCATCGCAATGAATTTTCTGGCGCCCTTACTGGATTGACCAGAGTTAGGAGATTCCAGCAAGATGATACCCACGTTTTCTGCACTGAGGAGCAGGTTAGTAATTACTCTGTCTCGAATTATTGATACTCAATATTGATATAAAAGGGGCAAAGGTCGGATCAGAAATCCACGGACTCTTTGATTTCCTTAAGACCGTCTATGGGCTTTTAGGCTTCACCTTCAAACTCATGCTTTCCACCCGCCCAGAGAAATTCGTCGGTGACATCGCAACTTGGGATTCCGCCGAGGCCCAATTGACCAAAGCCCTCGACGAATTCACCGCCGGTGGTGGCGGAAAGTGGGAAATGAACCCAGGAGACGGCGCCTTCTACGGTCCCAAGATTGACGTCACAATCTCGGATGCCCTCCGGCGCGAATTCCAGTGTGCGACCATTCAACTAGACTTCCAACTCCCCCAGCGCTTTAAACTAGAGTATAACACCGGCGAGCCCTCGGCGAAAGGCCAAGACGGAAAGGACGAGATGGGACACTACAAGCGCCCCGTCATGATCCATCGGGCTATCCTTGGAAGTGTGGAGCGCTTCTTCGCGATCCTTACGGAGCACTTTGGCGGGAAGTGGCCGTTCTGGCTTAGCCCCCGACAGATCTTGGTTGTTCCGGTAATGGCCGCTGCGAATGACTACGTGCTTGAAATTCAGAAGCTGTTTAGAGCAAAGATGATGCACGTTGATGTTGATATCGGACCGAATACTATGGCGAAAAAGATTAGGACTGGACAGTTACAACAGTATAACTTCATCTTTGGTATATTTCGCCCCGCTCTATCTTCAAAACGTGGCGCGCTAATTGTATCGTAGTTGTTGGAGCCGAAGAGGAAAAGTCCCGTTCCGTCAACATCCGCAATAGAGACAACAAGGAAACGCAGAATAAGGGCGAATTAGTACCAATAGATATGGCGCTTGAAAAACTCTGTGCGCTTAGGGACGAGAGAAGGGTAGTTAACGAGCTGTAGATTGGAGTCTTTTAGTTTTAAAATAATAAAATGGGGGCTCGCACTATCCTACGCTAGGTCAAGACAGCCAGCGGTATCAGGTGAACATACCAATAGGCAATGATGCTATATTTGCTCTTATAGGAACTGGGCCTGGATGCTCTCTGCTGTTTACCTCTGGCTACTGGGCGAGTGAGGCCATGAGTTGGCGATCAAGGCTTATGATTTCTCTTCTCGTGAGGGTGCATCTGCTCCCATGATGCAGTAAGTACTCAATAATACGACATATACTATCTAGCCTCAGGCCGAAAAGGTCGCCAAATCTACCAACAGCAGGATAAATGTTTACTCCCATAGTAACATTACGCGAAATACCAAGTGGCGCGGTAGTAGTTAAGGCGTTAAGAACCATTGACTTCTGTAAAATTAACAGGAGCTCGGGAGTCCAATTCTAACCCCACAATGAGCTATTGATGAACGATCAATCACCCAAGGCAGAAAACAAAATGCAAATCCTACTCTATGGGGACTAGGGGGTTGAATGCCTTGGCCTTTCCTCAATAAGACTCTGAGGCAAGACCAACTTCTGCTCCGAGGTGGTGGAATCTGACTCTAGACCGTACACCTAGGAGTGAGGTCTACCATCGATTGACAGAAATGACGCAGAGTCTTTTTTTTTTTTTTTTTTTGAAGAGGAAGGGATGGGCTAAGTTGGCTCATGCGATATGAAGAAGCGGGGCTTGGAAGGTGCCATGAAATCCCGTCATGGACGGTCACTCGTCAGTAAATGGCGGTTGTATTAGCACAGGTCGCTTGGTAACCAGCAAGAGGCCAAAACATTAAAGTTTTTTTTTGACCCGGTAAAATTCAGGGAGGTTTTTTTGAAAAAAATTAGGCGAAATAATATATCGGAAAATAGATTACCCTAAGGGTTTCCGAAATACTACCTTTTTTTCAGATTTTTCAGCCCAGCTGGAGTAGAGTATGGTAGTGATTATGATCCTTTCCCTGCGGGCCTATAATGTCTGCTAAGACTAGGGTTTTTGTATATTATGCGAAGGGTACATTGTAACGAATCTAGCCCGCTTCAAATACCTCCCTTTCTGTATGGGGCGAGTAAAGATCGGCCCAAATTGTACTTTGTATTTCCGACACTTGGCTGTATTCTGAGGTCTCTTTGAAGCTTATTATAGCAGAATATGTGCAATAACGGTCATCCGGGGACTTCCATTTTGGTGAGTTTTGGCCCCCGTCTGGTCATCAAAACGACGTCCACTGGTGGCAAAACTGATAGGGGGATGGTGGGCGTGGTAGGGTAGGCATGTTAGTATAAGTGTCGATTTGATAATATGCTAGCCATCCTCGCTTTGGGTGAGAGGCGCCGAATTAGACTACGAGTGCTTGTTATACGAAATTCCAAATGCTTACCACATATACTTTTAGATAATATTATACAAGCCCTATTCTCACACAAAAAACGAAATGAAAAACTTTTTTTAGCTCTAGTATAAGCGGATCATGTCGATTAGAATATCGTCACTCCATCCTTTGTTTCACCCTGTAGTACTGTAGGCTTTATTTCTTACTCTTGCTCTTCTTCCCTTTTTTGTGTGCCTTCCCCATCTCCTGTTCGTAAATCTCTACCGCCGTCTCGCCTGCCTTTCGCTTCTTATGGCTCTTAGTCTTGATACTGACGACGGTGCTCTTGCCGCTACTGTGTTCACCTGTGGCAGACTTGATCTGCTTCTCGGCACTTTCCCAGTCTGCGGATCCGGTTGAGGGGATTTCGTACCTGACAATTTACCCAATAAAATTAACATACTGGAACATTTACGCAGGGGTGTATGGACAAGGGTGCGGAGAGCGCAGGGTTTATTGAAATTTACACGGACATTGGGAAAGGAAAGAATTACTTTGAAAGATCCAAAGAATTGATCAACTCCCTTTGCTTCTCCTTCAACTTCATGCTCGCCATGACTTCCTCTCCTCCTTCCTGGAGGTCATCTGCGAGGGATTTCTCGATGGGGTGGAATTCGTCTGTTTCCACCTCGTTATCGTTGTTACCGTCGTTGATCTTTTTCTGCTTTGATTTTCCAGCCTCTTGCGGGAGGGTTTCAGAGATTGCTTGGGAGAGGAGATGTCGGAAACACGTAGCAACCTTTCGGATGGTCTTCTGAAACATGGCGAGGACCTGTGCGGGTGGAAGATTCAGTTCTTTCTCGATGTCTTCCAAAGTCTTTCTTTGCAGTCCGATAGCCATCAAGACAGCTTGCTGAACGCCTGCTAGCTTAACAAATCCTCGTAGGCGGCCGGTGAAGTGTAGCTGAGCGATGAGGGGAATCATATCTACTATTACGTGGTAGTCGAGCATATTATCTGCATAGGATTCCAGACGTTTTAGATCAAAAGGTGAGAGGTATTCGTCCAGTTGGGTTTTAGTTAGAGCTATGACTAAGTTAGCGTGCGGTTGACTAATTTTGAATAGCTGAAAGGTATTCACGAGTATCTTGCTGTCCTGAAAGCCTTGCCCCGGCATTTGCAGATTCGAAAATTGTTAAAGCTAAGACGGCCGGGAATTTTCTGAACTCGTAAGAGAGTAAGGTGAGGAAGCGTTTGTGGAAGTCTATCGTTTTCGAGTATTAGCCCCAATATATTGCGCTCGGATTCATATGTCGGTACAAACCTTTAGCAAATGTCCCTAACCAGTCATTGTCCTTGCTGGCCAAAACCTTTATCATTACACAAGAGTGCTCTCCAGTTAACTCGGTAGCCGTCTGCCGGAGATATACCGGAGCGAATTTCTGCTTTTTCCAAAATCTGTGAAGTTTGTCTGTCAAGCCGTATGACACGCCAATGTAATCTAGAGTGTCGGGCCTTCTTTCAGACATTCTCAAAAGTAATGGGGGTAGGGACTCCCGATCGCGGATTTTGATGTTATCGGTCTGAAGGGTTGAACTTTCGATTTCTTCATCGGTCACGCGAACCATCTCCTCATCGATATAGGTAGCTCCTTCGTCAAGTGATTGGAATTTTCCTTCGTAAAAGTCGGTGAGGAGCTGGAGAGCTCGAGATCCATAGCCCATCTGTCGGTATGTCAGTCATCGCTACCTTTAGGAGCTCATGGGGCAGGATCCCTTACTCCAGTATAATCGGGGTTGGTTGCGATCCGGACAACCCGCGCACCAGAGAGACTTGCAAAGTCCTCGTCTTGGAACTTCGGGATGGTTAGCTTAGTTTGTCATTTTGCAAGATATAAATGTGCTTACTTGTTGAGAAACAAGCCATGGAATCATATCCCCACCTTCCCTCTTTCCTCGGGCCAAACTCTGCTGCACAGACTCCCGAGAGATCTGACCCTCCAATGATATTTGAACCACGCAAAGAGGGTCCGGAATATTTTTGCTGCCCTCCTGAACAGGAGGTAACAAAACAAAAAGTTGATGGGCTGGTGCATCACTCATAAGCTGTAGATCATTCGGAGAATTCTTGTAATGGCTGGCAACGTAAAGCCCCATCATGCGTTGCAAGAATCGTTCCGAAACCGGGTGATAGGAGAATAAGGTATCTCGATTAACGTAGAAAAGCTCACATTTCGCAGTGTCTGGAGTTCCATGCACAGTGCTGCGATTGCTGGGGAGGGTAGCGTCGAGGCAGAGAAGGTTATTTAACCATTTCTCTACGGGATCATTTGGTGCGTACCGGATCGGTTCGGAAAGTGTAGCTTCACGCAGGCTTCTTCCTCCATATCCAGCAGCATCTGACCTTTTACTTGTCTTTCCGGAGCGGTCTGCTGTTTCGCCATCTTGGGCTGCTTTGGTGAGCCCGGAGGACTGGTCTCGCAATTGTTGGATCAACTTTAGGGAGAGCGAGCGACCAGTTCCCTCGTACCCATTGATCGTTGATGCCATGAATACAAGGTAGGGCCCCATCAACTTCTTTACAAGTGGAAGGGGAATTGCGGCTGCTTCATCAACAACCACTAACTCTGCCTGTCCGAGCACATGAGCGTCTTGGGGTTGGATATATTGAATAGTTTGCCTGTGTTGGCGGTGGATATTAACCCTAACAATTGCTTTGTTGAAGGCTGGGTTTGTCGACTGGATGATATCATAATCGAGATGGTCACTGTAGTTTAGAGCGTCAAAGCCTTTAAAGATGAACTCAAACAAGGTCTTTAAGTTCTCAGGACTCGGGGAAGTGATGAAGATATTAGAGTACCCATGTGCAACGGCCGCGGCAATGGCTACACCTAGTGCTGCAGACTTGCCTCTCCCTCGCCCGGCTGTAAGTGTAACTGTGCTTCTGAGGGTTTTCTCGGCAATTGCATCTATGAAAGTCATAATCGCCTTGGCTTGATCTACTGTCTTTGAAATATTCACTAGGGAACCGACAGGCTGAACCTCGACGAGGCTCGCTTTCAGTTCCAGCAGCTCTCGTCTCTGCTCCGTCATTCCTTCTTCTGAAGATACAGGCGGCAGAGCAGTAACTCCTCTGGCACCCGAGATTGGAAGAACATTGAGTTCGTCATCTACTACTAAACAGCTGGCGCAATCGGCAAGGGAGAGAATAAATCTCTCGTTGAACCTGGCGACGACATCTCCGTGGGCTTCTGTTCGGTATCTCGAGTGCACATCCTAGGGCAATACATTTAGCGAATACCCTGGAACTCTCTCGTATTGCCTACACTTACCATAGTCATCGTGTAAAGCTGCTTCAAACTAGTCATAGTCTTTAATAGCAGAATTACTAGCCCTCCTCCCTCAACCGTCTCAATAGTCCTCGCCAGCAAATTCGGAGTCAGAGCTTCGAAGTCTTGTAAGATACACATTCCGTATGTGTTACCCAAAATCTTCTCTGTCTCCTTATAGTAGCAGTACCGGATGTTGGTAAGACTGATAAAAAGTTCGAAGGGGTCCTCAGTATTGGCCTCCCGAATCCCGCGCTTGACTTCCTTCTTGATTTTAGCTTCGCGCTTCTTCCGATGACTGCGAAGCTAGTTGTTAGTTAAGAAAAAAGAAAAAAATTGCCCTGCCATTAGAGACCAATTTATACCTCGAAAATCCGAGAAGGTCCTTTTTGTAAGCCCACAAGACGGACTTGTTCTGCTTGGGGTCGGCACTCCCGAGAATATAGTGCAAGTTCAAGATGACGTCCTTCCCCCGGTCGCCGACAACGACGAAGAAACTACGCTTCTTTTCCTATACGACTGTCAGTACCTTGAGCATTGAAGTGGACCTGGTGAAGAATCATTACCTGAACGCCATTTCGGATAAGATCAGGAATGCGTTTGTCACTATGAATTCGCAGTCAGTACATGTTAGAATTTTAGGAGAATAGAGTAACACACATTGCCTTCTTAACCATGATTCCTATGGTAGAGTGGGGTAAGGAAGGTGGGGAGTTTAAGACAGGATGGAATACCGGTATGATGCCAGCACTCTCACTGGAAGAGACGGATCTGCGAATAGTTAAAAATTTAGGAAAGTCTTGGTACATGTGTTGCTAGGGTCTTGATGCATTTATAAGTAGGGTAACCTTTCGCTTCCAGGCTTCATCCCAGAATTCTGTTTCAAAACCTCTTGCTCTTCCCCTGCTTCAACCGAACCGCCAAACCACCAAACACAGCACTCCAACAATTTTCAAAGCTCGTCCGCTTCTTCCGTCATGCCGGTCGTAAAGGGCGGTGTCTGGACTAACGTCGAGGACGAAATTCTCAAAGCTTCGGTTTCTAAGTACGGGCTCAACCAATGGCAACGCGTCTCTTCCCTCCTTGCCCGAAAATCGGCGAAGCAATGCAAAGCTCGTTGGGCGGAATGGCTGGATCCTAGTATTAGGAAAGTTGAATGGTCCCGCGATGAGGATGAAAAACTCCTTCATTTGGCAAAGTTGATGCCCACGCAATGGAGGACAATTGCGCCCATTGTTGGAAGAACTGCTACGCAGTGCTTAGATCGATACCAGAAGCTTCTCGATGAGGCCGAAGCTCGAGAGAGTTCGGAGTTGGATCTTGCTGGACCGGATGGAGCCGAGACGAGCGCCCCGAGTGCGGATGACATTAGGAGGTTCAGGCCGGGGGAGACTGACCCTGACCCAGAAACAAAACCTGCCAGGCCTGGTACATTGACCTTGATCCCTATATTCTGAGATTCGCTTTCTTACTGACTACTGTTGCTTAGATGCGGTTGACATGGATGAGGATGAAAAGGAGATGCTCAGCGAAGCTCGTGCCCGTCTTGCGAATACTCAAGGAAAGAAGGCTAAGCGTAAAGCTCGCGAAAGGCAACTCGAAGACTCTAGGCGATTAGCCGTGCTTCAGAAACGCCGAGAACTCAAACACGCGGGTATCAATATTAAATTAACCAATCGCCGCAGAGGCGAGATGGATTATAATGCAGATATTCCATTCGAGAAGAAACCGGCATTGGGATTTTATGATATCAACGAGGAAGAGGCTCGGAATGAGAGGCAGCGTGCCAACATCGATCCCCGGAAGGCTTTGTCCCATACCAAGCGGAAAGGAGATCAGGACGAGGATTTAGATAGAAAAAGAAGGAAAGGTGGTGATAAAGACAAGAACGGTGCTGCTGCTGCTTTTGCGTCTGCGGCAAAGGCTGGACAATTACAAAAAATTCGACAAGCCGAACAATTGAGTAAGAGGAGGCAACTTGCCCTTCCCGCGCCACAAGTTGGGGAAACAGAATTGGAGGAGATCGTTAAAATGGGTTTGATGGGTGAAGACGCGAATAAGATTGCTGGAGCCAGCGATAACGAGTCAACCAAGGGGTTGGTTGGCAGTTATACTAATATCAACACTGGTGCACCTATTCGTACACCTAGGGCTCCTCCGACCGAAGATCGTGTAGCGAACGAAATCAAAAATATTCGTGCGCTTACTGAAACTCAGTCTTCGCTTCTTGGAGGGGAGAATACCCCGTTACATGAATCGGGCACCACGGGTTTTGACGGCATTGCCCCTCGGAAGATGACCGTGTCAACACCGAACCCTTTAGCAACACCATTCCGTGCTAACGGGGCCGTAGATGCTACACCTAGTGCCACTCCAGGGAGACCTGGACAAACACCTTTAAGGACTCCAAGAGATTCTTTAGCAATCAATCAGAATGGGGCTTATGCTGGCTCTATTGTTTCTATGACTCCTAGGGACCAAAAGTTGCAACAGAACTCGATCAAGCAGCAGTTGAGATCTGGGTGAGCACTATGTTTTTTCCGAGATTTACATAACATTCGCTAACCATCACTCAGCTTTGCATCGCTCCCTAAGCCCAAGGAGATAGAATTAGAAGAACCAGAGGAGCCCGAAGAGGACACGGACACCCCGGCGGGGTCACAACTCGTAGAAGACAGAGAAGAAATAGACCGTCGGAATCGTGAACGTGCTGAGGCTGAGGCTGCGGCAGAGCTGAAACGTAGAACACAGGTTATTCAAAAGTCTCTCCCACGCCCAGGGATCATTGATATCAGAACACTTCTGGAGGCCAAGATGTCGAACGAACAGAATTCTGTACAAAAAATGATTGCCCAAGAAATGGTCACCCTGATTGGGACGGATGTTCTACGGTACCCGGTTAAGGAGGGGAAAGTTACAGGTTCTCCAAAAGCCCTTGAGAAATTCGATGACCATCTCCTCGAGAAGGCGAGAATGGAGATTGTTTTGGAGCTGTCACCAGAGATCGCTGAGGAAGCTAAATCGGAGTTTGAGGAAGCTTGGTTGAGGGTCCACTCATCCCCTAGTCTTCCAGGACTCGAAGGTTATGGAGAGGACGGAGATGAAAATAACCAGTTGACGATTGAAACCTACGACGTATGTTCCCTCAAGCCCAGTATATTAAAACAACGACAGAGTGCTAACTCATATCTACAATAACAGTTCATCCAAGAAAAGCTCATTAAAGATGCCACTCAAGGTAACAAACTAGAGAAGAAACTCGGCCTCCACCTCGGTGGCTATCAAGCTCGTTCCAGAATGTTGTGCCAAAAGCTGATCGAAGCATCCGAGGCAATCGCGGAAACAAGAAGGGACCTGGAGGGCTTTAGAACTCTGAAAATCAGCGAAGCGGTTGCTCTTCCGAGAAGGCTTGAAGCGCTTAGGAAGGAGGTTGCCTTCTTGGACAGGAGAGAAAGAGAGGCCCAAGAGGTCTATAGGGCTAGAAAAGAAGAGTTGGAGAGTCTGTAAAGATTATTTTTTTTCGTTTTCCGTTGCCATAATTAGCTTCGTTTCTTTTGTTTGGGATGTATTAGAAGTGGGAAGGTTTCGTTCGATTCAGAGTGTATCAGTAATCAGTTAGTCAGACGAGGTCAATTGAGGAAGGAAAGGCATACGAAATGCTGAATTGAATGCGAGATGAAATCCTGTGTTTTAGGAATGGTCAGTTGAGCTTTCTATTTGTTCACTTTTTTCCTACCTGGGAGCGGCTGCCTGCTTGGTCGATGCGGTTTGAGGAACTACCCTACTGTACTTGTACTTAGCCTACTACTCGCTCTTATAGTTATGATATAGTGATGAATGATTATATAATACTAGGAGATCTTTTCACTTTTCCAAACTTGGGTTTCGGCGTATTAAAGTACGAGTGGTCACTCGTGTGTACTTCCGGTAGTACAGTGCTGCAGGCTTTGCTGTGATAATAGCTTAGTGCAAGCAATTATTCAAAGCTCATGAGAAATAATTTAGCGTTCCAGGAGTTGTGCTCTACTGGTGGTAGCTTCTTTTAGCTTTTAGGATGGTTTCTGTTATTGTACTCGAGCACATTGTAGCTTGTTGAATAAACGGAAGCCTGCATTGCACTTCTGTGGATCACTACCGGTATCATACTCGAGCACTCCCTTCTATGCAACCAAAACCTTGGCAACCTGACTCGTGGATTCCACACTAACCGACGCGTTCTACCTCAGAAAGTCGCGTCAAACCCACTTTACTCGCTAAATTGATTTCCTCCCCCCTCTATCTTTAACAGCCAACAATTGCCACCACCACCACAACCACCACCCCCTCCCCCTCCCCCCCTAAAAAAAAAGGTTGGCAACAGCAAATACAACAACAGCAGCAGAAAACAGTAGCAAAAATGAGCCAACCCTACCTACCTATACACAACCAAAAGATAATCGACGTAACCGACCCGAGCGATTGGGATACCACCCGACTCCCAGTTCTCAAATCCGTGGACTCGGCGCTGAGATGCCAGATCTGCAAAGACTACTACCACACTCCCGTCATGACGGGCTGCTGTCACACGTTTTGCTCCGAATGCATTCGGCGGTCGTTGGTGCGGGAGCAGAAGTGTCCTGTGTGCAGGGCTTCCGCTCAAGAGAGCCAGCTCAGGAAGAATGGAACTGCGCAGGAGTTGGTTGATGCTTTCGGGGTGGCAAGGCCGCTGTTGATGGAGGTGGCGAAGGAGTGCGTCAAGAGGAGGAAGGCTTCTGCCGGCGGGGTAGAGGATTGTACAGGGGATGAGGATGAGGATGAGAACGATGGTTATAAGGGTTTGGGGGAGGGAGGAGGGCCTAAGAGAAGGAGGAGAAGAGGGGTAGATGGTGGGGGTACTCCAGATGAGGCTATGAATAGTAGGAGGACTACTAGGGGTTCCAGTAGTAGAGTTGGATCTCAACCTTCTTCTCAGCCCTCGTCGCAAAATCAAGTTATATGTCTAGATGATGATGGTGATGAAGATTACAAACCACCGCCATGTAAGATTTACCCCTTCCCAATTCTTGAATAATCATGGGATTAACCATTCACCCACAGCATCCGGAATGGTCGCATGCCCCATATGTGGCCAGCGCATGAAGGAGGCAAGAGTTGACTCTCACATCGAGAGCGGTTGCCCAAAGGAGTCCCCATCATCACCACGCAAACGTCTCCGTGGTGGCGAAAGTTCATTCTTCGGCTCCTCCAAGCCCCAATCAAGGTACACTCCAACCTTCCCTACCAACACCTTGTCACCAACCCCCAAAAAGGCTGACACAGAACTTAGCACCCCATACTCAGCCCCTACCAACCCTCCAGACCTCCGCCCATTACCAAAGATAGCCAACATGATCAAAGAATCCGCCCTCCGCAACAAACTCCAAGAACTCGGCGTTCCGTCCCACGGGAACAAGAGGACCCTTCACGCCCGTTACGACGAGTGGATGACGCTCTGGAACGCGAATGTGGACTCCGCGACGCCGAAGAGTAAGAAAGAGTTATTGAAGGAGTTGTCGGTATGGGACACTATCAATCGGGTCCCAGTCGTACAGAAGACGAAGGCTGCTGGATGGACGGATGAGGGATGGTTAGAATCAAACAAGTCGCATTTCGACGAGTTGATTGCGAAGGCGAAGGCGCAGAGGGTGAAGCCTAAGCCCGTGAAGGAAGGTAAGAAGGGTGAGAAAGCAGAAGGAGAAGTGGAGCATGCCACTTTATCAAGCGCACAAGCAGATGGTGCTTCCGCTGCGCCAACTACTTTGCCAAACAATATCACCCCCCAACCCACCATCCCCGAAAGCAAAGTTCCACCAAATAATGCCACACAATCATTCCAACCCAACTTCCACCAACCACAATACCTTGATCAAGCCTTCACCGCCACATTACACTCCACCCTACGACAGGCGTACCCACCACCGCCGCCACCACTACCTCAAACATACACAGCCCAAACACCCCCCACATACCTATCGTACGCACACGTAAACACGAATAACATGTTCGCCGCGAATCCCCCACCATCACCACCAACTAGACTTCTAGGGGTAGATAGCAATACGAACAAGCCTATAGCTATAGCGGAAGAAGATACATCGCTAATAGGTCTATACGGTAAACGAAAGTATGAAGAAATGGAAGTTGGGGGTAAGAGTGGAGGGAGGGGTGGTACCAGTGGTGGGCTTTGATGGATTTATATTTTCTCAATTTTTTTTCCTTCAACGAAAAGCTTTAGTGTGCTTTAGCGCTTGCTTACTCGAGGGGTAATGTGCATACCGGTAGTATATCTGGGGAATTGGAGTTTTCGGGGTTTGCTTGCTTGTTTACAGTATTTATTTGTATGTTTGCTTTTTGCGGGCTTGGTTTATAGTTACGGGGTTGTAGTGGGCAGTTTAATTAAGATGTTAGGGATATACCATAGATTACTCGATTGCAATTCAAGATGAAAGTGTGTGCTTTAGTGAGATTGATACAGTACATGAAGTTGTGAGGCGCTATCTACTTTTCTTCTCGTGTCGAAATTCTAATCCATGAGGTATGATAACTATGAAGCCGGGACTTGCTCCTTCTCCTGCACGGGCACCGGCAGCGTGGGTGTGGACGCGGGGATATCCCCCTTCAACCTCAACTCCTCCATAGACCCAGTAACCGCAGCTAGCCCACCATTAACTTCTTTTTCCTTGTCCTTCTGCAACTTCCTCTCTAGCGCTTCACTCTCTTTCATCTTAACCTCCATCTCCTCCTGTAGCAAAGCCTCAAATTCCTCCTCCACCTCTCCATCGTCAACCTGCGCCGCGGCGCCTATCCCTTCGCTCAAGATCCTAGTAACTTCACTAGTATCGTCTATTTGCTCCCGAAGCTCATCAACGACCTTATCCACACCTTCAACCCCTCCAACTCGCGTATTAAGTTCTGCAAGAACCTTACTGCTGTCTTCCAGCGTGCGCACGAGCTCGACGTTATCTGCTGCCTGTTCAATTTTCACGAGGACTTCCTCTAGCTGTGCGAGTGATTTTGCGCGTGATTCAAGCGAGGCTTCGGCAATTTTCTTAGATTTGAGAGCGGAGAGGGCGGCGTGTTTGTTGGAGGATTGTATGGCAGTGCGGGCTTTGGCACCGGAGGTTGAAATCTTCGTAGAGAGAATTGTGATAGTAGTGTGCAGGGAGGCGATTAGCGTTTTTAGGTTGGCGATCGTGGTGTCGTGCGGGGTCACTGGGGTTAGTTCTCCTGTGGGGGGTTTGAATTTTATTGTCTGGGGTGAAGGGTGGTTAGTTTTGGTTTATGGGGAGAGGGAAGGGGGGTTACGTTGTTGGCGACGGAGGCTTCTCGGAGGTCACGGGATAGGAAGACCAGTAGTACTTTAAGATCTGTCTCCGAGAGCTGTTTCCCGTGAATAAGGAACTCTTGCAAGAACATTTCTATAGAGAATATTCGGTCGACATTGCCTAGTCTCTTGCAAATTTCTTTGAGGATCGTTTTCGCCGTCTCCTATGTGAAACCAGTATTAGAATCGCCACCAATTAGTAAGTAAAAGATGATCCACACCTCGACATTCTTAAGCACCACCACCTTCCCCTCCCGAATCTTCCCATCCTCCACAGCCCGATTCTTCAGCCCCGCAACTTCCAACCCCCACCCAAGCACCTTCCAAGGATCTACCCAAGGACGATAATACACACTCTCTCGCATACCCAAGAACGCCTCCAGCGAGATAAACTCCCTCGTAGCTACCGCTTCATTCTAAGCACTCGTTAGCCCATCACGCTATTCCGTAAATAAGGCAAAGACGCACTATAACAGTCCCCAATGCCAACGGCCTCCCCCACTCTCTCGTCGCCATGGAGCTAACCAGCTCCTCTCGGACCCCGAAAATTAACGTGTCGCTGCCGAGGACTCCTTTCGCAGCAGCCTGGCTGAGTACGGACTTCCACGCTGTAACATTTGCGAGGAAGCCGGAGGGGTTGTTTGTTCGGAGGGGGCGGAAGTCGGAGTATAGGGACGGTAGGCGGGCTCTGCAAAGGTTAGTTAGTTTGCACCCGGCTAACCTTCACCGTAGCAGTTAGGTTAGATGAGTGAGGAATACCTGTGAAATTGCTCGTGGGCGAGGATGAAGCTGAGGAGCTCTGACATTTTGGTGTTTTTCCTGTTTCTGTTGGTTCTGGGGTGTAGCGGGGGAGAGGGAGTGAGAATAGGAGACGTTTGTTTTTGTGGCTATTGTCGGGGGCCGGTCTTGGGTAAATTTACGGTATCATAGCTAACTTACCAAGCCGTCGTTGTTTCACTGTGACGCATTCAATAAGGTTGCAGTCGTTAACCTGCCGCTTAGATGGTTGCTAGGCCAATTACAGGAGCCAGATGATTTCCTAAATTAACTTTCAGGACATTTAAGCATCATCCGCAGCAAAAGGATAAAATTCAGAATATTTAGACTAGGGAAACCCGCTCTGCTCCACGAAATAAACTTGCATATTAGGAGAGCAAAGTAAAATATCTCACCGGATATTCTATGATATTGGGTGCCACCACTGCAATTTTGCAGTCAAACTCTAGAGAAAAAAAATACATCTTGTCCAGTTTCTGATGGTCTAATGGGTAAGGAACACAATGTCATGTGAAAGTGGAACGCTAGTGATTGGGAAGCAGATAGGGGCAGGGGGGTAGAGAGCGAGTGATTGTCAGTGATTCGGGATATTGCGATTAATAATTCCGGCGGAATAGGAGCCAAAACTGCCATAATGCATAGAGCCTTAGGATCAGAGCAAAAAAAAAACCAAAAATCAGAAATTTCCTTCAAAAATAAAAAATTCCTAGGCTATAGGTTCAATTGTGGTCACAAGGGTGATTAAGAAACAATCAAGAACTTGGGGAGTAGAGTTGGGGCATTCATGATGGTGTAAAAAAATGGGAGGAGGAAAAAATAATAATTTCATCCTATGATGAGCAAGGAGAGATAGAAATGGAAAACTAATAAGTGGAATCAGCTCTAGGTATTATGTGAATTTGATTCTGAGTAAAGCTAACTGAAGGCGAATTTGAAGCTTCAAATTTCTCTTCCTCTCCGGGAATCGGTGAGATGCGGATGGTTGCTGCAGGGTCATCGATTAGCGGTATACAGTTCTAAGCTCTACTAGGCGAATGATGATGAGGTAATTCAAGGCCGTTGCCGAAGATCTCTTACTGAAGTGTCCCCGTAGTGGAACGAAAGCATAAGAGACCGTTTGGCGGGAGCTGAAGGAAAAACCACTGTTCCGCTCCGTGACTGTTTTAATCGTAGGAACGGTTGTTCTAGGACTTTTGGAACGGAACGGAGTCGTCCTCTTCAAACAAGCTTTGAGTAGGTTACGGTGTAGCATCAGAGTTAACCTTGTAATAGAGAATACTGTCGGTCGTTAGATATCATAATAATATTATTATAATAAAAATTATTATAATAAAAATTTAATTATTATTATCGTCATAAGAGCCAATTACTCACCAGTGGTCACTCATAAATATGGATCTGATAAGATAAGAGAACTGGAGGGGCTCATCCTTCGCACAAACTTTTCTCTTGAAATATTCGAGCCTCACCCCACTACAACCCAGAAAACCATTTCTACCACAAACGTCGATCCCTCCCCAGGCGTCTACGATCCTTTCCCGCCGCCTGCTCTACCGATCAATTAAACGAGAAAAAAAAAGAATTATAACAGTCAAGAATGTCGAAGCGCCCCGCTGACCCCCTGGTTTCGCCGAACAGTGGCCTCAAAAACCGCTCCCGCGGAGCCACAAGCGAAGATGCCGATCGAACCAATTATCCGCCAGAAATGGGCGAATTCGAAGATCATTATGAAGACGAGTACGAGGAAGACGAAGAAGTCCTTGAAGCAGGCGACGAAGATGACGAAGAGGGCGGCGCACAAATTGATGGAAAGAGTGGGGGAGGGGGAGATAGCATGGAAATAGACCAACAGGTGTACATGCCCTCGCGGAGAGCTCTGGGTAAGGACGAGATACTGGAGCCGGACCCAACGGCGTATCATATGCTACATAACGTGAATGTCAACTGGCCATGTTTGAGCTTTGATGTGCTGCAGGATGGGCTGGGGGATGAACGACGGGGATACCCACAGATGGTGTACCTAGTTGCTGGAACGCAGGCTGCCAGGGCAAAGGATAATGAAGTTACAGTGATGAAACTGAGTGGGCTGCAGAGAATACAGCAGTGTCTGTCCTCCCACCCTCCCTCGCCTCTCTAATCGCGGCTAACAATTAGAATAGCAAAGGAGGAGGACGAAGAGGAAGACGACGCCTCCGACACAGAGGACGACCCGATCCTCGAGTCTCGCTCCCTCCAATGCCCTACTACGACAAACCGTATCCGTGCCTCCCCGCACGCCCACCATGCTGCCTCAATGGCCGAGACCGGAGATGTGTACATCTGGGATTTATCACTGCATTACAAGTCCCTCGAGAGCCCAGGTACCGCCGTCCCCGCGAGTGCAAACAAACCCACGGCAACGCTCAAGATGCATAAACATATTGAAGGCTACGCGATTGATTGGTCTTCTAATCCCCGAGATGTCATGGGACGGATAGCTACCGGGGATAACTCCGGCAAGATATTCATCTCTACTAGAAAAGAAGGCGGCACTTGGGTTACGGATAGTAGCCCGCTGAAGGGGCATACAGGTAGTATCGAGGAACTTCAATGGTCCCCTAACGAACGCCACGTCTTCGCCTCCGCATCTTCAGACGGGACGGTCAAGATCTATGATGCTCGTGCACAGACCAAAAAGCACCAATTATCGGTCGAGGTCTCATCTTCAGATGTCAACGTCGCATCCTGGTGTCGGGCAGTACCCCATCTCCTCGCTACCGGTGCCGACGACGGAGTTTGGGGCGTTTGGGATCTTAGAGCTTTTCCTAACACACTAAAGGGTGAACACGTATCTGCCACTGCGAGCTTTACCTTCCACCAACAGCCAATCACTAGTATTGAGTTTCACCCTACTGAGGATAGTATCGTTTCTGTCGCATCTGCAGACTCAACGATCACGCTGTGGGACTTGAGTGTCGAGCTGGACGACGAGGAGAGTAAGGATACTGGTGGCGTGGAAGATATTCCGCCGCAGTTGTTGTTTGTCCATTATCACAAGGATGTTAAGGAGGTGCATTGGCAAAAACAAGTGCCTGGAGTGGTTATTGGGACTGGAGGTGAAGGGTTTAGGTACTTTGTCCTTCTATATATATTCTTGCTGGGTGCAGTTGCGCGTTGACTGACTGGCTATATCTCTTCATCTAGTGTCTTCAAGACTATCAGCGTCTAAATTTGAAGTTGGGGGGATTTCTTGCAGGATAGACACAGCCCGCGTAATATTATTTTTTGCACGTCTCGAAAAAGTTTCCGGCTTGCTTTTGATATACTGTTCGTCGATATCTAGAATAAATGACTATGGCGGAGAACTTTTTATTAAATTTTATCTTGCGGATATGCTCTGCAGTAATGGAGCCTTTCGGTGTATATGTAGAAAAATGATCTCACCAATACTATTAGAGTAGACTTAATCCGGCCACCTTCACCCCTAATCTTCTAGGGGGGACAGTTCAAACTATTTGTTATTGTATTGATTCGATGTTACCCTTGGCTGATATGGCATGGGCGGTAGGAATGTATTTCCCGGGAGAGCATCACGGATAATCACTCGTTAGGCGTTCCCACGCGATGCAAACCTTTTTTAATATCATAATAATATTATAATCCTATGCTGCTCTACTGGCGATTACAAGGAATCGTAATTCTAATCCGCTCAAAATTCTAGAGGAAGGTCAGGCTCCGAGGAAGCGAGGCCTGCACACCACATGTTGTAAAAAGATCAGGAGGGTGAGGGAGGGCAGCGGACAAAGTGAAATTTAACGTACATTCATAGCTCATATCTACAGATAAGCTAAGGCACTGCACCCCACCATTACAAAAAAACTGAAGCAAGCACTATATAGACTTTTATATAAAGAAAAACAAAAAAATGCCACAAGATCATCAATCTTGCATCCCCATTTCCTCGCCCTCTCCTGCCTCATTCCAATCCTCACCCCACAGCCCATCCAATTTAAACTCCTCAGCCCACTCTTTAACAATCTCTTTCCGATCGTCGGTTGTTATGGCAGCGGTAGCCGGCTTAACACCTTGGCTGGCAGTGGGAGGGACCGCAGCCGGGGGGTCAACCCAGCCTTGAATCCTTCCATCCCTCCAATCTATTATGACAGCCATCGCCGCTGCTTCGATGTTGGGGATGCCTCCTTTACTTAGCCGCCCACGTTTTCGTGCGACCTGGACTAGGAAGTCTGTTGTGAGGTCGGTGGCAGTGGTATCAACGAGGGGAGGAAGGTTGTAAAGGTGGAGGAGCTTGCTAAAGAGGGCCTGGGATGTGGATAGCCGGCGGATGAGAAGGGCAACTGCAGGGACCGGGTCGAGGATTTGCTTTGGCGGGACGGCACTTAGGAGGATAAGGCGTGCCTGGTCGTCTTTGGAGTCACCCTGACTATTACTGCAGGGGAAGACAATACCGGGAGAGTCTAGCAGTTTGAGCTTTTTGTCTAGCTTGACTTCTCGCAAGCTGGTGGTGACGCCGGCTTCAGCACCTGTCGGACAGGCGGTTTGCGAGCCACCCAAACGGCCGGTAAGGGTATTGATAACTGATGACTTCCCAACGTTCGGGTATCCAATTACACCTACTGATACCGACCGCTTGAGCTGTTTGGCATGCGCAAATGATTTCAGAGCCTTCAGAAGAGTAGCCGACGTGCCTTGTACCGTCAAGGATTTATGATCGAATGTCTGGGCATTTGCAGCGGATCCGCTCGCCCTTAGTGGCAGCGTCGGGAAGTATCTGCGAAGATAATCCAACCACCCCTTCAGCGCGGTTGCTGGCACTAGATCGATCTTGTTCAATATAAGGATTAGTCGCTTCTCGCCGCCATTAGCCGCCATTATTTGTCTTTCTACATCGCAAGAACGGGTGCCTTCGGGGTCTCGAGCGTCTAGGACGTAGAGAATTACGTCGGCAGCATCGACCACTTGCTTGAAAATCTTGTCGAACGCTTTTCGCGAGGTATCCTTTCGGGTGCTCTTGGATTCGAGGTCTGGAATGCCGGTTTCTGAATCTGAACCGTCATTGGATTCGCCGCTGAAGACACCATGTTCGGCTTCATATTCTGAGGCTCTTGCTCGCGCTGAGGCTAGGAGGGCCGCCATTGCAGAACCTCCGGTCTATGCTTATTTAGTAATTCGTTAAAGGGAAATGAGCACTTTTCACACATGGTGGAACATACTCCAGCATCAGCGTCATCTTCATCCATAACATCACTATAAAACTCGCTGGAACTCTCATCACCTCCTCCTTGAATCTGCATAGCATCCTCCTTGCCCTGCGCCCCATCCACTAACTCCTCCTTTCTCCGTTTTGCAAGTTCTCTTCTTCGCAATTGCTCCTCTTCCTTCAACCGCCTTCCCTCTTCAATCTCGGAAAGTAAGCGATCCTTGTATGGAAAACTATTCGGAATATTAAGTTTGTCATTCTTCTTTTTTCGGTGGAGTTCTGGATGCTTTTTGGCCTCCTTTCGTTCCTTACGGGCCTTTTCGTTAGAACGCTTCTCGATTTTATGGCGGAGACGAACAGGAACCCGCTTGGACTTCTTTCCTGGAAAGTGTTAGGTGATAGCCTGTATCTCTGGGTACCCAAAAACTTACTTGGTTTGACCATTGCGAAATATTTTGGGGGTAGCGATGAGTGGTTTGCTTGGATTGTGTGGTGGGGAATATTTTTTAATTTTGCTGTCGAGAATTTTCCTTTGGTTTGTGACCGGGTAATGACAGATTCATCATGCTCTGTGTGTGGGGGCAGCAGAGGGCATGAGCAGGGGTTGTGAGAAGATCTAATCTAATCTTCGCTAGTCGGGTGCTGTGCTAGTACCGGTGCTCGGGAACACTAGGGAAGAGGCTCTTGCAGTACCAGTATGCATAATACCCGTATGCCGGGTAACCCATTCCATGAGACTCAACTTTAGCCTAGCTAACCCACGCATAAACCCACCCTTCCAGTTTCACCGAATCTAAATCCAAATGCTATCTTTTCCACCAAAACAATGAGTGTCACGAAACTCATCGAACATGTGCTTGAGGAAGTGTCTATCGACGGTTCTGAAGGTATTTTTAACATTCTTTTTTCTTTCCTGCGAGATCCCTATCATATGACTCTTTTTGCGCTTGGATGGCGGGGCAACTGTCATTCTACTAGAATTTGAAATTTCCAGAGAGAAAATCTATATCAATTGGTTTGGAAAGATCAGATGAGGTTTCTGTTTCAAGAATTGAGCCTCAATACCCTTTTCGTCAAGGCTGGATAATTCTCAATTTTTTGACTCGGGCTGGCGCTGGTTCGAGTCACGCAGCCATTGTTATCTTGAGCATTTTTTTCCTTCGGTATGTTTGCTGGGGAGTTGCTAACTAGAATTTCCGACCACCAGGCACGACTATAAAGCAACTGTTCATCTATGTGACTGAATTCTATACCAAGACCCTTGTACCGAAAGTCGAAATTAATTCTTTATGTGGACCACCACAAGATCCTTGGAGCTCCGGCGCTTCTGGAGGAGGGGGAGAGGCGGGTCCTGGGTCTTCAGCTGCACCACAGGATCAGCCCGCCTATTGGGGAGTTCCAAATATGAGGGATGAGTTCCAGGATTATGTCTGGGATATTCTGCGACAGCAGGTGGATTTTAAGGTTGGGATGAATGGTGAGGGAAATGAGTTATCATTGGACGAGATTGTCGCCGATTTGAGGAATCAGGCAGAGGACAGTAAGGGAGAAGCAAATGGGGGAGGAAAAGTATGGAGAGTCTATACTTCTGAAGAGAGACATTGGAAGACGCTTACTGGCCATGGACCAGATTTGAAGAGGGTGAGATATCTTTTTCCTAGGTCTACTCGGCTTTAAGAGCCTTAAACTGATATACATGTTAAGGTCCCAAATGCCGTTTTTAAATGCTTAGAAGTAATTGCCAAACATAGAGAACAAGGCCTCATCCAACCCGAGTTGACCAAGATTACTGGTCAGGATAAGAAATCTGTTGCTGGGCGTACAACTATTCTCAAGAATTTAGGCCTGATTGAGAAAGTCAGCGTGTTGGCGAAAAGTCTCAACACCAGTAAATTAACTCTTACGAAATACGCTCTGCAACGCGATATCAAACGTCATGTTGCTCAAGAATCTAGGGAGGTCGTTGTTAAAAAGAGGGGGAAGAAGTTTCTCGATACCAAAAACGATGCGGCCAATATCGCCTGGACTGGGGCTACTATTGATACCGAGAAACTAATCAAGGCTATCTTTTCAGAGCTCAAGGGGGCTAAAAACCAGGTCTTGATGCATAGTGATTTGAAGCGAAAACTGGTGAGTGAGAAAGCTTATTTCTTGGAATATTTATTAATCTGAAACACTTAGGGTATGGACAAATCCCGGTTCCACTGGCGATGCTTCTCTAGAATCCTACGAAAATTGGAGTCCTTGGGGGTTGTTAGAAGAATCAGAGTTCCACTGAAGATCTTGAGAAAGTATAGGAAGACACAAGGCCCTTCTGAGATTGCTATAACTGAGCAGTGCCATGCCCGATGCGTTCGGCTTATTCGAGAGATGGAGAGGGAAGATTGGCGCAAGGTCCTTACTACCTTCTCTAAGCGGGAATTCGTGATGGAGGATGAGGACGATGGCGAAGCTGAGGGGTCGGAAGACGAAGCTGCTAAAGGCAGTAATAATATTGAGGATGAAGATCCCGTGGTCGCCCAGGAGCTGGGACAGGTCAATGTCGACGAGGCGGTAGAAGAAATTGTTAGAGATCCGCCGCAGTGGAGAAAAGATAAACCTTTGACAACTACGATCTTCGATATTGTGGATTCTAGTGGGAAAAGCGGCATCTCAAGCATGGTGATACCTCGCGCTAAACCAGATTAGGCTATTGATTGCTAATTGAAGTTTAGGATTTGATGTACAACACTATAGGAAACTTCTATTACAGGCCAATGGACCAAATTCTTCATCGATTAACCGATTACCCACAGCAATCACAGCCGCCACAATACATGCACCTTGCCATCATTCGGGAAACCGGTATCTCTGGGCGCCAGACTCATTACAGGTATTTCAGTTACCGATGGCATCAAGAATTAGTCGCCGAAGGTGTAGCAGTGCAACCATGGGGGCCTGCGGTCAAGAAAAAGGGTTCGAAGCAAGTTTCGCACGGGGCTATAACCCAAGCCACGGAGGCACCTCTATCCCTTGATAAATACGGATTTTTGGCTCCTAATACCTCCAGATTTTTGAAGAGCGATGGCTCTGCTACCCTAGCTGAGAGTCAATTGGAGGGGAAAAAGAAGGAGCGCCTTGATTCCCTCAAAGCCCAGTTTAGAGTTCTTCGAAATAAAGCAGGCGAAGAGCAGTTGGATTGGAAAAATTCTTCACGTAAGAAGCCCTACAAAGATTCGGGTTATTGATTAGAAAACTTACATTTTGGATAGCTCGCGGTGGAAGACCCCGGAAATATGAGAAGGGGAAAGAGCCATACCTAGCAGCCAAGAGGCGCGCAGAGGCTAGGCGAATTATCACCGAGAGGGCTACTGGCTCAGTTGAACCAGATGGTACAGATCTAGACGGAACGACGAGAGGAAGGTCTCTTTCAAATGAAACTGAGGGAGATGCTCTAGAGATGGAGCCTCCTCTAAAGAGAGCTAGGATCGAGGAGCTTTTGAACCCGGAGGATCTGGAGCCAATATCAACTCCAAAACGGCGTGGGCGACCACCTGGTGTTAAGAATGGCGAGGGCAAAAAGAGACAGGCAGCTAAAAAGCGGGAGAAAAAGCCTAAAGTAATACCGAAGAAGGCTACAAAGGAGCTGGAGACGCCACAGAAACCCCAGGGGCTTGAGGAACGACAGGAACCGCAGCTTGGCCCCGCTAGTGCTGAGCCCGAGCGAGATCGTCAGGAAAATCCTAAATCTCTGGGAAAACGCAAGGCCCAAGCCGCTGGTGGGAAAACAGGACGGGGAAAGCGCAGAAAAGGAGCCGATCAAGTAGGTCCTCCAGAAGACGACGGAGGGATAATTTATGATTCCATCGTTGTTAGACCAAGTACCGAGCTCGCACCAATCAATAGTGCAGAGCCAGTGCTCGCGGGGCCAGATCTAGGGAATGTCGAACAGCCCGGTGGCCAACCTTTAAAAAAGTTAGCTCGGGTAGTTGATGGTGTACAGCTAGAAATCGAACATCTGGATGTCGAAGGTAACGACTCATATGGCTCAATTGGAGGGATGCTTGCCATATCTCGTCAGCAGGTTGTTCTTGATCTTCTCAAGGAAAATAATGGAGTATTTCCTAGTGGGAACGAACTACGCCATGCGTATAGCAAGCGATACCAGAAGAGCAATCCCAAGGCAGGAGTTTGTGATCGACGGTTGATTCGAGGCATCGTTCAGTCTCTCCAATGCAGGAAAATGGCGTATCAGATTACATTCGACTTCATCAGTTCACGGGGCATCTTCATTACCAAAAAGTTGTTAGTCGACTCTCGCTTGACCCCGGATTCGCCCCTTGTGGACGATATGGTTAGGGAAATGATAGCAGCAGATGGCAACCTTTGGTTCCCTCCGAACACTGAATTACATGAGGATATTCAAGAGCGATTCGTGCAACCTCCTAGCTGGTCGTTGCCAAAGCCTAGAAAGTCCGAGGAAGTGGAATTCGACAGAGTTTACCCAACCTCAGTCTCGGAGTTGAAGCAGAAACGTGAGGCCCGGGCGAGGGAACGTGCTGCGACAAAGGCTGCAAAGCTAAGTGTTATTGCTCGACCTCGCGGCCGCCCACGCACGTACCCTGTGGACGAAGTGTTTAATCACCGGGCGGGTGGAAAGTTTACAGATCAGCAAAGGGAAGAGGCAGCGAATCGGCGTCGGGCAGAGCTCAAGGCTGAGAGAGAACTAATGAAATTGAATCACAAATATCGGACCAAGGCCACCAATACTGATCCTTTTGATCAATCTCCAATAGTTGACGGTTTACCAAGAAGGGTTTGGTGGAATGAATTTGTTGGGAGAGATTTGAATGGACCGAAAGACGCAGACTCTTTTTTGCAGCAGGTGTATGATATTGAGAAGTGGGAAAAAGCAGTTGGACCTGAGGGTCTTCGCACGATGGCCGAGAAAGCAGACGGCATGGTCATGATTAACTTGTTTGCGCCTCCTGTTGAGAAGGGCGATAATTTCGTACAGATACCAGTAGCAAATATGGATAATCGTATTACAGCTCTGGACTTCAGTGCGCCGTTGCCTGCCGGGCCGAAGAAGCGTGGCCCTAAACCAAAGCCTAAAAAGATCCGAAAGGACCCATCTAAGGCGCGTACTGTGGATGTGTTGATGGGAGAGCAGCCTGCGAAGAGGAAGCGCAGACGCCCAGGGACATACGAAAAGCCATTAACCAGGCGTGATAGAGCAATGGCGGCAATCCGTGATAACCAACTGAAGCCATCTGATACGGAGCTTTTAACCGAACGTAAGCATCAATATCTAATTCAGTTGCTTTGCTTAGCTGACGTTCTTGCTGCATAGTTCCGCCTAGAAGATTCCAGTTCAGGAATCAGTACATTATACCCAAGGAAGACGAAGATACCCTCTTGATCGCTGTGATTATTGTCAGAACGATATTCGGCGGTTGGGATAGGAAGATCCATTGGGATCTTCTCACAAAAGCCCTACCTCAGCATTCTGTGATCACCTTGCAGCGTCGTTGGCCTCGTGTTCGCGACACTCACAAAGCGCATATGAAAAAGCTTCAGGCTGAATTTGAGGATATGTTCCTTGAGGCTTACGAAAGTGGAGAAGTGCCAGCTTTTGACATGGACGATCCTTCGTCATTCGACTTGCTGTTTCATGTGAATTGGTTTCGCGAGAATCTTGAGTTGCCTGAGTGAGTTTATCATACGTCTAGATCACCGATGTGAAATCACTGACCACTTAGGGATACAGAGCTCAAGCGGTTCCCCAACTTCCCGCTACCCGTGAAGCCTTCGATGCTCAGTATGACCTACGGGTGGAGCCGCCAAAGCCATGGAGAAACGACTATCATAACCCTCTCATGACTATGGGGCATAGGGTTAATCATTTTATGTGCCATTCTTACGACTTGCCCTTGGACGGCGGAAAGGGTAAAAACAGAGATGAGGATGAAAAGGAAGTGGAATACATTAAGTCGGTGATAAAGGTAGATTTTTCATTCAATTTCTTATTATCTAGCGTCTTGGCTGACCTGCTTTTGGGCCAATATCGTTACCGATTCTCCCGACGACAATCCGAAGAGAGCTTTCGAAATATTACACTCTTGTCCCGAGCGTGTTGTCGATGCTGCGTTTTATGATCTCTCCATCAGTAAAACAATCTCGCATAAAAAGAGAGACCGTCTTAGAGCCACTCCAGGGCCGAATTATGAGTTTACAGATAAATTCCACATGGCGCTCAAAACGCCTATGGACGAAAATCTGTTCGCTCAGGCCGTTGCTTATGAACAATATCTCGAGGAAACCTTTGCTGAGTATAAAGTAATTGAGATATCCCCTCTGACCAACGATGGGTCTATGGCGTGTATTTTTGCCATGGTTGCTTCTCGTAGGGTATGGACCTGCTTCTCCGCTACGTCTTAGACATTAGCAACTGACTTTCTCCATAGATCCTATTAGGGAGGAGCGGCTATGTAGCCGACGAATTCGGGCTAATAGACGGCTACAAGACCCGCGCAATGGACAAGAAAAAGGTCGACTTCAAAGTACACATCCGGCCCGGACCCGACTACCATCGAAAGCCCAACCCAAGCCTAGATCCTCCAATCCCGCGAGGGAACATGGACCCCACGAAGAGAGACCCCATCCGTCTATGGATTAGTCTCGATGGGACGGCCGTTGCGGGCATGTGGCTAAAGGTGCTAACAGCCGTTGCTGCAACTATCACGAGCCGCCCTGGGATCTCGAATCGGGGGATATCTAAGGCACTCTTTCCCTGTGTCTCGCTGATCGAACTTGACGATATACTTGCGTGGCTAGTTGAGCGTGGGTGCGTAGAGCGGAGGGGTGAGGGGGCTGATGCGGGGAATTGGGCGCGTGAAGGGTATTTTCTGGCTTTCAAGGGGTTGGATTACCTTCCCGCTTGAGTTATTAGAGACGATTATTTCGGATGATACAGGGTTAGGCGGGAGATTGGAGTTTGTTTGCTTGACTTGAGTACTTTCGTGCAATAATACTTGGGCTCCTTGTACGTCTACTTTCTCTTCGGTATATGTATTTTATTCTGTATAATAGATCCTTAATTAGAGCGAGAGGGAGTTGTACTACGGCCTCGGTATTTGAGTAGTCGATATTCACTGATTAGTGGCTTGATGTTTTGCAAGAGTAATCTTTTACCCCAGGGGGTGGTAAGCCTATGTCAGCGGGGACCTTGGAGCATGTGGATCATCATACCGCACATGGGTGGGGCTCAATGTTTGCGAGGGTGGATCCGTTATGTATTTGACCTGGATTGTGGAGGTTGGTAAGAAGATGCAGGGGATGATGATGCTAAGTTAGATCTCCATTCCCTCTTCCAATTGCGATGGAACTTGTAGGAGGCTGCTCGCCCTCACGGCCGGGTGTACGGTACTGTGTGCCCTTTCATATTGGATGGGTGTTCACACTCAATCGATTAAATCCCTACTTTACTCACTCTTCAATTTTAGCATATACCAGTCTAATAATTTTCCTCAATCCGAATCATGCTTTATGCAACCACACCTCCTGCTAAGTATAAATCTAGAGAAGACTAGTACTAGTATAGTCTCTGAGACAATCCCCCCGCCGCCTTATGATATTAATACCGTCGGTCATCATAGGTAACTTACCCCTCCGTACAAACCTAGGCAGAGGCTACAAAGACAAAGAATACCAGTATCTTGTAACTTTCTAACTTGACCCTTAATTGACATCGACACCAGTAAATGGCAAAAGCGCCTTTTTCAGTATTACTACAAAACCGTTTGTGATTATTATACCGGTACTTTTATCACATCCTACTACCGCTGTCAGTTTAGGGCATCAACTAACCTTAAGCTATGAAGGTATAAGGATATCGGTATCGCTTCGGGTAAATTTTTCTCATGCACTCTCTAAGCCTTCTGGGCTAGAATAAGCTTCATGGGAGAATGTTATGATAGCCCTTATTGATTGATTGTGGTTTGGGGAAGAAAAGAAAAGAAAACGCCGCTCCCGCTGGTTCAACGATGGCGCCAAGTGTATTGCCGTAGATCATTAAGGGCCCTTTTCGACATGTTACTTTTGTAGCACAAAAGTGTTGTATCTGCCGAACGCCTGTATACCGGTATTCTTCCACCTCTGAACTTTTTTATTAGAATATACGTGTACTCGTATGCCATTTTCAAATTTTATTACGATATATTTTTATTGGTACAGTACATGTCAAACAGGGCCTAATTAATTCACGACGATGTAAGCTGGCTTTATGGTGCTGTACCGTGAGGAATCGAAAAACTAGGGAAGAATGGGTTTGAGGGATCAGCGAAATGGGGGGGGGGGAGGTTGTGTCACTGTTTGTGAGCGAGCCCGCTGCCTATCAGTCAGTTTGTCGGGTGATATGGCCAAATGAGGTCTGCTTCGGAGCTTTACTTCTCTACCTACCTACTCACGGAGTTCTATCCTACTTCTTTCCCATCCTCCATTTATGCCTCTACTCTCTCCGCCTTCTTGCTTTCAGTCCTCCTTCTCTTTATTCTCTTTCTCCTCCCCGCCCCGAGGCTAATTGGCCTATCGTAAACACCTCAAACTTCTCACACTATGGAGAAAGAATCAACTAATTCATCCCTTCAACGCGTGCAGTTGCAGCAACCCGGTTCAATCGAGGGTGGAGCAGATCATGAATTTGAAAAGAAATTGGTGCGGAAATTGGATAAGCATATTGTCCCTATGATTATGCTGTTGTACCTGTTCTCGTTCTTGGATAGGTTTGGATC
Source organism: Tuber borchii (assembly GCA_003070745.1). Classification (NCBI taxonomy): domain Eukaryota; kingdom Fungi; phylum Ascomycota; class Pezizomycetes; order Pezizales; family Tuberaceae; genus Tuber; species Tuber borchii. The sequence goes on along the minus strand of NESQ01000202.1, from coordinate 73,230 downwards.
CTTTCCCCCTGCTCGGCTATTGAGGCGAGGACTGGACTAATGGTTGGTTGGCGGTGGTGGTGGGTAGGGTTAACATCGGTAATGCACGATTATACGGGTTGGAAGAGGACTTGGGACTCAAAGGGAATCAATTCCAGACTTCAGTTTCGATTTTGTTCGTGACGTATCTTGTCTGTTACTGCCCCGATTTCCAGAGCGAAGAAAAGCGAAAGTGGAAGATTAACAATTACCGCCTACAAAGGCATTTGAAATCCCGAGCAACCTTGTGTTAAAAAAGTTCACACCCAGACGATATAGTAATCCTCCTCACCCACTGTCACTCATCCACTGAGCCGTAGCTAACTTATCCCAGTCGCAGCGATAACCACAGTCTGGGGCATTATCGCAACCTGCACTGGTCTCGTAAACTCCTACGGTAGCCTCCTCGCCTGCCGTCTCCTCCTCGGCGCCGTAGAAGCTGGCTTGTTCCCCGGGCTAGCAGTCTATCTTACATTCTTCTATACTCGCAGAGAGCTCGCCCTGCGCATCGGCTACCTCTTTGTCTCTGCCGCTCTCGCCGGTGCCTGCGGTGGGCTCCTAGCTTATGGGATTGGCTTCCTGGACGGGAGGAGTGGGATGAAAGGATGGCGGTGGATCCTTATAATCGAAGGATTACCGACGATTGTGCTTGGGTCGGTGGCGTATTTCTTTTTGGCAGATAGTCCGGAGGAGGCGGGGTACTTGAACGAGGAGGAGAAGAGGTTCATGGTTGCCCGGAGGGGGCGAGAAGTAACACAGACTACCAGTGCCCAGGAGTTTCATTGGGAGGATGTTAAGAAGTGCTTTTTGGATTGGAAGTGTTGGGCTTTGTATGCTTCCCTTCTTAAGAAAATCTACTAGAGGGCGGTTGAACTAATGACAGCAGTGCATTCGCGCAATTCGGAATTGACACTATGCTCTATGGTCCCTTCCCCACTTTACCTCCACTTCTCTAACTTTTATACTAACCCACTCCCAGGCTTCAGCACCTTCCTCCCCACAATCATAAAAGCCATCGGCCACTGGTCCACAGCACAAGTCCAAGCCCTCACAATCCCCTGCTACGCCCTCGGCGCAATCACGTACCTAATTGTCGCACACATCTCCGACAAACAGCAGCGACGAGGTATGTATACCGTGAGCTTCGCCTGCATCTCTATCGTTGGGTACGGGATTCTCCTATCCAACGCTTCTAGCGGTGTGCACTACTTTGGCTGTTTCCTTGTTGCCATGGGGCTGTACGTGTCTGTGGGGTTGCCGCTGGCCTGGCTGCCGAATAATTGCCCCCGATACGGAAAGAGGACAGCCGCCTCGGGGTTTCAGTTGACAGTAGGGAATGCGAGTGGGATCATGGCGCCGTTTGTAAGTTTCATTGTTGACGTAGCAATTTAGTTGGATCGGAAGATGGGGCTGACCTGCGGTGAATAGATATATGTGTCTAAAGATTCTCCAAGGTCTGCCTTTGCTTGTGCCCTCTACTTGTGGTAGCATAATTCGCTAAAAGCTACAAATAGATATATAAAAGGCCACGCAGTATCCCTATCAATGGTAGGCGCTGCAGCTATCATTTACACATTCCTGTGGGTCAGTATTCCGCATCTTCCTTCATACCCCCTCTGCCGATCCAGTGCTAACACCCCACAGTACTGGTTCTCAAAACTAAACTCCAGTCGAGAACGTGGAGAAGAAAACGAAAAAATCGTTGGCTTGAGCGAAGAGGATATCGCAGAGCTAGGTGATGAATCGTAGGTTCCATCTACCCCTTAGTTTGCGGGTGGCTACTGATAAAGGCAACCATAGGCCGAGGTTTCGGTACACGATATAAGAATGCGTTCTGGTTCGTTTGCCATGCGGGCAAGCAGAACCCTAACCCAACTAGTGCCTTCCACAATGACCAACTGCGCCCGAGCAGTCCTTAAAAGTCGGAGCCATCGTTTAAGTCCAGAAATTTTTCTGTATAGGGACCACTCTTTCCACTATTGGGTGCACAATTCCGGATCTTTCTCATCGTTTTCAAAGGTTGCCTGGTAAAGTGGGTAAAGGTGGTCGCCGCGCAGGATTTCGTGTCAATCACTGGTGTTTGTTTCCTCTATGACATTGTTATACAGTGATGTGCTATAGATTTTTTACTCGAGTAGTTGCACAAATTATCCACTTTAGTTCTGGTTACTAATGTATTGGGAGCACTTGCTTAAAGAATAAAAATACCCCACGCGCCTCAGCCTAAAAGCTCCAACCCTTCACCTCTCCTGGGTAGCATAAATACCATCTTAAGGGAAACAAAGAGAATAAATCGGAAGCTCCAGATCACGAATTGTGATACTTTATGATACCAAACTACGCTTAATATTTGTGCGAATGGGGTATGTACCATGAGCTGTCGTTCTGCCGCTATTAGCCTGCCAAAGCCCCCTTGTTCCCTAGGCGAGGCTATTGGGTTACGAGTTCGGTATCACACAAGGAGTACTCTTCTGTTACACAGTATTTATCAATGTACTAGTGCCCGACGACCTTCATTCGGACACCTGTAATCCATAGCCCCTCCAAACCCTCCTAACTCTTAGCTAAACCTATCTTTTTCCACGACTAAGATCCCAGTTATAATCATTCTTTAGACACAAAGGGATCTTGCTACCAATCAATGGCGAATTTCTATGATTTCTCTCAAAGACATATCTCCTTTGATAATGCATCCCATGTTTATTGAGTGTTATTTTATCTTCTTATCCTTTAATTTGGATTGTAGTGTCCTAGCCCGACAAGCGACTGTACACCAGCTCGATCTCTACATCCACGATATATCAAGCTCTAAACCATGTGCCTTGTTACTTCCATGGTATATAAAGTTGTAAATCCTACGTTTCACCCACTAAAGCTCCTTGGCGCTTTTGAAGAAGATTCATATCTCGACGTGCTCAGAAATAGAGTGCATCAACATCTTACCATCCTTAGCTACCGCGTCCATCTCGATCTCCTTTGCATTCTTAATATATTTAGTGATGACAACAGGGTGCTCTCGGGAAACATCGGCTGCTTGTCTGAGGTACGAAGCAAGGTCATCCTTGGAGTAGACAGTGGTCATGGCGGCACCCGAAAGGACATAGGAGGGGCGGACCAAGACAGGATAGGTAACTTTGTTGCAGAACTCTTCAGCTTCAGAATGTAAACAATGTAGATAAAATGGCTGATTGGCTTAGAGTGATTCCATATAGGCCAGCGGTAGGCATTCTGGATGATGGTAATTTTTTCACGGGTGCTTTAGTTCTGGTGCTGGAATATTCCTCCTATGATACCCCGCAGAACTTCTTTTCTCTGCTGTGGGGATCAAAGCCTGGGTTGGCACGGTTACCCTTTAGTTTTATAATAAAAGTAGATTGAATCTATGAACAGGCTAGTCCATTTATAACGCATGGCAACATTCAAGTTCACGTTCATGGCTCCCTGCTAAACATCTTTAATAGGGCTATGGAGCTTGTCAATTCTGCTACGAAGTGGGAGAATGCGACTCTAGACCTTCAGGTTGGGGATCGGCGGGGTAGCAGAAAAGAAGGGAAAAATTTTCTTTTTTCCTTCGCCTTGGAAGAACGTTGTGGGTCCTGAAAGCTATGGAAGATTTAGCATCTCCTTTACCTAGTAAGCTACGCTCTCCCTATTAATTGTCTTGCAAAGTTTTAATTTCCAGTAAGGAAGGTATAAATAGCGCTTAGTAGGGAAATAGGGTGATAAACGCCAGACAAGTACAGCCAGGATAAATACGTGATGCTGAAATAGGATCCGCGTAATACCGTAATAACTTGACACCTCAGCATCTGGTTACATTATCATATCATCAGATCGCGCTTCTCAAGATTGTGCAATACATAAGTAAGACTATAGATGTTTCTTCCTTTCTTTCCTCCTTTCTTTATTAGCGTCTATTTTCTACTGCACATACTTTTTTCTCCCCCGCCAGTGCACCTTCTTTTACTCATCCAGTCCCTCTATTCCATGCTCGTTTGTGCTATGATGACAATCCTTCTAGGTGGTTTTTCTGACGTCCACCTGTTACGATGAATGTGCGTAGGGTACATACCGGGTGCTGCGTATGTGTTTCCGTAGTCAGATGATTTCCCTGTGTGTTTTCCCAATGTTTGCTTCATGTAGTTCTACACCTTCTTTTCTTTTCTCTCCACTCTCCTCCGAACAATAGAATCATCGCCTTCAACAATACAATTCGTAACACCACCCATCTCATCGTTACCACGGTGCTAGGCACGCCCACCACTGTATTGTGTAAAGGTAAACATCTGCCGGCAAGCGGGAGGGTATGAGGTTTACCTCTAACTAGCCTTCAGCTAGGAGGCAAGCAGAAGGATTCGAAGGGACATCAGCTAAGCGTGGGGCCTGAGGGAAATGTGCTCTAGGAGGCCGGTATGCATAACGTTCGGCACTCGCGAGCTATCTCCTCCTCCAAGTGGATCTAGGGATCAATAACCGGGTACTGGGCTCATAAGACTGAGGATTCTGGAGACTCCGAAAACCCCAACGACGAAAGTGCCCCACCTTCCAACCAAGACATGAGGGCGACCGCAGAATCCTATATAGTCTTATGTGGAACTATAAGATGAGGTTGAATCTTCGGTCCCTCCTTTTTCTTGGAAGCATGGATATTTTACTTGCAAATCACCACCTATCACTCGTTGGTACGGCTGGGCATTGCTTCGCTTCCACAGTCCATCTCGTCTACACTGTCTTTTCCACCATCTCCATCATCTTTGCTGTTATTTCTTCGAGGGCCCAAAGGACCGCCATTGCCAATTGGGCAAAGCGCACGGAGTGTCACTCGAAGGCACAAGCGTTGTCTCGGGGGTGGTGGGAAAAAGGTATAGCCGGCGGCTCGCTTGGCAGGAGGTCATAGCTCCCCACCAACAGGTCCGAGAACTTCTAGGACATATACCACTATCCAGCTCCCCCGACCATGAGATCTCCAAGCTCGCTACAGCTCACGTTCTTTGTTCCACCACTCACCACCTACCCCTCTTCGAGCGCCCCCATTGTCATCCGGGGATACATTGGTGGCAAGGATCTCGAGCGATAAGCGCAGCAACATTCTTACCAACGTCTCCGGCTGTGGAACTGTGCATGTGCGGGCAGGAAAGGAAGGGTTGTGTTCGGTTGTCTGGTTTTCTGTATTCAGGTTTCCGTTCTCTCTTGTCAGCTACTATTTTAATGTGTTCATTTGGCTTCGAAAAATTGGAATGATGGAGGTTTTGGTGGCAAGAATTTTTTGGAAATGAAGATTATTCTTTTTTGCTTGGTTGGTTCTAGTTTACTATTAATAGTAGTGCTGCAACGTTTCATTCCTCTTGTTCTCACCTTCGGTAAAGCTCTTCCCAGCACTTTCTGTACCCAATTAGCGGCTGTGTAAACACATCTTTACACCCACTGCTTAACGGGTTCTGCTCATCATCGATAATTTCCAACAGTTCGACTTCCCCCCACCACTTTGGACCCTCGAACAAACCCACCATACTATCGCCACGCGCAATGGGCTCCGACAAGAAACGAAAACGCCCTCCAGATGCAGATCTAGGCCCGGGAAGAGTGAGTGTGGAACAAAAAAATTCTCTGCAACCGCAAATAAAAGGCTGAGGCCCAAGCCTTCGCCAGCCAGTTCAAAACCTGAGTTAGTAAAGCAATCAACACTCCGTGCCTCAAAGGACGAAGAAGTATCTTTCCTAAGAGGAGGTGGCTCTATTGCTACTCCGTTGGAGTTCAAGCAAATATCCAATGACGCTGCTAAAGATGTCCTCTTCGAAGCTAAAAATATGAAGGCCAAGTCGACTAAGAAGAAGAAGAAGAAGCCGACAAGTGAGGGATTGAGAAGAGATAAAAAGGCTAAAAAGGACGAATCTAAGAAAGGCGAACAAAAGGGGATTAAAGTAGAGGGATTGAGCTATAAGGTTGGTCTTTTCTCGTCAAAAATAAGAACTACGAGGTGCTAACCAATTCGCAGAGACTACTACCTGGAACACTTATGCTTGGATGTATCTCTCAGATTAATCAAACTGACCTCACTCCTTCTTTGCCGAATAATTTGACTGGCTTTGTTCCTCTTACTTCTATTTCGGAATCGTTGAACGAGAAGGAAGGCACGAATAATGCCAAGTCGCCACAGTTTAGACATACAGAGGGCGACAATTGGGCAAGTTCAAGAAAATCCTCACTAGTGCGGTTCCAACTTACACGAGAATACGGTAATTTTATATAAATGTTTAACAATACCCGATGCTACTATACTTCGCTTCACTCCCCCTTCTTCGCCTCGAAATATTTCTTCGCCTTTCGGGTCACTGCCTCAACACTCTTCTCATCTCCCTTGCTCTTCTCGAACCCCAACCACTTCTTGAAAAGAACCTTAGCTTGATGAGTCGAAATCTTCTCAGCGAGAGCCCTCTTGAATAAAGCTCTGACGCCCTCCTTTCCGTCATCCTCTTCGTTTCCATACTTGATCTTCTTATCCAAGAACATGATCTCCATATCCAAGAACATGTAGTACAGATCGTTCTTCTCTTCGAAAGTGGTGAGTAACCTCTCAAACAGCATTCGTCCTCTCTCAGGGTTACCAGTGAAGAATTGTAGCATGGCAAACTTGGAGCTGAGGGTTTTGTGCTGGTCTCGCGGGAGTGCTTTCATCGCGCGTTGAAGAATCGTGCAGACGAGTTCAGGGTTTTGCTTGCTGTTGTGAAGGAATTTGGAGTACTTTAGCCAGATTCTAAGATCTGTGCTGAATTTTTTGATCATTACTTTGAAGAGATCATGCGCTTTCTGGAATTATGGAGTTAGGGGTCTGTGACAGGGACTTTTTGATCGGGAAATATCATACCTCGGTCTTGCCAGTTTGGATATAGATACTAGCCAGCTTCTCATAGATGCCTTGAGCCTCGTTATACTGGCAAGCCCTCTTGAAGGCTTCTTCGAGAGTCTCATCGGTGCCATACATGGATTCCATATTTAGCATAGCGATCCAGACATTCTGTTTTTCCTTCGGGGCGATAGTCTTGATCGCTCTCTCGGCAATTTCTCTAGCTTTCTCGACTTCGTTAAGTTGGAGTTGGAATGACATGTACATGATCCACAATATGGAATCGTTGGGGTCTCCAAGGAGAAGACGTTCGAAGTCAGCGACGGATTGTGGTTCTCTTGTTGCTAGATTTCCGGTCAAATCTTCTTTGATTTGGACCTTCTTGCGCTTCTTTTTGTGTCTCTCCTCTTCGAGGCTAGTATCCCTCTCAGAATCGGTATCGAGGCCACGTTTGTCTAGGACGTTAAAGGGCCAGTTGAGTCCCCCTGTGCCGGGGCCTTTGCCAGCAGGTTTATCGGTCATTCCTGATGGAGGCTCGACGATCGTTCACAGGTGTTGACGGGAGGAAAGGTTGAGGTGTGTATGTTCTTCTATGGAGGCTGCTAGCCAAAGATCACTTAAGTAGTGAAAACTCTGCTCATACATGTAGAGCCCTATATCTCCGCTCGTGCCCTATACATCGGTACATGCCCTAGTGTGCTCCTCCATAGTATTGCACTTCCTATTACTTGCACTCCTCAGTACAACATTCTATCATACTACTGGGATTATTATACCATCAATTTCAACGTCGGGCTCCTCTTCCACTTCCGCCGACTTTTCGATCGCGGTCCTGGAAACAACACCACCGGGGGGAAGTTTAGCAAGAGCTTCTTTCTGCGCTTCACCAAATAAGTTTGGATCTTTTCAGGAAACCTGCGGCTTCTGGTTTGCAGGGTCCACTGATAATACGTAGACCTTCCCAGATTGGCCAACCGTCAAGTGCTCACGGGGATCTTGGATATATGATTCGCTCATTTCAGAAACAGGGAGGAAGCCACAGACATCTGAAAAGAACATAGACATGAGGTCAACATCATCCTTGTTATCATCACTATCCCGAACTAAAGTCTCAACCTGTTGGCTAGGCCGCTTTGGTTTCACTCTAGTTGGCTTTAGTCCATGTACGCTTTCATAATTTCTTGCGCTGTGCTCCTGGGCGTGTCGGTGATGGCCTTTGTCCACTCTCTTGCCGAACAGCAGGTGTCGTAGACTACCCCCCGCTGTCGTTCCTTTGTGAGGCCTTATTTCACGGCTGGCTGGTCGATTTGGCTATCAGCAGAAGAGGCCCTAAGCCCATCCCTATATTGATGGTTTAATTCATCCCTAAAGCCTTGTTATTTTTGTCAAATAGTTATTCCAAGCTTCTTGGCATGGAGTACCGATTTCCACTGGTTTTGTTCCTATAGCATGTGCCGGCATTCCGAATGGGGTGACAGTCCTGTGTACTCTCTCCCCACCCACCTCTATCTGAATGCTTTGAATCGCCCTTTCACCATTCCCTCAAGGCGAATTCTCATCCCACTAGCGCTTATCTTAGTTATTGGCAAGGGAGAGCATTTTTTGGCCTCCAGCCCATGGCTCAGCCTTCTATCGAGGGGGGACACTGCTATGGTGGCTTATTTTGGCTCCGGAAGTTACATCATGAAACATCACTCGATGGGTGGTTCGTATTGCACTGGTTGGGATGGAGTATAAGACCATGGTCCAAAAAATGGAGGTCCATAGCACACAGTCTACCTTACAGCCCTCCAGAACGCATAACCAGAAGCGATACTTTCTCATGTCTAGTTGAGGAAAAGAGAAAATAGAAAAAAAAAGCAAGGAATCCCACCAGAAAGAAACTTTTAAAGGTTCTATAAAACCGCCTTTTTACATATTACGCTATATTACAAAGCCCTTCCAGGAAAAGAGTAAAAAGAAACTTCACTTCTCACCCGCCCCCTCCTTCAGCCCCCTCCTTACTCCAAAGAAATAATTCCCGACCTTCTCCCCACCCCTTACCTCCCTCCACCCAAACCCAGGAACATAAACACATCCCATAACAAGTACATCCTTCCACCCCTCCTTCCCTCCAAAAAACTCCCTCAGCTCCTCTACATTAATGTACTTGCTCCAATTGTGCGTCCCCCTGGGTACGATCCCCAGAATATCCTCAGCAACCAACTTTGTCGTCAAAAAGCTCGTCCAAGTCCTCGCGATTGTGGACAACACTAGCCACCCCCCAGGCTTGACATGCTCCATGGTAGCCGTCAAGAACGAACTCGGACGCGGAACATGCTCTATGACTTCCATTAACGTGACGACGTCGAATTGGTTCTGCTGACCCTCGAGTTCTTTCGGGAGTTGTTCGATTGTGGCATTAATGTAGCGGAGTTTGCCCCCGGTGAGCATGGGGTCTTGTCGCGCGTGCTCAAGTGCAACGGAGAGAACCTCCTCACTCGGGTCGATTGCTATTACGGACTCTGTGCCCGGTAGTCTTGCGAGCGCCTCCGCGAGGATTCCACCGCCGCAGCCTATGTCTAGGAAGCGGAGTTTTTGGGTGTTGTCTGCGCTATGCGCTTCCACTGGTGGGTCGGGTTTTCCCGGAGATGTGAGCGCGGAAGAGTTGTCCGGTATCGGTGAACCATTGAGAAGGCAGCGTTGGATAAAGGAGAGACGGATTGGGTTCATTAGGTGTAGAAGGCGGGAGGAACCGTGGGGGTCCCACCATGTTGAGGCTAGGTTTGCGAAGTGCGAGATTTCGGTTTGGTCGACGGAGCTGGTTGAGTGGGCTCTTATGGAATTGGTTCCGAAGTTTGAAAGAAATATTAACGAGGGCCGGACTCGATGGAGGGGGGGGATTTTTGAAGGCATTGGCTTGGTGGGGTGGAGTATTGCGGCGGGGGGATGTTTGTTTAAAAGGGATTGCAGGACGTTGGATTAAGATTTTGGTACTTGTACGCCAACCCTAACCCTCTGGAAGAAAGGCATTCCCGAAATTTGACATCCAAGAACAAGTTCCTTCATAATATCGCACTCGATGCTCCAGATATGGAAAGACTAAGAGGATTTGAAATACCAGCATAAAATTAAATACTTTTAGACTATCTACAGCCAGTGCTATAATTATCATACCGTGAACCCATCAACCAATAAAACACAATTATTTGAATGGCGCAGATATAGGTTCGATGACAGTACCCTGCTTGACCATAACCCTCGGCATCGTAGAATCCTGGAATGTCGTCTTCGTAGCCCACTCAGGCCCAATAGGAACACGCAAACTGCGTTCGTATTGCTGCTGCGACTCGAAGGGAAAAGGGAGAGCAGATGCTTGGTACTTGACATTCTAGGGGAGAGTGTTAGCGCTATCCGTAAAGAGCATGATAGGACAATGTCGCCGACAGGATAATATCGCGTCTCTAGCAAGTAAACAGGATTTGCTCCGGGTGGTTGCAACCAGATTTGCAATGTGCGACATTATCCTGTTAGCGACATTATCCTATCATACACTTTAATAACCAGTTCAGTAGTCTCACACCTTTTTCACACGCTTCTCATTGATGATAACTTTCTCAAGCTTCTTATCCTTCCGCTTATTCTTATCGACACCCTTGATCGTCTTAAGGAACCTAGCGTCCTTCTTCCCTTTTCGCTCTACGAGGCCTGCTCCGGTCCAGTTACCCCATCCCGGAATCCTGGTATCGATAACTTGGTCACCCTCCTCGTCGATCTTTCTCTTTTTCTCCGCCTTGAACTCCGCGGAAACATTGTCGCCTGCGAAAGCCCGCTTCGCAAGTTCCCGTAGATCAAGATTTACACCTTTCTTTCCCTTGGCTGGCACCAGACTGATGGCTCCTTCGTCATCCTCACTCCCTTCTCCGTCGCCGCTATCGCAATCGCTGCCAGCTTTGCGCTTATTTAGAGCAAATTTAAGCATGGCATTTACATCAACCCCGATATCCAGTTCGGGGCCATTACGGTCTTTGAGTGCCTGTTTTCGATCCTTGGAGAGCTTAGAGTTGATAATTGCGTTCTTGGATTCTTGTCTTCCGGCCACCAAAGCTTGAGCTTTGGGTCTAACGAGGCCGGAAGTGGAGCCTTGAGCAAGCCATGGGTTGGGCTCTGGGGCCTCATCCCTTGTCTTGGGGAAAGGCCTGGATAAAGTGCTCCCCTTTTCGCTAGTCTTTGCTTTCCGGCTAGGAAACTGTAAAGGCGATACCCCTGGCTGCGAGAAGGGATTCTTGAGTATACCGGAAGATGACTTGTTCACTATCGTAACCTCAGTCTCATCTAGACTATCCTCACCATCGCCATCTTCACTCGAGCGCTCAGCCTCCTCGAATTCAGACTTGCCCGGCTCAGGCTTCCCGACTACCGCTTCCTTCTTCTTCCTTCCAGCTCTGAAGATCATCCTTCCGGTATCATTAACTTCTTCCTCGCCCTCATCAGTCCTATCTGACCTGTCATCACCCTCCAAAGCCTGTCGCAAGCCCTCCACTTCGATCTTGTTGGCTTTTTTCCGAGCAGCTTCGGCATTTTGCATGAACTTGAGGCCCATCAACTTACTCTTGTTGTGTTGGTTTTTAGCAGAATCATTTTCATTCTCCAGCTTTTCTAGGTCTGCAAGTAAGCGCTGCTTTGCTTGCTGCTGATCTTCGTTAAACAAGTCATCTTCCTCATCTCCACTGCTCTCAAACTCCTCGTCTTCCCCAAGAATCGCCTTGCCAGCAGTCCTCATCCGAAGTTCTTCTGAGAGCTTTGCCATCTCTACCGCACCATCCTGTGCTTCCTCATCCCATATAGTCCTCCCCGAGTCCTTCATACCCTTAGACCATTTACTCTGCTTATGCCTCAAAGTCATTCGCTCTTCCGCCCTCTTCCTCTCCCTTTCCATAATATCTTCTTCATTCGGCGCTCCGCCATTCTCAAGAGCCAGAGCCTCTTCAGCGGCATTTTGATGCTTTACCCTCTCTTTTTTGAGGATTCTATGGTAGGATTTCGACTTGATCTTCTTGATACGTTTTGCCTTGATCTCTTCCCGGTACAGCAGTTCGCGCGCAAGCCGAAGCTCAGCTGTACGTTTCTGAACCTCCTCCACAGATAGCTTATTCGTTTTCAGCTCCTCAAATTCCTTGATTGACTTTTCGGAAGCCATGTTCGACTCCTTCAGAATTCCAGAGATAGTAGCTTCAAGTTGGGTTAACAGGGTAGGCTCAGAAGCTGAAAGCACGGTGACTTTCCTCGGTGCCGGTAAGCGTGCGTTAGGAGCATTGGCCAACGGGAAATGAAGACGATCCGCCTGTCGGCTGTGCTTCACTGTGTCCGTCCAGCGACCGAGTGCCTCTTTCGACTTCTCGTACGCCGCTGGCCGATCTAACTTGTCCTGCTGCCTCTTTGCCAATGGGGCCGAGAGCTTCCCCTGTACTCCTGACTTACTGGCTTTTGGTGGTGCATTGCTGGCAATGAGCTTGAGTGATTGTTTGAGTCTGGGATCGGCGACGGTGGACATGAGGTCTTCCACGGTGAGCTTATCGGAGGCTGAAGGTATAGTTAAATTGTACTCGTTCGGCGCCTTCCCTTCGTTAGGATCATTTTCTTGAGCTCTCCTTGACGGTTTCACCATAGAAGGAAGCGAGGATATGATTTCTTGAAGCTTTGTAAGTTTCGAGGAGTCTTCTGGCGTTTCGTCCTCTTCCTCAGAAAAATCGGACATCGATTCCCCATCACCCTCATCTCCAGATCCGGATTCACTACCCATAGAGCCATCACTAGACTCACCACCCTCTCCTTCTCCCTCGTCAGAGACCTGCCGCTGAGGCCTCCTTTTCGCCCTTTTATTGACAACCTCCTCTTCCCCCCCTTTCTCCCGCTCCCCCCCCTCCTCTTCCCCCTCATCTCCCCCAGAATCAGGCCTATCCAGCATCTCCGACAAGTCAATAAGTCCTTCTTCATCTTCACCACTCTCATCATCATCATCACCCCCACTCTCCTCCTCTAAGCCTTGCCCAGCCTTACCCTTTCTCTTCCCAGTAGAGGTACTCCCCCGGAAGGTAAAACCCGCAAACCTCTCCTCATCGCTCTCGCCCATTGCCTCGTCGCTATCGAGATCGCTATCATCGCCACTGTCAACATACCCCATTTTCCACTCATTCCCCTCAGAATCGCTGCCGCGGTCCAACTCGTCTACATCCCCACCTTCTGCATCGCCGTCGTTGTCATTTCTTTGAGACCGCGAAGGACCGCCATTGCCGAGTCTGCGAGCTGGAACGGAAGGCTTCTCGGAGGGCTCGGCAGAAGCGATTGCGAAAGCGTTTTGCGCTCGATCGCGTGGATTCTTGCGCATTTTTCGGCGGTTGGAAGGAGGCGCCATTGTTGCGCAATTGATGTTTTTCTAATGGTGAAGGCTTTGGTGGCAAGAATTTTTTGGAAATAATAGCATTTAGCCCCGGGGGTGAAAAACTTTGGTGTGTGTAACGCCTTTTTCCATCCAAAACTGGCCGATCTGTTGGAAATGATCCGTGGTGAGCCGAACCCGATGAGCGGTAGGCGGAATAAAGTGTTTGTACAGCCGCTTGTTGGGTCCAGAAAAGTGCGGGAAGAGCTTTGCAGAAGGTAAGAACACGAGAGAAATTAAAGGCCAAAATTTAATAAGAGTCTTATTAAGACCAGTTTCATGGGTTTTCTTTCACTGTGAAGAAAAGAATTTGTTGAAGACAAGCGAGCCCCGCAACCAATGACAGTCAAGACAGTTCTATGACTAAGCTCTGCGAACAACCCATGAACTAGAAATTTGACACTCGAAAAACGCTTTCCCCAGGGCTGAATGCCTCTGATGAAAATTATTCTTTTTTGCTCGGTTAGTTCCAGTTTACTATTAATAGTATGATAGTGTTATCATAAGGGTTGAGAACTTGCGGCTCAGGTGTTTTGCCAAGATTTCGCTCTAAACCTTTACCCAGAGAGGAAACTTGGAAACTTGGAAGAAAAAAAAAATTGTAGGAAACCGTTTGACTCCCCCACCACTTTGGACCCCCGAACAAACCCACCATACTATCGCCACGCGCAATGGGCTCCGACAAGAAACGAAAACGCCCTCAAGATGCAGACCCAGGCCCGGCGAGAGAGAGCGGAACCAAAAAATCCCCTGCAACCGCAAATAAAAGGCTGAGGCCCGAGCCGTCGGCAGCTGCTTCAAAACCTGAGTTAGCAAAGCAATCAACACTCCGTGCCTCAAAGGATGAAGAAGTATCCTTTCCAAGAGGAGGTGGCTCTATTCTTACTCCGTTGGAATTCAAGCAGATATCCAATGACGCTGCTAAAGATGTCCTCTTCGAAACTGAAAATGTGAAGGCTAAATCGACTAAGAAACCGATGAGAGAGGGATTGAGGAGAGATAAAAAGGCTAAAAAGGACGAACCTAAGAAAGACGAACAAAAGGGGATTAAAGCAGAGGGATTGAGCTATAAGGTTGGTCTTTTCTCGTCAAAAATAAGAACTACGAGGTGCTAACCAATTCGCAGAGACTACTACCGGGTACACTTGTGCTTGGATGCATCTCTCAGATTAATAAAACTGACCTCGCTCTTTCTTTGCCAAATAACTTGACTGGCTTTGTTCCTCTTACTTCTATTTCAGAATCATTGAACCAGAAGGTTGAGGCCCTAATTCAAGATAGCGATGATGATGAGGATGAGGACGGAGAGGGAAAGATCGAAACAGCAAGATCGGAATCTAGCGAGGATGATGTTGACCTCACGTCTATGTTCCAGATCGGGCAGTATCTCCGAGCGTACGTCGTATCTTCTTCAGAACCTGCCAATTCGAAATCTTCCTCCGGCTCTAAAAATATTAAGAAGCGGATCGAGCTGTCCTTGGATCCAGCTATGGCTAATAGCAGCCTTACAGCTGCTGAGCTAGTCATCGGATGCACCATCCAGGCCTCTGTTACAAGTGTGGAGGATCACGGTCTCGTTATGAATCTAGGTATCGGGGATGATCTCAAAGGGTTTCTCTCATCCAAGGAGCTCGGGAAGGGCCGTTCTGTGGCAGATGCGAAGGAAGGCCAAGTAATGCTTTGCACGATCGTCGGGCTCTCGTCGAATGGTAAAATTGTCAAACTCTCAGGGGATCTAGAACAGAAACCAAGTAAGAAGGGTAAATACTCAGGTGGGAAGGCAGCCTGGTGGCTGAGTTCTGCACCCACAGTTAATACATTTTTGCCTGGAACTGGCGTAGAGGTACTCATTACCGATATAGCAAAGAGGGGCAAAGCTGTTGGGATCGCAGGCAAGGTTATGGGACTTGTAGATGCTACAATAGATTTCTTTCACGCTTCTGGCTGGGAGGAAAAAGATATTGAATCCAAGTTTAAGGTTGGGGAAAAGGTTAGTTCTAAACATGTCTCCCTTCTATATAGCCTCTTTAACTTTCTTTAGATCAAAGCTCGTGTCATTGCTACCTATTCCGAACCTCGTAAACTCGCTCTTTCAATCCTTCCCCACATCCTTTCATTTACTCGGCCAATTGAGAATGAGCCTACAACTATCCTCCCAACAGCCACCATTATCAACTCTGCAAAAGTTCTTAATATTGAACCCAAAACTGGCCTCTTTCTGGACGTCGGTGTTCCCGGTATTCCTGGCTTCGTCCATATATCTCGGGTCTCAAGCAATAGCAAAATAGAAGCTCTGTCTGAAGATTCTGGTCTATATCAGACTGGTTCAACCCATACAGCTAGAGTAATTGGTTATAACTCTATGGATGGCCTCTATCTCGTTAGCATGGAGCAGAAGGTTCTCGATCAACCATTTCTAAGAGTGGAAGATATCAAAATTGGTGAAGTGGTGAAGGGGACTATTGATCGAGTCCTAGATAGTGGTCGTGTTATCGTAAACTTAGCTGAGGGGATCACTGGAATGGTGGATTCGCTTCACCTAAGTGATATCAAACTCAAGCATCCCGAAAAGAAGTTTAGGGAGGGTGTTGAAGTAAAAGCAAGGGTAATTTATTTTCGACTACCCTAGGCCAATTTCCAACAATACTGATTGAATAGGTTTTGCTAGTTGACCGCTCAAAGAGGAGAGTAAGATTGACCTTAAAAAAGGCTATTGTCAACTCTGACGCTCCAATAATATCATCCTACGAGGATACCACTCCTAGCACCCGCTCAGTTGGTACCTTGGTTAAAATCCTACCAAACGGCGCTATAGTCAAGTTCTTTTCAGATGTCTGTGGCTTCCTCCCTGTTTCCGAAATGAGCGAAGCATATATCCAAGATCCCCTTAAGCACTTCACGGTTGGCCAATCTGTGAATGTCCATGTATTGTCAGTGGACCCTACAAAACAGAAGCTGCGGGTTTCTTGCAAAGATCCAAACTTATTTGGCGAAGCGCAGAAAGAGGCTCTTGCTAAACTTCCCCCCGGTGGTGTTGTCTCCGGGACTGTGGTCGAAAAGTCGGCGGATGATCTTTTTGTTGAGATAAACGGCTTAGGGGCTGAAGGCATCAGAGGCGTGCTGGTAATTGGGCAACTGACCGACGGCAGCCGTGAAAAAAGCTTAAGTGTTTTCAAGAAGCTCAGGGCTGGGCAAAAGCTTGATGACCTCTTAGTTTTAGAGAAGCATGAGGAGAGAAGATCGATTACCTTGAGTATGAAGCCAAGCTTAGTCAAGGCAGCGAAAGACGGAAGTATGATCAGCAAATTCGAGGATGTGAACGAGGGAGAAACAGTGAAAGGCTGGGTTAGGGGCACTACTCTTCACAGCGCCTTTATTGGGTTTGCCGGCGGGATCGTTGGGGTGGTTTACAAAAAGGACCTTCCAGCAGAAGCCCAGCCTCTCCCTAATTTCGGATACATCAAGAATCAGTCCATCACTGGCAGGGTGGTATACATAGATCCATCAGAACGACGATTCCGATTATCGTTAAATTCCGAAAGCCCGCGGGAGGGGAAGGTTTCACCTGTGACT
Source organism: Tuber borchii (assembly GCA_003070745.1). NCBI lineage: Eukaryota > Fungi > Ascomycota > Pezizomycetes > Pezizales > Tuberaceae > Tuber > Tuber borchii. Next base: position 56,377 of record NESQ01000202.1, on the reverse strand, counting down.
GACACAGCTGGCGACTCAGAGAGACTCACTGGAGACACAAAGTCTACAAAAGGCGAGCTAGAGAAGAAGGAAAAGAAGTTGGTCAAGGGAATGGTTGTCCCCGGGAGAGTAACTAAAGTCACTGATCAGCAAGTCTTTGTTCAAATCAGTGAATCGGTTTTCGGGCCGGTTAGCCTTACCGACCTTGCAGATGACTTCTCACAAGCGAAGACCAGCAAGTACAGCAAAAATGAGGTAATTCACGTTTGTATCATAGATATTGATCCACCCGACTCGAAAAACCTGCAAAACCGTTTTTCAACCCCGGAGCTGAATGCCTCTAATAAACGAGTTACTCTTTCAACTAGGCCTTCCCGAGTGATGAGCTCAGATCTACCAGTCAAGGATCCTGAAATTCAAACTATTACGAACGTCAAAGTCGGAGACATTAGGCGCGGATTTGTGAAGCAAGCCTCCCCGAAAGGGCTCTTCATTGCTATGGGTGGCAACGTCACAGCCTGGTCCAAGATTTCTGATCTCTCAGATAAGTACCTGAAGGAATGGGAGGGTTTATTCACAGTGGGCCAACTCGTCAGGGGTAAAATCATGGCTGTTGATTCCACCTTGGGTCACGTCCAGATGAGCCTTAGAGAGTCGGACATATCTGGAAAGGAAAGACCGAAGCCGACAGACTACTCCACACTAAAAAAAGGGCAAATTGTCAAGGGCAGTGTGAAGAATATCGTGGAATATGGTGTTTTTGTCAGGGTGGATGGCCCTCAAAATATTAGTGGACTATGTCACAAGAGCCAAATCGCAGATAACGCTGTTGAGGATATTAGCAAGCTCTATGCGATCGGAGATCCTGTCAAAGCAAAGATTTTAAGTATTAATCCGGAAAAGAAACGAATCTCTTTCGGGTTGAAGGCTAGTTACTTCGAGAATGAAGGCAGTGAAGATGAAAGCGAGGGCGAAAGCGAAGACGACAGTGAGGGGGAGGGTGGTGTTGACCTCAGCACTGTAAAGGTATGTTTTAGATTATTTTGGATGTGTCAACGCCATTCTAATGGATTCCCCGTAGGACTTCGAGAGTGATGCCAATGAAGAATCCGACGACGGAGAGGAAGAGGAAGAGGAACCCGAGGTTAAAATGACCGACGAACCTGCAGGAGAAGGTCTCAGCACAGGGGGATTCGACTGGTCCGCAAGTATCCTAGACAAACGTGGCCTCGATACCGATTCTGAGAGGGATACCAGCCTCGAAGAGGAGAGACACAAAAAGAAGCGCAAGAAGGTCCAAATCAAAGAAGATTTGACCGGAAATCTAGCAACAAGAGAACCACAATCCGTCGCTGACTTCGAACGTCTTCTCCTTGGAGACCCCAACGATTCCAAATTGTGGATCATGTACATGTCATTCCAACTACAACTTAACGAAGTCGAGAAAGCTAGAGAAATTGCCGAGAGAGCGACCAAGACTATCGCCCTTCGGGAGGAGAAAGAAAAACAGAATGTCTGGATTGCTATGCTAAATATGGAATCCATGTATGGCACCGATGAGACTCTCGAAGAAGCCTTCAAGAGAGCTTGCCAGTATAACGAGGCTCAAGGCATCCATGAGAAACTAGCTAGTATCTATATTCAAACTAGCAAGACTGAGGTATGATATTTCCCGATCAAAGTTCCTGTTACAAACACCTAACCCCATGATTCCAGAATGCAGATGACCTCTTCAAAGTAATGATCAAAAAATTCAGCCAAGATCCTAGAATCTGGGTGAACTACGCCGACTTCCTTCTCAGCAGCAAGCAAAACCGCGAAGCCGCCCGCGCGCTCCTTCAACGCGCGATGCAAGCACTCCCGCAAGACCAGCACAAGGACCTCATCTCCAAGTTTGCCAAGCTAGAATTCCGCAGTGGTGACCCTGAGAGAGGACGAACGCTGTTTGAGAACTTACTCGCCACTTTCAAAAAGAAGAGCGATCTGTACAACATGTTCTTGGATATGGAGATCAAGTATGGAAGCGAAGAGGATGACGGAAAGGAGGGCGTTAGAGCTTTATTCAAGAGGGCTCTCGCTGAGAAGACCTCGACTCGTCAAGCTAAGGCTCTTTTCAAGAAGTGGTTGGGATTCGAGAAGAGCAAGGGAGATGAGAAGAGTGTTGAGGCAGTGACTCGAAAGGCGAAGGAATATGTCGAGGCGAAGAAGGGGGAATGAGTGAAGCAAAGTGAGGCATGGCATCGGGTATTGTTAAATATTTATGTAAATTATATCAGTACGTATTGTGACCTACGTAATTGAAGTCGAGGTTTTCTTGCAGTGGTATTATTCAGTACAGGTATAGAAGTCAGTAGTAGGTATTGTTAAAAACGGTCCAATGGCCAAGCTATATACCGGAAACATGCGCGAGTGAAAGATACTCAAGAACTTCATTCTATCTTGGAGGGCCGGGAAGACCCACTATATACGCAGTGAAACAGCAACATATTTCAGCAGTAGAGAAGTCAAAGGAAACAATATAGAAGACCAGAGAAACAAATGAGAACAGAGTTGCGTATCTGGTCAATTGATTGAGCAGTGACATGAGAGAAAAGGCGAATAGGGAAGTCTAACTCAGGGAGTAGGAAACCGGCACTAGGGAGAATGACTAGCTTTGTCGTACTCTAAAACGTAGAAAGTGCATATCCAAGAGCCCAAGTTCAAAAGGTATTAGTAGGCGGCAGCATAGTGATTTTTCATGATCTTAGACAGCACGGAACAAATTAATAATATTATATGATATCCAGACCCAGCAGAGTATCACTTCACCCTGCAAAAAACACCCACCCATCCAGCCCATCCAACCAATAATCACGAGTGGACAATCACAAACACATGTAAACATTCTCATAAACAAAACTATGATACCTAGCGCACAGCAGAAAGAGAAAAGAAAAGAAAAAAAATGTACCACCCTCCCACCAACCAACTCCCCCAACCGAAAAAAACTAGGGAAATCGAAGTAGGTAAGAGAGAGCGGAAGAGTCAATCAAAGGAGCCGGGAACGGAACGAAACCCACGGAGAAAAATAGACAACGCTCAGCAAGCCGCCGTAGCGGAGCTCCTAAGGTTAATAAAATTAATTATAACCTCTACTGATGATGGTTGGAGGAAAGAGGAGCGCGAGGGACAATGGCCTTTTATAGTGTTTTCGCGGGAAAAAAAATAATTTCTCGGCGACGGAGGGCTTGGCAGTGGGGGGTTGTGCCCTATTGTTGAGGGTTAGGGATGAGCTGCGTGGGAGGGGCAGGGAAGGAAGGATAACTACGAGAGGCTCGAGGGGCTAGTTTTCATCTGATGAGGCTCTGTAGATTCAAGATTGGGGGCCAACTTATCTGGGTATGATACATCGCACTCCTCTAGAAGCGCGAAAAGCACTCTTTTGTCTTCTTTCTTACATACGGCCCTTTATTCCTCCAAATACCCCCACGTCTTCTTCAAATAAAACCCATTGTCCCTCCTCCTTCCCAGGTCAACATCTCCGCTAAAGAGCCACGTCCAGTATTCGAGTACAATCAATAAGTCGATCCTCCAGGCACCCCCGGCGTTCATCCTTCCTCCGAACCTCGAACACTGCACAGAGTATCATACAATAGGCATCCTAAAGGAAGGAGAGCCAAGCCTGCAGCAAGATACTTCAGGTAGTTTATCTCCTGCAGGAGTCCCCCACCTGTTTGGCCCTTCTCCTTTCCTAGGCGCGGAGTTTGTAGACCGACTACCAGTACCTTAGTCCCTTTCCATCCCCACCCCATGCCAAAGTATTATCGTTCCTTGCCTCGCGGCGGCACACCAGCCATCTTAAACTCCTCACTCCGTTCTTGTCCCTCTCTCCTCCTCCACTTAGCAACCCGTTCACCATCGTGGGGTCTACCCTAGAATGGGTTCAACGAGTCAGCCAATGGGATAAGTCCAGAAACTGCCATATTGCACCAGTACTACGATACTATGTAAAATATGCCCACCGCTCAGCTCTCTTCCAAAGCATCTTAATTCGATCAAACCATCACTAGTATTCTCACTGGTGGCATCGTATCGTCTGGTTAGTGACTCGATTCTTCGATTGTCTCCTATATCTGAAGTAGGGGACTGGTTGTGGTTTTTCCTGCTGGTAGGTTCTTGACCAATCAGGCAGCGTACCGTATTGTGCTCGTTACGGGTCCCAGAGCGCGGGCTTAGCGACAAAAAGGAACCGACCCGCCCGCCTATTTCCATACGAAATGCACAAGTTTAGCAAACCTCGTGCTTACACCTAGATCTTATAAGAATAATCCATTAGGGCGTGGTGACACACCATGATCTGAGATGTTCATGGTGTTGGGCTTAGTAGTGTTTGAAGATTGTCATGAAGATTGTAATTTGGGAAATTTCAAAGTGTGATTTGAAGATTTAGGACTATGAATTTTCCCCATAGAGTTCACCCCAAATCGTGATTTGAAAACTTGAAAATGTAGCTAGGTCACATTGTTAGATATAGAATATGCTCGGGTAGATTCGATAATAGTAGATACAAGGAAAAAGCAAATCCACTCGAGCCTCCAGCAAATACAGAATGTAAGTTCATTTGAAACATTACAACCCCAACCAGAGCTAAAAAGAAAGAGAAATACAGGCCTCACAGCTAACAGTCAGTTTACGAAGCTATTAAAGCTTTCCAATTCCCGGATTTCATGCTTCATTTAGTAGCGTCTTTGGATGTAACGCCAGTCTCCTGCGCCGATGAAACAGAAACCGGATTTGCTTCGCTCTCCTTTACTAAACCATCCCGCTCATCATCACTGTCACCAAGTGAGAAAGGATCTCTGTCCATCGGCGCCGGCTCTACACTCTTTAAAGGTTCCCATTTGCTAGGTGACGGAGATGTTTGCCGAGCTGGCGCACCAGTTGATGCGGAGCGAGGGGGTTGTGGTGGACGATACATATCATCATCAGAAATGGTAACTGGGCGCTCATCAAATGATACCTTGCGGCCAGTGGGCTTGTTCGAAGATTGAAACAGTGAAGGATTGGCCCTGGGACGACGAGGTTGTGGAGCTATATATCATCAGTAATGGAACATCAAACTATTTCGGCCCCTAGATTGCTAAGGAATATCTCATACTTTGAACAGAGTTATCCCTAAGCTCAAGGTGCGTGAAGTCGTCGCTTAGAACTCGGGGATCAGCGTCGTACCCCCCGTCTCTCGAACTCCTTCTAGGATTTTCGAATTCAGTAGCAGTTCGATTGCCGCTCCTAGCATACTGGTTACTAGGCCTTGCGGAGTTCGGGGGAGATGCCTCAGGAGAGTCGCCATCCAGTCTCTTTTTAAAATCAGAGATCCAGGAATTGACTTTGCTTTGGGTTTCAAGAAAGCCTTTGCGGAGGTTTTCTTTAATAACCGGAAGATCGTCTAAGTCTGTTAGCAGGAGAAAGTCATGCATTAGGAACCTAATAGTACAAACCGTCAAGGAACGAATGCTCCTTGTCTGAATCATAGTCAGAATCTGGATCATGTAATCTTCCTCTCCTTCGGGCTGTCTCATATTCTGGATCTAGAGCTGTACTAGCGCCCGGACGAGGCATACCAGTTCCAGCTCTCCTAGGCGGACCGAATTGATCTGCCAATTGTCTGGCATAAATTTCGTCTGCCTCAAGTTGAGTTTGTGGGGTAGAGGTTATATATGGTGATGGTGTTGGGCCACCAGGGCCTTGATGACGCTCGGGGCGATCCGCATACGGCTGGCACACGTTAGAATTTCTATAAAGTCGCGATAGAAGTGATCAAACCTGTTTTATCTGAGCGTGTTGAACAGGACGAGGAGGCTGTGGAGGGGGAGTCTCCTCTACAAAAGTGGGGTCGCTCATAGCTATTGGAAGCTTAGTATAAATGGCATTTGATCGACTTCAGGGATTCAACTTACTCAACAGGGCGGTAAATGCCGGTTCAATCTGGCCGCCCGAGGCGACAAGAACTGCTTTTACAACGGTGGCGTCTATAGAGGGGAAAGCCTCTTGGAGAGTAGCTTGAGCTTGTTGTTGAGGAGACATTGGGCGCGGAGGTTTCGGCGGCGGGTTTTCAACACCGGATTCAAGAGCTGAGGGAGTGTTGACATCTGGTATTAGGCCTGCAGAAGAAATAGTAGCTTGTGTTGGCTCGGCAGCTGTGGTTTCCCCGGCGTCCTTAGGCGCTAAAACAGGAGCATCCCCGGTCTATGGAGGATCAGTAGAGGCTCACTGAGTTGGGGTTGACGAGCATAGCAACAAGCGATACTTACAAACTCTACCACTGGATTTTTTTCCGGCTGTTCTGAACCCATCATGCAACTTTAAGCGATAATTCAGATTAAAAGGTTGTCAAAACAGAATGAGAACGTTGTCGAAGCTGCTTCAGGGAGAGGTGAGGGAGAGGAGAGCGTAATATGTCGGGAAAGATCAAAGAAGCAAAACAAGGAACCCGTAGTTGAATCAGATGCCCGGGGCTGACGTTGCCCCGCCAACTTTTCTAGCCACACCCCACTAAATACAGTATCATACCGCAGCACGTGTCTCAGCATGTTTTCTAGCCACACCGATCTTCCTCAATATTTTCCCACCGCATTCCACTCCCCAATTTTCTCCCCGACAATGCCACCAAGGATATCTATAACACCTTGCTTGCGGCGGCTATGGGGAAACTCATGCCCCTTCCGACTGATCCAGCCCCCAGGACCCGTGAACCGCTGCCGGTCATTCACCACTACCTCCCCAAATACCTTCGGTAATCGTCCAAAAAGAATTTCCTCCTCTGGCTCCCCCGAACTTCTTGAGGGCTCTAAGGCAGCCTCTCTCGAGCGCAAGCGACTAGCCACTCGACCCGGGGTCCTAGCCGTTAAAAAAGGAATGACAGCTATCTTCAAGCCGAACGGTAGGCGAATCGCCTGTACCGTCCTCCAACTCGAGCGAGTTCAGGTCACGGCGGTTAAGACCCGTCAAAAACATGGGTATTGGGCAGTACAAGTTGGCTCCGGCTTGAGAAACCCAAAAAACGTAACTAGGCCAATGTTGGGCCACTTCGAAGTAGCCGGTACAGCGCCCAAAAAACACCTACGAGAATTCCGAGTTAAGGATGAAAATGGGTTGATGATGCCGGGGACTACTTTTGCTGCCGACTTCTTCATTGAGGGCCAATATGTTGATGTTAAAGCCAATTGCAAAGGCCATGGATTTGCGGGAGTATGCCTCATCAAATGCCCTAGCTTGATAAGGGTCTTGGTTAATTTATCGATAGGGTATGAAACGCCACGGCTTCAGTGGTCAACCTGCTTCCCACGGCAATTCCTTAAACCATAGAACTATGGGTTCAGCCGGCCAATCCCAGGGTGGTGGTTCCCGTGTCTTGCCTGGGAAGCGAATGCCTGGAAGAATGGGTGGCCATCAAGTCACAAGGCCGCATGTTCAGGTCATGAAGATAGATAAGGAATTGGGAACTATCCTTCTCTTTGGTAAGTAAGCACCTCGGAATGAGCTCCCTTACGAACGCTTATCGATCTCCATAGGCCCTGTACCTGGTCCGAAAGGCTGCACTGTCGCCATCCAGGATACCATTCTCGGGCCCCCACCAGTTATTCCTGGGGCGGCTGCAACTTCCAGCGAGCCTGCTGTGGTGACAGCGTAACTATCAGGCCTAACTGTATATAAAACTCAATAAAACACTAGCCAACTGGTATATGCATCATTTGCTGTCACTCGTCTGTAACTCCCTGTTCCCCCTCTAGACCCCCAGCAGACTCGCGATGCCAAACTTGAAGTCAGACGCGATGCCCTGAACAAGGTTATCATAAGCCACGAATATGGGATCGCGTTACCCTTCTATTGTACGCTTATCAATTTAAGGGTGTCTGAAGAGCTTCAGCTTTATTTCTATAATACACAACCCCCTTAATACCTTGGCTCAGTCATAGCTAACCTACTTTTTCTCATCCTGATATCTCAGTTGCGGTCACTCCTTAGCGCGCCAAAGGAACCTAGCTCTTGGTGATCACTGTTTACAATCTACTCTTCTTAAATACCAGTCTGCTCCGTAATCTATCCAATATTTACTGATGTAACACCGTTACCCTTAACATTTGGCGGAAAAATCCAAAATTTAATCCACCCGCGAGTAGGATAAGTATTCGTTCCCACAGCAACATTACGTGAAATACCAAGCCCAGGTATTAAGACCCAATTAAATTTAGTGTAATTAGCAGGAACTTAGGAGCCTAATCCCCCCACGATCCGCCATCCGGGGGGATGTAGGAGAAAAGAAAGAAAAAATGCCTCTATTATTTTGGAAAAGCAACTGAAAATACAGATCCTCTAGTACGAAAATGAGTAAATTAGTCTGTGAGGGTGGTCATTTACCGCCGAACCGCTCTTTCACCATTGCTCGCCTTGCAAGTTGGCTGCATTTCCCCCATCCCCCCCCCAAAAAAATAAGTCCGGTATGAATGGTTAATACTGGTAAAAGGTCCGACCAACACTAATAATAATAGCTCAATTTTCCGCTAGGGGTTGTCTAGAAACTTCATCATTCGAAACAGTGCCGCGGAGTTAGGGCAACCGGCGGCTTAGAGGAGGGAATGACCAAGACACAACCCTTTCTGGCCATCACCTTTTAAATTCTCTTCGCACGGTATTGCCCAATTCGTAAAAAATGGATGATATTAGAGACTTTGCGAAAAGAGTCTGGATGTGAGGCAAATGCGTTTACAGCCAACCAGATTGCTAGGATTTGACTCTGGATGCGAAATCGCAAAGTCCCTATTAGAAGACATCAACTAGAACCCACCCACTCTATGGGCCTGTGATTTGCCATCACAGTAAATCACTCGGGTCATCTATCCCAGCCAAGTCGGGCAAAGTCCCTCGAACGAGGTTCTGATAAACAAAAAATAATCTAATACTTACATCGCTCTTCTATCATACTTGTCAGTATATAGGCGCAGCGGTATTGGACTACTCAGCTAGAATATACCACTCCTCCAAAATGCTCCCAGTGCACACACCCACAAAAACAACTATTTTTAGTTCTTGCTCTTGCTATTTCGGCTGTTCCTCTAAGCATCAGTCAGTTTTCGCATCACTAAACAGTGAACAATATTCACAAATCGCTTTCTCAAAAAAGATATTTGCCCTTAGTGCTCACTATCACCCAGTACGGCCTTCGACCCCCACCTGACTCGCCGGGATATACTGTAGTCAATGCTTGAACATTACTAGAGTCAAGCTACTATACGAGTTACCTAGTGAAGCTCTCATAACCACGGACTTCACTCTCTCCCTCCCTCCCTGGGATTACGATGCGGTGTAGAACTAATAGACGCAAGTCCTCCATGAGCACAGTACCGGACGCTGCATCGAGGATCGCTCGCTCGGACACATCAATCTCCCGATACGACATACTGTAAATCCCGCCCAAAGATCCGCGATGCTCCCCCTCCCATCATGTAACTTATTGTATTCTTTATATCCTTCATGATATCTTAGAACAGCAATCTCCTCCTCTGAGGTGGGGAAATATGGAGAGGCTGATAGCCCCAGAATGGAGTTAGGATGTTTCATGTGGCAGTGTCATAGGGGGCGGTGCCGTGGATAGGTGTTACTGCGAAGCTAATAATATTATCATATCAGGACTAGCAAAATAAATAATGAAACGGAAAACTCTACTCTAGAGAGCCCCCCCCCCTTTCAACGTTCCTATAATACCAATATCACAGTGTCATAAGACCCGATTTATTGGATGCGAGATAACTTGAGCGGCATTTTCTCCCTTCGGGAGGGCAACAATTGACCTTAGTACACATTTGGGGCGCTTACTCGCAGTGGCCTCTCTCCCCTTTCCAATGACTCGTTCAAATACTAGCGAGCACTGTATTTCTGTAGGTAAGCTTTGGGGATGGTTTCTACCTCACTCTTGGTACTTCTAGTATAGCCTCGTTCGCATTTATGAAATTTAGCAGAAGCTACACTTATTTAACGCGAATAGACTATTCTAAGTTTGCGCTAAATCAGTGAGCTCTCGTTTTGCCCTCGCCTAGCGGACGTGCACGCGTTCTACTCACGATATCTCTCCGAGTGATTAGACATGGATTGACGGAAGATAGGCGAGGCTAGAGCAGTAAACCCATAACTTAATGATGCCATGTTCCACTTTACTACTTTCGCTTACACCGAGCATCCCCTTCGACCATTGATAAAAAAAAACTATTAATGAAACATGTTGCTAACTTCGCTAAAAGTTTACGCCCTTAGAGGGCCCAACAGCAGAGTTGGCGTTGAATAGCAGACAGGGAAACAACATCGATAACTAGATATAGGAATGGCAAATAATTGCACCGTCTAATTGTACTCATTCCCACCACCAACCCTCAGCCCAGTTACCGGTACTACAAGCAGGATTAAAGACAACTCGACCAGGGTCAGACAGCGGAAGATCGTTTTTCCCCTCCGTGAGTCACAGCTCAACATCATGATCATCCATTTCACTTGGCTTTATTAAACCACCAACCTTTGCTGCCTTCTCTCTCTCGGCCTTCCTGGCTTCCTCAGCTGCAATTTCTCGGTCCTCTGCGAAAAGGTACGTATTGTCACTGGTAGAAAACTCCTTCAGCTGAATCAAGAAATCGCGGAGATTAAGTTTGAACTTAGGGAGGTCATTGTTCAAAGCGAACAAGCCATCCACGAATGTCTTGATTTGAACCCTAAAAAATGTTGCCATATCAGAAAATGATCAAAATTGAAGATAAATACTATAGGACTTACGGCTGAAGATGGGAAAAGGCCGTGCGAAGAAGTCCAGCAACATATTCTCTAAGGAACTCCGAGTTGGACGTGCCAACCGGGGCTTGGTCAGGTGTGTAAAGAGGGGCATGAACTTTGCCGGAGTCCACAAAGTAGAACATCCTGGACAAGAGCAGTGCCTGAAGCTTGAATCCTAACAGAGAGTTAGTTTCTACTTCCAATCAAAGATGGTACAGTAGCAAACGGTATACAAACCGGCTTTATGGTCAGTATCAGTGAGGACAAAGAAAATATCTTGGAGTATTGGAATGAAGAATTGCTGGAAAAATGCGCTGGAGGTCTCTGGATTTGTGTCGGCAATGTTGTTGATCAATTCGATGCACATATTTAAGCCGGCAGCCTCGACCTCACGGTTGTCGTGCTTACTAGCCCAAAGACATGCGTCAATGACAAACTTAAATTGGCGATTATCAAGTTTGAGCAAGGCTGCAGGTTCGATTAGTTGACACATCTCATTGAGGATTCACCTAGTATAACTCACCATTAAAGCAGTTGAGATTGATTGCGCGGAGCAACTTAAAAAACTCCACCCTATGCTCTGGATATTCCGCAAAGTCCTTGTTGATCATTTCCAAGGTACATTCGAAAACCTTCTCCATGATGATTGGGATTTTGTCCTCCATTAGTCCATGCAGCTTGCTGATGATCGTCGACATAACATTCAAAACCTCAGCATCACGGGCATCTGGAACGTTGCGGTTATAGTCAACAAGTACGGCATCCAAGAGCGGTGGAACCATGTTGTTGTTCACCGCTTCCAAATTATCCGCCTTCTGGACATAGGTATCGATAAGTTTTAGAATCTCCTTCTTCACAGTACGCAAGCCACGGATGCGAGGCATCTTTGGCGCCACAGGACCTGAATTTGATTAGCTAAGTTTCAAGGAATGGACCCGAACACCTACCTTCTCGTGCCACCCCCTCAGAGACCATGCCGCTAACGAATCGATACATCGACAGCATATCCATAAAAATGCGAGCAATCTGAGGATAGAAGTAACTTCCAATTGAGGTGCAAGCCGACACATTGGTCTTCATGATGTTGCCAATAATCTTGACTGTCTCAGTGTTATCCAGGATACTGAGATTTGAGGTGGCTTCTTGGATAATAGCATCCCACTAGATAGTCACTTAGTTAAGTGCCTGAAACAAAGATTAAAAATGCTAGAACTTACGGCCTGATTAGGAAGCGCCATCAAATCTTGAATCAAGCGCTCTTGTATTCCTGATTGGCCCTGCGCACTGATCATGTAGCCACATGCCTCATAGAAGGTATGAACCTGTTGCGGTGACAGGTCCCGAGTAATTGCCTGCATTGTCCGTACTATTTCATCGATAAATGGCTCCGACTCTCCTGGCTGCAAAGCAACAAAGTGGCGTCTGCATTTTTGGGCGATTTTGATAAAGGTATCACACGCCATGTCCTGGACACCTAAACAGGGTTAGACATATCAAACCAAGTGGAGATAGGAGCTTACCTTCGTGCGTCTCATGCATAAACTCAAAAAGTTTATTTACAACAGTTTTTAGGAATTTCCAATGAGCCTTCAAGAATCGAGGGTACTGGCCCACGATGTACATAATATTGGAAGCAACAACCGCCTTGTTATCCTTGCCCCTCTTCATTTCAGTGAGACCAAGCAAATCCTTAATCACTGTAACTAGAAACCTCTTCTCCGTTTCTTCGTTCATAGCCCCAGATATCGACCCAATAGCCCAACAAAGAGTATTGCAATTAGCCCATGACCACTCAGAGCCGTCAACCTGTTTAGCAAGTTTCTCCGACATAATATTTTCTGTGTCGACAACATCCAAATGCGTAAGGTAGACCAAGCACTCCCTGGTAGCTTTGTAGAGTTGTATAGTGTCACCCTCCTTGACAAATTCACGAACGATCTCCCCTTCATCGTTCTCTACGATTAAAACCTGTAAAATAATGAGTACAATTCACGGAGATCTGCTTCATCACAAAGTGTATATATCAACTTACCTCTTCAGGCCTAACCATCCCCTCGATCATCACCTGTCTTAAGTTTGACAAAACTTCAGCGTACATGTGCTTCCTGAGTGGGAAATTGGCATGATGATTAGGGTGAACAGCACCTCCCCCACTAGCAAGCCCGGTGACCCCGATCTGAGCCATGCTAATAAGAGGAGTGATGTCCGTAATCGGCAGCGATTGCATCTCTTCATAGAGCTCTTGAACAAGCTTATTCCAGTATTCGAGGCAGATTTTAAAGATCTCGCGGTCCTCAATCTGGGATATCCGGATAAGGTAAAAATGGGAATGAGTGAGGTAATCTTTATTGGATAGATTCTCAATAAGCTAAAAAGCCAAAGATGAGTGAGCTATATTCCACACTATAGTCTGCAGATTGGTGATATAAATACCTTGAGATGGGGAGTGAAAAAGTTGCAGATGAACAGGGCCAAATTTTGAATGAATTCCTGATCTCTAGTACTGCTGGATGGGTAAATAAAACGGAGATCGGTTGATAAAGGAACAATCTTAGAAACGGTTGTCATGACATTCGTAAACATCTCAACCAGTTTCTCGTCATACTGAAATTGATTAACTTGAAGACCACCGATCTCAGTTAAACACTTCATTGTCACATTGCGGAAGTCGGGCTGTTCCAAGAAGCGAGTGCGTAGAGTCTCGATAATGGGTGTCTCAAATATATAGCCTAGAGGAATCCAGTTAAGAAAACGCAGCAGAGTTTCTAAAGTCGCTTTCACGAGGCTTGGTTGTTCCGCCATTTGTAAAACCTCTGAACAGAGCTGGAAAATTGAGGAGAACTCCTGGCACATAGTCGTTTTAAGGTTCTTAGTCTTAGACTGTGTCATTTGTTCAGCTGAAAAATCGAACACCTCTTCTGAAAGAAGTCTCAGAATGGCCATATTATTTTCGCAGATAGAGAGGTTACTCCGACAAGAGCTAATAATTTCATTAATAAAATCGGGCCAGTCATGAGGCCAATCTTGCTTCAGTATCGACACTAGAACCAGGTTCAGTTTGTTGATTAATATTCTCTTCTGATGCAGGCTCTCGGGAGTGGACGACTCCTGGATGATGAACCCGACGACAAAATTCCGGATACCTAGGCCTCGCTGTGAGTCTTGATTTTAAGATAGATTCTTTGCTCAGATAGCCCATACCCTGTCTCTGTTCTTTTGGCAACACTTTCCATCGTGTCTGGATGACTTGGTCTAGTACTCGTAGCCCGAGAACTAAAAAAAGTCAGTCAAGTTACAGCAATCAAGCACACGCTCAGGATCAAGAATACATTTTGTTTCAGGGTAATTTGCCGATTCCAGCATCTTATCCACCATAGTCCATGAATCGGGACTCTCGCTGAACTAGAAACCATGGTCAGTATTTGAGAAGCTGATGGTAAACACTTACCAGCCCCCAGAACACGTACCTGATTGAGAACAAGCTGTGCATTTTTTCTCTAAGGGAAAGGTCAGTGAAACAATACATTAAAAGTAGTGGTGGCTAAGAGCTGACATCTGCGCCTGTTCCTTCATAAAACATGCGAACATGTAGATCCAGATCATCTATTGTCAAGGCTGCCATTGCAAAGCACGGGATGGGTGGTGCAAAGCTTTCCGAGTAAGCTCTCGAGGAGTAGCGGTGTTCTGGGGTATATCAGACGAAGCAGCGATCAAGTAGGGAGTTGATGGTTTGCAGGTCTATGTTGCAGATGGCGGGGTAGAATGTCAACAATCACTCCAGCACTTCAGCAGAAACACGCGAGGGTGACTCTTCAGAGGTGTGGAGTTTATGAGCGTTGATTGCTTGAAAGCGACAAGGCTGTAATTTTTGTTGGAGTGGGCAAGCGAGACAAAGGAGGAAAGGTGGAGAGAGAAGATTGCAATTGTTGTTCGGGATCTATGAGACGAGGGGGTAGAAGGAAGAGGCGGGGCGGCAGAGAACCCGTCATTGGCTGAATAATAGAATGATGGGGCAGCGTTGGGTTTGAGGCTAGCACCACGCTCTCCTCAAGAGCCTCAACAACGTTCTATGATATCAAATTATCGACTATTCTTGTTGTCTAGCTGGTACTGTACCTTTCAAGCCAGTATTTTTTGCATAATAGTATTTGTTTGAATAGTATCACATTAATCCTTAACGACTTTATACTATTGTCCTAGAGGAACTCATGACTAAAAAACACTGTAAGTGGTAAGCAGGAGAGGGCAGAAGCACAGTTGTTCCTTAGATAAATGAAAATAAATGAAACAGCACACAAAGAAATCCTTATCACAATGCTGCCCATAGGCGTGCTTCTCACATGCCGGACCTGAACAACTGGGCTGTCAAAACTCTTAAAGCCAGCTCCTCCGCTATCCCTGTAATTCCCAGATCTAGAAGAAAAATCTCCTGAGAAGTAGTAGGGTTTTCTCCTAATACGATATAAGATCAGAACACTGCTGAATCTCATTGATCCGTTTTCGCGATTTTATGATATTAACCTATAAAACTAAGCCTATCGTGGGCTAGCGCAGATTTCCGCTAATAACCTAGCGGTGGAATTCAAGAGTTTTTGCGGTGTGGTGCCCGATTCTTGAAATTAACCAAAAACCAACATAATATTGGCATGTCAATAATCCCCAAAATTTCCAACCACAGCCACATCTTGAGGAAGATATGGCTTTATAGAAGTGTTCGGAAGAATTTCCTCTCTTGTTTGATTTTCAATAGGAGCAATATTCGTGGAGAGAGTAAAATTTCGAATCACCCATGCACCGTATTGTCATTTTCAAAGATTATTCATTTTCTACGTATTATGTAAGCAAACGAATTTCTTGAATGTTGACTTCAAGCGCGCCACACCGAACTTCTTTAGCATTGCACCACACACTGCAAGCCAGCCTTGTCTCCCACAAGTCACCATGCAACCATAGCCCTACCCAGGTGGGCCTAAAATCTCAAGGCCCAAAAAGCGCCTGGATGATCGTAGAGCCCAAGGGGCAGTTTGAAAGATAAGATTCATAAATTAAACCTATGGTGTGCAAAGGTGGAACTGAAGAGTGCAAGACTGTGACGCAACATAACAAAAGTGGGAGTCATAGACCCATTAGTGCACTGATACTAACAAAATACAAGCTTTCATTGTATTAAAATGTCCTGTAGGCTAGGGGATGTAGTTTTCTCCTGGGTGGTGGCCGTGGGATCCAGAATGGTCAGACGAGATTATTGGGCCTTCATACCGTGTCACTCGCACCGGCTCAACTTAGGGTTCGAAAGGTAAGCTTACACAGCGCGATGCGATACAATCTGATACAGTGCGGAAACTTCCCATGAACCCACCAGGCGCCGTTAACTAGGAGCTGTTAGCTAGGGCGGCATAGAAAGACAAACTTGATCTCAAGGGGGGGGGTGTAGGAGGGGGTTACGCATAGCGTATAGAGAAAGAAACCCGCTTTAAAGTTTTTAAATATACAATGAACCACCAAAATTGCGGATAAGAATATTGTGGATCGGACTTTGCTCTTATTCTATGGCGCCCCCCTACATACAATCCCCCCCCCCCACATGCTACCAGATCCTCATCTTTAGGACTTTTGTCCAACCGTCCCTTAGTTTCTGCAGTCGGACGACGCACTGCTGCGGCGCCTTGTGGGGCACGTGGAAATTGGCTTGGATGATATATGCCGCTGCGTGTCTGGGTCTGGTGGTGTACTAAAGGCGCTGGTGGGAAGAAAGTCTATTGTGTATTTGTGGCTTACATTGCATGAGAAGCAGAGACGAAACGAAAGAAAGAGCGAAAAGGACCATGATTGGATAAAGAGCGTAGCCCCCGGAAATCACCGGATCATCAGGAAACAGTGCACAGTGTGGAAAAAATGGATTTTTATCGTTCGCGTCCAGAATACTTGCTCTCTTGTTCCCCTCTATCTCCGGGGCTGTTCGGAGGGAGGGAAGCACAAGTAATCCTACGCAGGGAACTGCACCCCGCAATGAGCGATCGCCATGTCAAGCAAGATCATCCAGCTTTAGCACCCATAGCATCCCCGTCTCCTCGCCCCTCTCCGGCAGGAGAAAGCACCGGCCTATACCACACCAGCACAATACTAAGCGTAAGAAACCCGACCCACATGCTGGGACTTTAGAAAAAAACTGGAAGTACATGAAAGCCGAGGCGATGTACTAGTGTGCACTTGAGCGCGGAATGAAAGCACTGAAGCCAGATAATACGCAAATCCCGAAAACGGTGCATGGATACTACAACGGCAAGAAAACTCGCATCGCTCCTAGGGCCAATAACATCTTTGGAAGATGATAGCATCTCTCTGAATCCGAGGCATGTTTAGAATCATGGCTGCTCACTCGTGGAAAGCAGTTTAGTCGAAGTGAATCCTAATAGCATCTCACATTGCACCACCAATAGAACAATAGCAATCAGTATATACAAGTTCCCTAGTCCAGCGTAGCCTCCAAAACTGCATGGTTCCGACATTCCATGCTGGTTCCTGTGCCTATAATTACTACCATCTGAACATTCTTTACATTTCCCGCTCCAACAATCATTCCTATAGCAACCCCCATACCAATAACAGCCATTTCCATTATGACTACAATGTATCCTCGACAGCGGGTAGAACTCTAGCATAACATTGGTCAAATTGCCTTAAGCAGCTACTTACGGTATCTTCTGTAATCTGTCCAAGGTTTTTACACTATTGGAAGGATTGGTTGGGATCTTGCTTGAGTACGCCTTTACTATAATTTTCTATCTTATGGTGCTAGTGCTCTACAAGTACTCCTATACTCGTGCATCTCGGGGTTGGCGCTTATACGAGCGGTAAATACGTGCACCAAAATTCACAGTGCTGTAATGCATTGCACAATTCTGAAAGTGGGGGCATCGAAGATGCCGGCACCGCAATACTCCACCTAGAAGAGCAGGGATTTAGCAGTCAACGGAGGGTATAATACAAAATAGGTGTGAATCATGCAAGGACTCCAGGCGCACTATTAGCAATAAAGCAATACGGAAACTTAACGCATTCAATCAATTGGTCAGCCGACCACCCTTTTCTCATCCTTATTGAAACTTGAAATATATTACAATTGAGAAATTTTTGTACGGAAATAAAGCTCCGGAGCCAAACCCATGGAAATGAAACTTTATAGAACATCTCTCTTTCTCGCAGTCCTATTTAGCAAAAAAGTAATCAAGTTAGTGATAAGTCCAGATATGGGGAGTGGTGATGTGACAAACCTCGTGTAATTAGACAATCTCCATTCGTAATCAGCATCTTTGTTATCCACTGCCCCTAAGCGCAGTTCGAAGAGCTAAAGATGTTGTCAGTACCTATCGCCGTCCCGTAAACCGAGGATGTGGCATAAACAACGAACCTTCATTTCCATCCTAGGCCCTACCTCCGCCAATTCAACCGAATTATACCCCGTCTTGACATAGACGTGGTGACGAAGAGATATGTAATCCCCCTCGGTAAGAGCGAAGGTAACGACCCTACTCCCCTCCTTCGCTCTCCCCGCTTCCCTTGGCGGGAAAAGATGCTTCAGTATTGTAACGACCCGCTTCCCCAGCGGCGTGGAGAACCCCTCGAAGATCAAATGCGGGTAACTCTCGCTGACAGTCCCCCTACTAGAATTAGGAATATCATGACGCAAGACAACATTGTGCAGCGAGAAGAGCGCGGTGGGGCCGTGCGGGAAATGGGATATCGTGAGAGAAGTAGGGGTACCTCTGTGCTCGTGCAGGAGGATCATGTCGGAGGTACTGGTTGATAAACAGGAAGCGCAGAGGATAGGTAGGACGGCATTACCACGGTTTAGTCGAATGCTGTTAGGCAGGAGGAGGCGGATTTCCTTGGAGAATTGGAGGAGGCGAGATGAGGGGTCGCGGGAGGTGGTGATCAGGATCTTGGGATCTACAATGCCCGAGAGTGTTGCATATTCGTCGTCAATTTGGGCTGTCTCGTCACCACCCTCTTCTCGGGATTCGTCATATTTAAAGTCTTTTCGGAGTTGGACATCGTCTGCTATTTCCTTCGGGAGTGGCTAGAGGGTTGCCTTACAGTTAGGAGGTTGGCCTTTGTAAAACGGGTGGGTTTGATTTATTTGGATTTTGGAAACGAACCTTTCCACTGGCAAGGGCAGCCTTTAGTCTCGATCTTTTCTCGGCGACTTGAGCACTTTGGAGCTCAAGCTGCTTGCGATAGATAAAATCGCGCCTGTGATGTATCAAAAACAAATTTAGTGGGGTTCCGAAGGGACTTGAGGGCAGGAATTAAACGTTGGACGAACCTCTCCCGGGCGTTCCTTCTAATCTAGAGATAATTCTAATTAGGAATTATTATTATCGTGAGAATCCAGAGGATTCAGGACTTACCATGGTTAAAGGTTGGGGGGGCTCTTCCTCCTAACTTTTCTTCCAGCTATGATAGTAAATGGAATTGAGGTATCATACTCGAGGATAGTTTTGACAAATTCTTATGTAGCACAGAGCCGGGTAACCATATCGCCCTGGAGTCCTAACCTACCGTAGAAGACAACAAGAGTTGCCTTCGTCAGGCAGTCTGTCGCAGTTCCCACAACAATTTCGCCTTCAGCTCCCACTTGCCACATTCCTCCACAAAGGACACAACACACAGAAGATCTAATAATCAACGCTCCATACACCTTACAGCTCCCTACTAGAACTCAAGTTATTCGTCAACTCTCTCTTGCTCTAAATCACAGGCAATACAGTAGAAGCTCTCGCTAAACGCAGGGCAAACCTGCGCGCTAGGCACCCCACCTTGATTTGAACGATCTTACCGATATTTCGATATGGACGGTGTCTACACGCATTTAGGTATTATACTGTCCTTCTCCACCAGCCCCAGAGAGCTTTGGCGCATATGTAACAGAGCAAGGAATAACTTATTGAATTTTATTGTAGGAAATCATTTCGATGATACCGCATCAACTATTGATACTGCCTCTGTCTATGACCTTAAGGCTCGACGCCATGATGACGATGAGGAAACTGTTGATGAGACGCTGAGTCTAGCCAGTGTTCCTGTCGGTCGTTCCGCTATTGGTGATAGAAATTACGGAGAAGAAACGGACGGGCTTGGAATTAATGATTCAAGAGATGCTGAGACTGAGCTGCCCGCACATGCTTGCGCGTTTGTACCCCTCGTTTACCGTTCATATCTCAATTTATACTGACACGATTCATAGATATTGTGGGATCCATTCCCCCTCCTGTGTGGTGAAATGTCTAGCTTGCAATAAATGGTTTTGCAGTGCTAGGGGTAATACCTCGTCGTCTCATATTATCAATCATCTTGTCCGTGCTCGTCATAAGGTAAAATTACCGCTCTGCTCACACTTGTTCTCTTATATGCTGATGTTTTTCTTTAGGAAGTATCACTTCACCCTCAATCGTCTCTTGGTGACACAACTCTTGAGTGTTATAACTGTGGGACCAAAAATGTTTTCCTACTCGGATTCATACCTGCGAAGTCGGATACTGTCGTTGTTCTTTTATGCCGACAGCCATGTGCGGCTATGTCGTCTAATAAAGATATGAACTGGGACACTTCTCGCTGGCAGCCCTTGATCGAGGACCGCTCGTTCCTCCCATGGCTCGTATCGACTCCCACTGATGCTGAACAATTACGGGCCCGTCATCTAGGGCCTCAAATGATTGGCAAATTAGAGGAACTCTGGAAAGATAACGCTAGTGCCACTGTCGCTGACCTGGAGAAAGGCGCTGGTGTTGATGACGAACCTGCACCGGTCTTGCTCCGTTATGATGATGCATACCAGTATCAGAATGTTTTTGGCCCTCTTGTCAAGATCGAGGCGGACTACGATCGAAAACTGAAGGAATCTCAGAGCCAGGATAACTTGATTGTGCGCTGGGACTTAGGTTTGAATAACAAGCACTTGGCATCCTTCGTTCTTCCCAAACTTGAACTTGGCGACGTTAAGCTTGCTGTCGGGGATGAGATGCGTCTACGTTACATAGGCGAGCTCAGGCCTCACTGGGAGGGTGTCGGCTATGTTATCAAGATTCCGAATAACCAGAGCGATGAGGTCACCCTCGAACTTCGGCGCAACGGAGGGGATAAATCTGTGCCCACCGAGTGTACTCATGCATTCTGTGCTGATTATGTTTGGAAAGCTACGAGTTTTGACAGGATGCAGTTGGCAATGAAGAGCTTCGCAGTGGACGAGATGAGTGTTAGTGGATATATTTACCATCGCCTACTTGGTCACGCTGTTGCGGCTGCTCCTCTTAAAACAAGTATGCCGAGACGGTTTTCCGTACCTGGTCTTCCCGAATTGAACGTGAGCCAGGTTCACGCTGTCAAGAGTGTGTTGTCAAAGCCACTTTCCCTTATCCAAGGACCCCCGGGAACAGGAAAGACAGTCACCTCAGCAACAATCGTCTACCATCTCGCTAAGACAAACGTCGGTCAAGTCCTTGTCTGTGCGCCCTCGAACGTCGCTGTGGATCAATTGACTGAGAAGATACATCGCACCGGATTAAAGGTTGTTCGTCTTACGGCAAAGTCCCGTGAAGATGTCGACTCACCCGTTTCGTTCCTTTCTCTGCATGAGCAGGTCCGCCTGAATGATACTAATGTAGAACTCGTCAAGCTTGGGCAACTGAAGAACGAGTTAGGAGAACTTTCTTCCCAAGATGAAAAGAAGTTCAAACATCTCACCCGCAATGCCGAGCGAGAAATATTAACAAATGCCGATGTGATCTGTTGTACCTGTGTTGGCGCCGGTGACCCTAGGCTTGCGAAGCTGAAATTCCGAACCGTACTCATCGACGAGAGCACCCAGGCCGCTGAGCCGGAATGCATGATCCCTTTGGTTCTCGGATGTAAGCAAGTTGTTCTAGTTGGTGACCATCAGCAACTTGGTCCGGTTATTATGAACAAGAAAGCCGCCCGTGCTGGTCTACACCAGTCTCTCTTTGAGCGCCTAGTCATCTTGGGGTGCGCTCCTATCAGGTTGAATGTCCAATATCGAATGCACCCCTGTCTATCGGAATTTCCCAGCAACATGTTCTACGAAGGGAGCCTGCAAAACGGTGTTACTACTCAGGAAAGATTGAGGAGAAACGTTGACTTTCCGTGGCCAGTAGCAGATACGCCAATGATGTTTTGGAGCAACTTGGGTAACGAAGAAATTTCCGCCAGTGGAACGAGTTATCTCAATCGTACCGAGGCGTCCGCTTGTGAGAAGATTATCACTCGCTTTTTCAAGGCCGGTGTGTTGCCATCCCAGATTGGTATCATTACACCTTACGAAGGCCAGCGCTCATATATCGTATCTTCCATGCAGACCAATGGGGCTTTGCGCAAAGAACTCTACAAAGAAATCGAGGTTGCCTCCGTTGACGCATTTCAGGGCAGAGAAAAGGATTACATTGTTCTCTCCTGTGTTAGATCTAACGACCACCAAGGGATTGGATTTTTGAACGACCCTAGGCGCCTTAACGTGGCTTTAACAAGAGCTAAATTTGGGGTAGTCATCCTTGGGAATCCGAAAGTTTTATCGAAGCATCCCCTATGGCATTATCTTTTACTCCACTATAAGGATAAAAATTGTTTAGTTGAAGGGCCATTGAGCAATCTCCAGGTTTCTCTAATCCAGTTTTCGAAACCGAGACAGACCTATCGTGGTCCCCAACGCTACCAGATGGCATACCAACCCGCTCCCAATGGAGGCGTCCCTACTGGCTCGAGGCTTCCAGGCGGTATTGGTCCGGCCGCTACAAATGCCCCGAGCCCCATCAAGCCTCCAGCCAGACAGCCCGAGTACAACGACTCCGGAAGTGTGATAGGCTACATACCTGACGATGTTAGCTCGGTCCATTCCGTCGCGGTTACTAGCGCTTTTCCGCCAATGTTTAGAGGGTTCGCTATGGACAATTGGCCCGCTCTTTCCCGCGGCGCAGCACCATCTACAATTGCGCCTAGCGAGGCAGATGTGTCATCAATCGCAGGCGCTAGCTCTGTCACTGGCGGCGGGGGTGTTCCATTAGGCTCCTCCGCAAATTCGGTTGCCGGTGGTAGCACGATTGGAGGAAAGTCGACAAGCCTAAGCCAGAGCGATAGATTGAAGAGATATGTTGAGAGTGGCAGAGCGGGGTCCGGAATGGGTATGGGGATTGATCTGAGTGGAGGATATAAAACTGGGGTGGAAGGGAGTGTTTATGGAGGCAGCAGTGTTGGAGGTGTCGGCGTTGGGCTAGGGAGGCGCGGAGACCTAGACGACGATGTTAGAAGCGTCTCTACGGCCTTTGCAAGTCAGGTCGGGATGACTAGCTACGATTGAGATCCTCAAGCGCTCCCACAAAAAAAGTGTGGGTGGTCGAAGAAAAAACTCCGAGAATAGTGGAACCGTCGCGTTTTTGGAAGAACTGCCCGTTGGGTTCTTTCAAGTTCTAAAAAAGGTCTACCGAAGACTGTTGTCACCTATCAAAACCCTACCTACCTCAACCTCGTTCCTCCTCTCCCTTCTCTAGTCTTGGCATGAAATGACTAGAGATGATGCTGCAACCATCTGTAAGGTAGTGGCTTCTGGATCAATCACCGCCCTGGGAAGCTTTCATCCTCTGTTTGGATGCACAAGTGATCCCCTGGAAAAGTTGTATTTGGATTAGATGGAATTGTGGGAATTTGTTGGGGCTTTTCGCTGAGGTACTGTTGTTGATAGATCGAATCAAACATTTAGTTGACGCATTCGTGACGACCTTTACTTTTTCCCTTTTTTGTAATCTGGAGGGTACTCTACTGTGGGTGCCGTTTTCTTCTCTGGGTATTTTCTGTATTATGGTACCTATGAGGAGGGTATTGCAAGTGACATATCATATCCAAGTGCTAAAGAAGTTTTTTTTTTTCGTTTTTTTAACTCCATCAGCATTGTAGAGGTAGTCTGGACCATCCTCTTGTTATTCGATTCGTGAGCATTATAGCTTTGATAGCGACCGGAATAAAGCCTTGAATCTATGCGTTACTGTATAATGTTAAAAAAGAAGCAGAACTCCCGTGAAGATCCCCAGTTTAAACCAGCTACGGTAAGTTATATACAGGGCAGACCTTCCATCATCGAATCAGGTCCTACGCAAATAAATCACTTGGTAAGCCGGGAAAGAAACATGCTTTCCCTTCTTGTCCTAGGTATAATAAAAAGCATCTCAGCAAAAGTGTTTGGCAAAATACCGGTATCAATGAGCTTTTTACACTAAAAACATCGATTTTTAGCTAATCGTAGTTTAGGAACCCGAAAACAGGAGCAACAATCTATGCGTATCATATCTGAGCGTTAATACAAGATACTGCTCCCTGTCCGGGGCATGTATGATACCGTATGATAACTTGCCGTAGTCAAACCCCCCCAACCCAAAGCCCAGAGAATAAAATAAGCCAAATCACGTGCTATATCACGACGCAACCCGGGTAACCCCATTCCCTCGCGTCACCCCCAATCCCGACAACTAATCCCACGCGAACATTTCCCACCTGCCTACCTACCTACCTACCAGTATATACCTCAACATATCACCCATCCACCCACCCACCCATCACACCAAACACTTACAACAAAATGCCAATAACCACAGTCCAACGTCTAGATGCCCCCTCCAGCTATTTCGAAAAGCGCGAAGCAAGTCCCCCTCCCCCAACCCCCCCACCTCCACCCCCACACTAACATCTATCAGCGCCGCCGTAGCACCTCCCCAAAAGCCGACCCCCTAAAGGACGCCTCAACCCTCTACGTCGGCAACCTCTCCTTCTACACAACAGAAGAGCAAATCCACGAACTCTTCAGCAAGTGCGGTGAAATAAAACGGTTAGTAATGGGCCTAGACCGTTTCACAAAAACCCCTTGCGGCTTTTGCTTCGTCGAGTATTATACGCATAAGGATACGTTGGATGCTATGAAATATATTGGTGGGACAAAATTGGATGAGAGGATTATTAGGACGGATTTGGACCCCGGGTTTAAGGAGGGGAGGCAGTATGGTAGGGGTCCGACGGGTGGTCAGGTTAGGGATTATTATAGGGATGATTATGATCCTGGACGCGGGGGTATGGGGGGAGGGAGCAGAGGCCTGTTGCTAAAGGGTAGTGGTAGTAGTAGGGGTTTTTGTGTCTGTAAGGGGAGGGGGGGTTTCTATACCTAGCTGTTTTTTTTTTGTTTTTTTCTTTTATAAAATTTGGTTCGGTTGTATGAGCCTCCGTCAATGGGGGGACTCTTTTTCCGCGATTAACTTTACGAGTTCAAGTTTATGGGTATAATAGGGTAGTTCCTTTCATAGCATGCTTAAACAGTAGATTGATAGTAATGGTGGTGGTGGGGGCTTAATCAGATATTTCAAGGCCTTCATTTAAGCTATTTACCGTAATCTCAATCACCCGTAGTTTATCCCCCTCCCCCCCCCAAAAAAAAAGGGCTTCTCAGGAGCCAGAGCCCTTCTTCCAGACGATGTGAAATCCCCTATATATAAAATCTCGTGAAATCTACTATCTTCGTGCTTTCATGGATATCCCTGTAAATCGCGACATCAGCCCAAGAAAAGTTTAGCTTGTCAAGTTTACTGTACAAAATCCAGCAACAGCCAGGTGACTCAGGCCCCACCTCACAAATTCGTGCCACTCTCAGTGATCGGGCAACCCTTCCCTATTCCATACCGGCCGGATAATGACCTCGAGACAGCACAAACACAGAATATACTAAGTTATTATGACGATTTCGAATGCCTACTAGGAAAATAGTATATACAAGGCAGAGTCAGTCAACATCATAGCTTCTTAAATATTCTCAGGGATTACTAAATATAAGGGGGAAGGGAGGGGGCTTACCCCCCCTAGCATTTTGGCTTTGGATATGATATATAGGAAATGCAAGTGCGGGGAATTTTCAAGGGAGGGAGGGGATGTAGGACTCCGAGTGAGGTGAGAGACGAGGGAGGGAGGGAGGGGATATCGTAGGAGCACGGCACCCTTATATAATTTCCGTTTTTGCCCCTTTGACGACCGAGAAGGGTGATTTAGTGTATTATACTTGGGTATGGACGAAAATTTCAGGAAAAACATCACCCAGCGGAGAGAAAAACTCTTAGGATAAAAAAATCGGGCTTGGCAGATATCAGCAAGCCGGGTGATGGAGTAGGGAAGAAAATACCGACGCTAAGGATACAGTATTCCGTACCGGTAGATTGAATGCGTGCAAACTTGAGCGTATGATATTCAATTTAACGGAGCCCAAACTCGGTATTGTATTGTACAGTACATACAAAAAATTCCCCCGAATTGCACAAAGCGAGAACTTCCAGCCTAATCAGGCATCCCAAGAGGCCGAGTGATGATCTATGTACAGTAGCGAAAGTGGACCGAAAATGAAACACTCATTTATCCACAGGTGAAGCGAAAAATGGACAAAGAAGCATTATCATACGTTATCTGAAAACTTGAGGGAGGAATAAATAAGTGAGAACCCTTTGCCGCCTAGGTGCTCGTAGGAGAGGGGAGACGGGACAGGAAATAAAATTGCAATAAAAGAAATAGAGAAGAGAATCCCCCCATTTATGTGCACACCCCAGAAACGAATCATCCAGACCACACAACTGATCAAGCTAAGGCAAATAAAGAAAATCTATCTATCTACCTCCTAGGGAAAGGCCCAACCTCTCCCACGACCTTCACCCCCTGCAGCTCCAAAGAAAAGATATTACTATCCCCCCGATTCCACGCCTCCAACATCTTATTGGACTCAACAGGCTTGATTTCGGGATCTGCAGTGCCGACGGTAATGTGCGGAGCCTCGTTAGCGCACTCCCATTCGCCCGGTAACAGGACTCGCATTGCCATCACGCGCCCGTCCCAGGCCATTGAGTGGAGCTCTACATCGCCCTTCCCGAGAATGGTAGGTGAATCTCGGCCCTTGGAGTTAAGGAGGTCCGTGTACTTCTTCCAAATCTCTGGATGCTTCTTCTCACTAGAATAGTGGCAAAGGGTGACGTGGAAAGTCTCCTGGACTCGATTTTTTGCCTTGAGCTCTTCCCAGAATTCACGGATGCGTTCGGGTTGCGCTTCAAATGCCGAGTTGACTGCTGCGTATACTTCTTGGGTTGGGAGAAAGATGCCAAAGTAGTTGACTCGCCTTCTTTTACGATTATCCACAGGTTGCTTCCGTTCTCGCTTCGGAGCCTCGCTTGGTCCTGCGACGGAGGGGGCCTTCTTGGGGACAATTGCTTGGCCCTTGGGCTGGGTGGGCTGAGGAGGAGGGCGGAGAACGGTGTGTGCGTGGTTGAGTGCAGCTGAGATGGCCCTATCGTAGGCCTCTGGGGTTGGGAGTTCAAGGATCAGGTTGGGGTAATGTCTCTTGAGCTCGGAGACTACGACTTCCAAGTTTTCCCTCGAGTCTGCTTGGGGGTTCAATTCTATGATAGCATCGAAACCGGAGTCAGGGGAGCGTTCGGGGTTAAGGCCCCGGAACCTTGTGAGGAAACCCTTCATGATACTTTCGACCGATTCTTTGGATTGTGTCGCTGCTCGGATAGTCTGATGATTGTCACCACGACCAAATACTCGGGCCATGGTAGCATTCCCAATCTCGTCTATTAGGTCCTCTGGATGCACGTAATAGATCGCCACAAAAGTAGTCTTGTAATTTAGTTTCGTTACATCCTTGATGAGCTGCTCTCGTTCGCGGAATTCAGGGTTATTCCGGTCAGCAAAGACGACTGGGTGTTCCTTCAAGGCATTAGAGATAGCGGTTGCAAACTTTTGCGGCTTCGGCCTCCCCGTAATGTTGTCGTTCTGGACATGACCCCAGCCGAATAATTCATGAAGTGCGTGCGCAACGGTGGTTTTACCGCAACCGAGTGTAGCAATAGAGACCAGAACCATATTGTCCTTTGTTTGGGAAACCTGTATGCCTGCCTCCTCCTTAATGATATCGCTGCCCTTCTGCCCCCTGTGTTCTAAAAAGGCATCCCTTAGTTTGATGATGCCGTGATTTTGTTTGTATCTTTCTTTTTCCACGGGGTGCTCGTCGAAGTATGTTTCAGCAAACTTCAGATATTCGGTGGTTATAGACTTGTGTTTTGTAAACCTCGGTTCCTCGCCATTGATCATAGACTTAGTGCATTCGCGCCAGAGACGGTACATAAGGTATGGTTCCTCAAACTTGTATTTGAAGAACCAATCGTGCCACTCCCCATCGGGCCCATCGCGGGCCTTGCACCGGATAACAAACCCCTCGACGTCCTTGCCATCCCATGATCCAGTCTCGGCGCCCTCCTCGAGAAATTCCCGAAGGCTCCGGACATCTAGCTTATCAAGCGAGTCTACCACCTTGAATCCCCAGTCCTGTGCGAATTTTTTCACGTCTGTCGCAGAGTAGGTTGCAAACTTTGGAAGTCTAAGATTCACACCGTGAAGATACAAGCCCGCGCGATCGCCTTCGTATGGGAGAACATGTTCCTCGAAGGTATCATCGCAAAGCTCGGCCACAGCGGTAACGTTCGCCTCCCTTAAAGCCTTAGCAAACTCGGCCTTGGACTTTCCGAGCTTCTCTAACTGCCGGTCTACCCACTTCTCCCCAAGGGTGGCGTGAGACTTGTCCGGATCAAGCCCAGGTCCTGTTGAATGCTTGCTACAAACTAACAAGGTATCGTCTGGCAGCCCTGAGATGAAAATAATGCAACCGTTCTCCTTAACAGTTAATTCGTATGGGGGCTTCGTATTATCTTCAATCCAGGCCCACTTTGTCTCTTGAACCTCCTCGATGTTGAAAAACTTGTCGTAACCCCTGCTGGCAATTTCCCAATCCCCCGTGGCGGGATTTTTACAGGTGAATAGGCCCCTAGCACAGGTAGGTAGAATCTTCTTCTTGTACTCGCGGTCCAAAAATTTCCAGGAGTCGACAGATATAGAGGAGCCTTCGATTTGGTAAGTTTTCTTTTTGCAAAAATATCCAGCACGACTTTTCTTCTCTGCTTGTGCACGATCGAGAAGCTCTACCAGTCCATTTATCTCGCCTGGATCTTGCGACATGAAGGGGGTAGAGTAGTCGGCCATGATTTTCGTAAGTGTCGAGAACTGGTGGTGATGGTTGTGACGGTGGATGATTGAATTGAGGAGGAGGATCGAATTTGAATGAAAAAGAGTGAATGGCGAGGTATGCAATGCACCTTTAGTAACCGACCAAGTAGAAGGGCAAGGGTGTTTGCAAGGGAAATGTTTGGGGCAGGGGCTTGAGGGGGGGAAGGGAGGGTGTGAAGAGACTTTTCGATGAAAATTGACGCACTGGACGTGACCAACAGGAATAATGAGGTGGGATGCACCCCACTTAATATCCTTTGATAAGAGAGACGGAGGCGCCGTCGGCACAATTCTTCGACTCAGCATACCAATACCGGTATTGTGGCAATAAGGGACAGGCCTTAAGGACTTGAGATGGTCTTGGGGTAATTAATGGATTTCGATGCAGGAAGTGTTTGGCTGCATCTCGGCCACCGGTATTGATTTGGTAACCTATATATAGAGTAACTTGTGCGGTAACTTGACCGTAACCCTCCGAACCTTAGTATAAATAGGGTCTCGAGTGCTACGATAGTATCATACCGGTGTCATCTGATTGAGACCCAATCTCGAGTGCTATGATATGATAGAAAGACAAAGTGCAAACCCTACTGCAGATGGGGGTAGAGTACAGCACGAGTACAGCACGGGAAACTGCACGTTCTTGAGTCACCGCACAGTACAAAACTGGAGAAAAAGAGCTTCTACCCGGCACAAATACAAGTATGGCGATCCACTATCTACCCGAGAACAGTCATCCACCTGTGCCGGTATGAGTAGTACAGTATGGGAATCCCAAAAATCCCAATCAATCTCCCAAAAATCCTGCGACTTCCTATCAGACCGGTATGGTGGGGGAATCCTTGAACTCGAGCACTGACTGCACGCACACAGTCAGATACCAGTACGGTACGGTACTTTACACCTGACTTTAAACCCTTATAGCTCACCCAAGAGTTACCATTTTTAAAATGCCCTTCGATTCCCTAAATCCCTAGCTCATTTCCTACCAAACAACACAGAGAAAGCTAAAACAAAGATCGTTGTTCAGGAGCCTCAGGAGCTGTTTGGCGTTGGCCATTTTTCCAGGTCAAAAGGTCCGGTTAAAGACGGTATGATACCCCCACCATGCCGGTATCGACCCCACCTTGCCTGTGACAAAATTTAGGGCTGAGCCAGCCGAAAGCCCAGGCAAACAAAAGGCGCCGCCTGCAACCGCCTTGCACAACAGCCAAGCTTTTTCGAGCCTCAAGCACAACCGAACGCCCACCCAATACCGGTTCTCCTCCCCTACCGTATCAAACACAAAACTCATCCCAACAGATAATGATCCTTCAAAAACTTCCACCTCGAGCCCTCCTTCTACCCCCACTCCTACATCGCCTGCGAATATGTCCAATACGAGCATTAACCCTCACAGCCCCTACCTTTGGCAAACCAATGCCACCAAGACCATCTGTAAAGGAGGAAGAAATCGAGGAGTCATTCCTGAAGGGAAGGTGCAACCCCTTTCCGCAACATCATTGTACGAAGGCCTTAGCATGCACTAATCAGCAATAGTGGTCCAGGAGGTCAAAAAAGTGAGTCACGATAACCCCTTTATTCCCGCGCCACTGCACAAGCGGTACGGTATTATCCAAAACTCGCACGGACAATCCACTTACGCGGGTGAGGGTGTAACGCCCGGTAACATATCGGCAGTTGTAAGCAATCCCAACCTGCACCACACTGTCCATTTATATTGCACGAACAAGTACCAACAAGAAACAAAAACAGAACAAGACTTCCTCCGCCGTCCAATTAAAGCATCTCCCGACAGGAATAGTGGTAAAATCCCAAGCCACTCGCTCACGGTCTCAGAACCGCAAGATCGCGCGTAAAATATTGGCCGAGAAGCTGGAATTTATGGAGCGTGGGCCGGAGAGTCGGCTCGGTGCGTTGGCGGAGAGGGATCGGAAAAAGAAGGCCAGTAAGTCTAAGAAAGCCAAGAGAAAGTGCGTTTCTCTCTCTCTCTACTTTTTTGTTTGCTTTGCTTTAAGGCGGCCGCGGGGGTGAATGATCGATCGTAGTAGAGTATTGATGAGCGGATTAGGTATACCAAATTAGAGGCCGATAGGCAGACTAGTGATAGCGAAGGGGATGAGGAGGGTCATGCTGGAGATGGGGAGGGAGAATCGGCAGACGAGCAAGATGATCGTACTGTTGGGCCCAAACTCGGGGCGTCGGAGCCGAGGTCAGCATCTGTAATCGAAGGGAAGACTGTTACCGGTACCAGGAGTGAAGTGACGGCCTTAAATGATAGCAAGCCACCCAACTCCGGTAAGGATATCAACGATTAGCTGCGCGCTGCACACGCACCTTGTGTGCTGTCTTCTGCAACATGCGACAGGCCCGGACCCCAGATTATCCGACTTGTGTCCAACACTATGGGCTCGCATATCCCATAACTACTAGTATTACACAAATACATAGGACCGGTGATACCGGTGCTCCTAAATACAGCAATTGAGACCTCAATCCCCCCCTTAAGCACCGAAATCCATTAGTCCCCATTGCCCGCTTTACCGAGTGATACTCTATGAAACATCTACACCATCAATCAATCACATACAGCGTTACCAAACCCAATCAGATATAAAAAAAACCAAGCCTACATGCAGAATTCAGGCCCACCACTATTCCCCCCATCTTACCACTCCAACTCCCCCACCCCTTCCAGTACGCCCAACACACCCCTGACATTCTCCCTCTCCCAAGCGAACGCAGCGCTCTGCCTCTTGCGCGAATAATAGACCGCACAGTTCTGCGACGTGCACGCCACCTCCTCTCTCGGAGAACTACCCTCACACGACCTGCACACGGCCTGCAAGTCCAGCACTCGCTTCTCGGCGCGCGCAAGTTGTGTACGCACATGAATGATGGAGGCGTCGCGATGTTGGATACAATCTTTGCATATGTCTTAGAAAGCCCGGTTAGCAATGGAGAGGTAGGGAAGTAGGGGGGGGGGAGGGAAGTAGGTACTAACTATTCTTTGTTTTAGTAACTTTACACCCACATACGGCGCAAATATTCGAGGATTTGGTCAGGTATGATTCTATTATCGCTCTGGATTTCTCTTTCTGTACGGCACCGCCACCACCACCGGCGGCGGCGGCGGCGGCGGCGGTGGTAGGGCCAATGGATTTTACCAACTTTCTCAAGTGCTTGTACTTTGGCATCTCATCGTACCATTGCCTCACGTTTGCGCCGACGATGTTGAAGATGCGCTCTAGCGGTGGGATTATATTTTTGCAGATGTAATATTCTGAATCTAGGCTTAGTTCTGGGGATTCTAGGAGGTCGTTGACTTCGACTGTGCGGTCTGCTAGGGTTTGGCCTGGGGAGCCGGCTATCACTACGTAGCTTTTGGATGATACATGTTAATTTTAGGTTTGGGGTGGAGGGATGGGAGGGGAGGCTTACGGGATACGTTCAGCGTATTGAGGAGCGTTTTCGGGATCTTTTTCAATTCGCTTTGCGGCGAGTTGTGCGCCGGGGGGGAGGGATGCTCCTTCGCTGTTTTATAATCGTCAGATTTCTTCTATTATATCTAAGCTTCAATTATGGTTTCATAAGGATGAACATACGCATAAGTCCCTAATCTAACAGCCTTCGCGAAGCAAAAGTGTTGAATGGACACCTTCCCCTTTATGATCTTCGTCCACTCCCTCTGGCAATAAGCCTTAACCTGCGACAAGTCCTTGGTTCTGAACAGAATCTTGAGCGCAGCCTCTTCGATCATCTGCTCAGCGGGCGTCCCATCCCTCCTGACCGTCTCGATCCCCTTGGCGTCAAAGTCGGGCTCCACCTGCTCGCGATACTCGTACTTGAACCCTACATAGCGCTTCTTCGCCAAGAGCACGCATGGGTGGTAGACCTTTTCGAACTTTAGCTTGATGGGCCGCGGGTTGGCCTCCGTCACTCTCGCCGCGATTTCTTCTCCGATGCGGAATGCTTCGTCCTTTGTGCGGCCTTCCAGGTGGATGAAGAGACTGTCTGTATCGCCGTAGACCACTTCTGCATTCCAATTTGGGTCTTCTTGGATTAGGTGGATGGCTTTTTCCAGGATTTCGCGGCCTGTCTGGACGATGCTATCGGCGATCTCGACGCATGGCATGCGGCCGGTGTGCGAGGCTGCGGTGTACCCGTACGTCACGTTTGCAATGAGTTTTAGTGCGAGTTGACGGCTGTTTAGCAGCTTTTGGAGGGCTTTGTCGTGCTTGTCACGCTTCATGCCGTTCTTCACCATCACGCGGGTGTCGAGGATCTCCGTCAGCATTTTTGCCAGGAGGGATTTGCGGATGGTTTGTTTGATGTACATCATCCCGTTTGGAGCAACTAGTGCGCCGTTAGATATTAACCCCGGGCCGTAGAGGGGAGGGGAGGGAAAGGCTTACTATTGATATCATTCTCGCAAAGTTCTAAAAGTCGGGGAGGGCGGTGGAGATGTGTGAAGCCTATCTTATTCTCACTACGCCAGGGCGTTATCCTGCCCAAGAATGTAGAGTAGCAATAATTGTGTGCAATCATCACGGATGGATATAGGGATTGAAAATCCAAAACAACTACTGGGCTGGTGTAAAACTTCGAGAAAGGTTCCATAACCAGAGGCAGGCATTCAAGTGCATTTTGTTGTCCAACCTAAAAACCGTTCAGTATACTTGATAGCTTCAAATGCCGAAGCGCAATTACCTGTGTTTTACTCGGGGAAACCAGCATGAAGGACTCTGGTTTCGCTATTCGGAACATCATAGATTCAACCTTAAACTGCGAACCGCGCCCAGAGACAGACGCAAAGTCAATGCCGAGAAGGCGCGCTTGCTCACTAGTCGCAAGTCAGCTACTTCACACAGCCCAATCACCCATCCCGTCCCGTCCCGAAACTCACCTCGTTCGCGTGATAAGCTCCTGCCGATCCAGAATCTCCAAGTCCAATTGCACCTTCCTCGCCAAATGATTAACGACCTTCCCAAACAGTAACGGCGACCCACTAGTATACCACCTGGTCAAGACTTTAAATGAATAGTGCGGAATCCTACAATTTTGTCAGCGATAGGGAGACACAGCGACTGCTTCACAGAATATCACTAACCTCTGATGTAATAAGTGAAACACGACATTTTCCATGGAATAACCCAGCAAGTTTAGTTCTGCAGTCATAGCTCGCCATATGTTTACCATGTGTCTTCCAGTAATCTTGATGGCAGAGCCGGTAGTGAATCCCCAAAGATTGGACTCTTTGCCAAATCTACTATGGGTTTCCATCTTAACGCGGGAGAGGTCGTCGCAGAGGTCCATCTCTAATTTAGATTAGAAGAACCCTTCCCATTCTAGAGAAGTGGTGTTGAAGCTTACCGAAGAGTTGTTTGGCACGCTTGATAAGGTAGCCCCAGGAGCTAGAGTTGACCTCCCATCCTGTGAGGATATCCGGATCGAGGACTCGCACAGTGTCGATTAGTGTGTTTATCATGTCAAGTTCCGAAGCCTCGGTTCGGACGTCGGCCCTGCACTGGCGGCGGAATTTCAGGCCAGGGTTGGGATCGTTATCGTATTCATCCACTAAGGCAATAATACCGATACGGGTTCTGAGCGCGTCAATAATTTGTACAAGAGGTATGGCTGTCTAACTGACAATACGAACATTTCCTGAATCTCACCATCCTCATCCTCTTCCATTTCCTTCAGAGACCAGAAAATACACTCGATCTGGTCCCGCTCCGCGTTTGGAACAAAGTCTCCGACGGTGTTAACTGCGCCACAAGCATTAGACTGAACTCTTTGGACTACAGATACCAAGACACTCACCATGAAGCTCCAAACTCATAATACTCATATGCTGTAACTCATGCTGCACATTATCTGACTTTGCATTCTGAGAAAACTTGAAACCATATTTATTCTTCTGCGTAGGCCCCTGAATCTATAATTGACACCAAAACGAAAGCCCCTCAGCATTGCCTTTTTAACAGCACAAGCAAATTGCAAACAAACCTGAGACGCCAAAAAGTCATTGTGTTCATACGCAATACTCTGTCTTGGGCCCTTCCCCTTCTTTGTTGACTCCTCCTCCAGCAATTTTGCTACTTCCTTCCTACTTGGCGGCGCCTCCGCTACATTCCACACCCTGAACTTAGGATCCCGCTGATTAAGTCTGTTGTATTCCTGGATAATCCGATTTTCGTTACTGGAGTTGAAAATGGGAAGATCTGACAGCTTGTTTGATTTGAACCTGAATTCACGCCCGGCGTATTCCCAAGTCTTTACCGGGATGTCTTTGTCGTCGCTGTAGAATGGCTCTTGGTGGGTTACTTTGGCTATTTCTTCTCTGTCCTCGGAGGTTAAGAGTTCGGACGCTGATGGAGCACGTTGACGGTAACACATTATCGAACTGCTTAAAGGGATGTTGAAGGCATTGTACAATGAGGAGGGGACCGGGTCAAGTCGGGTTGCTAGTGGCAGCTTAGCGCACCAGTTCATGTCGAAAAAGGAATTCCAATGATACTTACGAAGCTCAGATAGATCAATAGCTACTTTCTTTCGGCGACCAATCTTCTCTAGCCTAGGTGCGGTGTTGGGGCTGCTGGAAAGAGTGTGAACTCTTTTGCGGCTGGTCAGCGGAGGTTCTGATCTCGGGGCTCGAGTTTTCGAGTTTTCAGATCCCGAGTCTGCAAAGCGGCCCCCAGGCTGCGCAGAAGAGGTGTGGCCGTTGGAGAGCGTAGAAGATTTTCCGTTAGATGTATACCTCCCGACTGAGTCAGGGGTAGAACAGATTGTTTCAAGCACGCCAGAGTAATCGGAAGACGGCGGTACCTGATTTTCAACATTTGGGGGAGTGGACTCCATCTTCGCTCGTTTTGAAGGAACTTGATATGAAGTGGGTACATCTGGATCAACAGAGCCCGTCGGAAACCAGACTGTGCCATCAGTGATGACTATGTCGTCTTCCTCTGCGATGAATTCTTCAAATAGCCTTTGATAGAACGAACCATCTGGGACAGTTGATTGTGAACTAATGTTAGACAAGCTCTTTCCAACCCGGCCCTCCCCGTTCGAGGCTTCTGGTACCGGTGGTGACGATGGCATCTTTGGCTCATGTCCCTGTAGCTCTCCTACCAAGCGCTTTTTCACTTGTTTGTGACTCTCCCCAGCTTTAATTTTGGCACTCTTCTTGGCTTCTAGATCATCTAATACATCAAAGAGACCCTCAAAATCACTATCGCTAAACTCTCCCTCACCGATATCGTAGAGAAGGCTCTCGTCAACTTCAGCGACCTCAGCCTCTACTTCAAGTTCAACTTTCTTGTCCGGGGGAAGGCCTCCTTCCTCAAATGATTCCGCTACGCTCTCGAAAGCAGTTGGCCAAAGGTTTTCGAATTGCGCACGAGATACATAGGTTTCGAATCTGATGACGCGACCGTCGCTAGCCTGCTTCTCAGTCTTGATTACGCCTTCTATCCTCTCTCGATACTCTGCCTCGTGAATCCAAGCTCCAGGAGGTCCCCGTTGGTCCGAAGATGAAGACACCAAACCTTCTGCGGGTTTACCGTTACTTCCCCTTCGCCGATTCTCATCTTTCCACAGCTCTGCCATGCTATGGACGAGTTTTACATCAGGCGATATGGGATTTGTGCGCTCAACAAAGTCGTAGTGAAGTGGCCGCGCAGAAACTTGTTTTCTATTGAATATATCCCGAACATGAATATCGACCTCTAAGGCGCAATAAGATTGCCGCTGAAACTGGCTCTCAGGCAGGATAGATTCTTCCGGTATTGACCTGTCGTGCCAGAGGTGTTGCTCCCCTATCTCATCTGCGTCCGGTATCTCCCCTCTGAAGAGGACCTTGTCGCACTCTATGAATCCACACCCATTTAAATTGAAATCAATCATAAATTGTGGTATGTACTGAATGTGAGCCTCATGCGGCTGGAAAACCCTGCTCAAAACACCTCCACTCTGTAAAATCTTCGCAAGCCGACCTCTCATATGCGGATTGAACAGGTATATCTTGCAATAAAACTTCCATCCAACATGAAAGCCATAGAACGGTACGCCTTTGACAAGGGATATATGAGCAACAAAGCGAGGAGGCGTCTCTCGTGACCGGATTGAGCGGCCAGCGGATAGCCCCATGGCTCGATCTATACCCCGTCGAAAACGTGTGAGGAAATTATGGACTAGGATAGCAACGTTAGTTTCAACAACTTCTTCGGCAGCTAGGTTACAAAGTAAATTCTCACCATCTTCTGGCATCAAACTTTTCCCAGGATATTCAACATAGAGATACGGGAAAGCTCCATGGATATGGGCACATACTTTCTGACCAGTATCAGTGGCTCCAAAGACTCGAACTATCGGAATCTTCGGCGGACGCTCATCATCAGGAATATGAGGGAATGTAGGATCAAGAAGGGTTGGATAGGCTTGATACGAATCAATATTATTCAAACGTACACGGAAAGCCATTTTGAGATAGCAAATGGCCACTACCGCCGGCAAATAGCCAAGTTGTTGACCGTAGTATAATAGGCGGCGTGGAGAGGCAGCAGCGCTGGGGATCAACCATCATAGAGGGGGTGAAATGTCGAACAAAGAGGCAGGCAGGCAGGCGCGTTTGGTGGTGTTCTGGGAGACGCGTTTTTTTGCTAGGGTCAGGGTTTACTTCAACAATCAAACCTGAAGAGGCTAAATCTCGGAAAAACCCCTCAGATCTACCATCGGTGGTAGCTCACGCAATCTGAGACGAAACACCCCGAGAAGGAATAGTGTTTTCTGGATGAGGTATAGCTTATTTAAGTTTGGCCCGCTAAATCTCATTAACCGGTATTCGTCATTTTGTCAACTTGCTCTGTTAAGCCTATCCCGGCTTAGAACCCCAATTTCCGATGCTTGATTTAGCGGACCACTATCCAACAAAAATCACTACGCTGCCGTCTAAATACAGCCTCGTATCCAGTCATCCAGTCCCTAAGCAAAAGTGCTGGTGAAACAGCCTTTTTACACCAAAATTGCCAAGTTCGATCAACCCCCACATCAAGAATCGCTTCACAACTTACCTAATTATTTTACCTTTGTAGCTTTCGCCTGACACCGCCTATCAAGCCAATTTACTCTGCAAGGCTCAGCTACCAATCTTCAAAGTTGACAATACCTGTTGGAATCCCATTTTCGTGTATATTCAAAACTCTAGGGTTACGTAACTTTTTCAATTTTCACTAGAATGATTAGGAGTTGTATGGGAAAAGTATTGTAACACACTAGAAACTGTGTTAGAAAATTCTTTGTGGTTCCTAGACTACAAGTGGCTAAAAATCGATGTTTTTGATGTAAAAAGCCCATTTCACCAACAATTTTGCTGAGGTGCTTTACTAATTAGTGAGATCCAACACGCCCTGAAGGTTGATCTTATATCGTCACAGGAGAGCACCTTTTGTCTCTGAGCCCGGAGATACTGTAGCTAACGGCAAGGGTTTTTATGTACCGGGGCCGGTACTGATCCTTTATCAGGGGTTGAGAAACGATGCAGTATCACTGGCTGAGGCTAAATGATATCACACTTCGGACCGAATTATGCATATACAATGAAACCAAACATATGAAACTACCCAAGAAACACTGTATAGTAAACTTCAATTATTATCACACCAAGCACCAATTTACAACTTTAAGGCATGACAAAAAGAAATCTCATATAGACCCGATACTTTTTTTGTTAAAAACGGATCAGAGCCCTCGCTCTATTTAAGATCCGACTATTATTATTTTGGGGGAGACTAAGGAACTGGGAATTTACTCCTCCTCTTCCTCTTCCTCACCATCGCCCTTAGACTCAGCAGCCTTGGCCTTCTTTCTCCTGTTACGTCCAGGACGCCCACCACCGAACGGCGAGCTCAAGGCAAAGTCGATATGCTTCTGAGAGTCAAGACGAACAATGAAAGAAGGAACGTTCACAATCTGCTTTCCGACACGGATGTGGCGCTGGCGGATAAGGACACGGGCATGGTGGATAGACTTGGCGAGGCCGAGCTTGTAAACTTGAGTCTGTAGATAAAACTCTTAGACATGATATCCAAGATACAGGAAAGCAAATACAATACCTGAAGACGGCGCTCCAAGAAATCTTCAGTACGAAGGGCCAACACGTAATCCAATTTCATGCGGGAGTCATCCAGGACACCAACACGGACCAGACGGCGAATGAGAGCATTACCCTCGAACAGACGCTTAGGGTCTTTCTCATCCAAGGTCAAAAGCTGACGGGCAGCGCGACTACCCACACTTAATCAGCATGGCCTTCACCCAATCATAAGGGACAGGTATATATATACCGGATTTTGGAGAGTGTCAACTGAACCCTCCAAACTTCTCTCTTATTGCGAAGACCATATTCGCCAACAATCTTCAATTCAGCATCACTACAATCCCGCAAAACCAACACATCAGTATTCCCGTAGATTGAGTCGTATTTAATATGGAGACATAAGAATGAGCACGCTCAAACTCAGTGGTACTCACAGACGAGCCGACTCAAATGGACGACGGGGGACCTGTAGAATAAAGGTTAGCAGGAGAACACTGGGCATAAAACAATTAACCCAAGGGGACTTATTGTAGGTCTTAGAGTAACTGCGAGGGGCCATGGTGTGTTTATGGCTCTGATGTAGGAGGGAAGGTTAGGATGCTTCGGTTGAGGCGTTGGTTGCTGTCGTTGTTTCCTGGATATTCAAAGTTTGAGAAAGTCACCACGTATCATACCAGATGTGTGTGCCAAGAGTTCATTTTAGCAGTCTTAGTGCAAACTTCAGGGTAAGCCCTGGATTTTCTCACACACAAGTCTCTCCCAGATAGAGCACAACTCTCTACAACAATTACAAACACATTCGCCAGCACCACGAAAATTCCTCAACAACAACCTTCGTCAACTCCGGCACTCCGATACGATGTGAGTGGCATCAGTTTTTCCCCCAGCCAGAATCAATCTAATAGCTACTTTAGGGGTCACTCAGGTGGTATTCGTTCTGGTACTAGATATGCCTTCTCACGGAGGTTCCGTGAGAAAGGTATGATCCGCCTTTCCACATACCTTAAGCAATACAAGTACGTTATTTCCACTTGCCTGAAGGGACTAGCAACTTACAATCTTTAAAATAGGGTCGGAGATATTGTCGACATCAAAGCCAATGGAGCTGTTCAGAAGGGGTTAGTTCTTCACCTTGGTTAACCTGGAAGCCTACGGATGCGAGGAGCTCCAATACGAATATACCTTCGATGGGAGGCTCGTGTGGTTCAAACGGCTATGCTGACCTGCAATATAGTATGCCTCACAAGGTCTACCACGGAAAGACCGGTGTTGTCTACAATGTCACCAAGTCCGCCCTCGGTATTATTATCTATAAGAAAGTCGGAAACCGTTACTTGGAGAAGCGGGTAAACGTCCGTATCGAGCACGTAAACCACTCCAAGTGCCGACAAGAGTTCTTGAACCGTGTCAAGGGAAACGCTGCCAAGCAGAAGCAAGCCAAGGAGGACGGAACCCACGTCCATCTCAAAAGACAGCCAGTTCCGCCCCGCGAGTCTCGTACCGTCTCCACCCAGGACAACCTTCCAGAAACTGTTACCCCGATCCCTTACGAAACAACTATCTAAATGGAATTTTGGCTAGATTGTTTGGGGTTTCTTTCGGCTTTTCTTCGGGTGTTAAAATAAAATAAAGTTCATGAACAATGGTTCCTAGTAGTTTCAATTGTCCAATATTTCGGGAGAGAGGGGTTTTCTTTTTGCTTTTTATGGATGGTTCGGTCGTAGGGGATTGCAGTTCCACAATTTATCAATGATCATGCCTCCAACTTTTACCTAGCCAAAATACAGCAGCGACAGCAGGATAATGCGCGCAAAATACACACCAGTGCCACATGACCTAGCCTAGAGGGAAAACTGACTCGATCCCGTCAGCGCCCATCCTCAGCATCCACGGATGTCAAGATATGTCCCATATCCGTATCGCCAACCGGGCTGGCACTAACCTTGATAACGAGTGAGGTTCCATGGTTATGATCCTACATTCTTTCTCGCAAAGGACATCTATATAAGAACCACCTATGTAATAATTGTACGGGTTTAAGCGATCGTTCTCGAATATTTGCTTGATGGAAAAAGCGCGAATACTTGGATAAAAATCAAATTTCACCCACTCTACCATTGGACCAAAGCCAATTGACCATCGATGGGCATCTCATCTGTCTACTCAAATCACCCCCGTCTAAGAGTCGCTCGTCTCATCTAGTAGAATTACCAGTTGTAGAAATGCAGAAATAAATTAATAAATGATTCCACTTTGTAATCACTCTATTGTAGGCTCGCATCTGCACCAAACCTACAGAATCCTAAGCGATGGCTATTAGCAGTGCTGCACAGTGTTGTACCTTACCAATATCATGCGGTATCATATTCTAAATCAACGGTAGCGGAAACAAACATAGGCTCATTACTATAAATTTTCAAAAAAAAAATATAGAATAAGAAAATCCCCCCCCCAAGCCAGCCCTGCAGCATTAACCCCAAATTCCCCAGAACCCCAGAAATAAAAATACTTCCAACCATCCCTCCTCCTACTAACTAGGGTATGTCGTAAAATGAAGAAAACCCTTCACAACAATTAAAACCCTCTCCCGAACCTGCCTACTAATAAACCACAACGGACCTTTTCCCCTTCAATACTTCCCTCCCTCTCTTTTCCTCTTATAGGACCCGCTGATCCTCATCTATAAACCGATTGGGGATATACACAGCAAACAAAGGAAAAAAGCAAACATGAGCGTCCTACGACCCGCCACTCCAAACACCCGATTACACGCGGAATTGAAGACTACAACGGCGGACAACCTTCCCACGAGCAGAGAA
This sequence comes from Tuber borchii, assembly GCA_003070745.1. NCBI lineage: Eukaryota > Fungi > Ascomycota > Pezizomycetes > Pezizales > Tuberaceae > Tuber > Tuber borchii. The sequence goes on along the minus strand of NESQ01000202.1, from coordinate 14,545 downwards.
CTTGGGGTGGTAGTCCCAGCGCCGGGATCCAGGGAGGTAATTCGACAAGTTGAGCGGAAACCATGGGCGCATTTTGTTGCCGGGGCGTACGTTTTTCCTTTTTTTTTTCCTCATTCACTTTCCCTTTTTGCCCCACTATGACCCCACCATTCAGTTCCCCCCCAAAAGAATGATGGCTAATATTTAGCTTTTCCCCTGGAGATAGGGCGGGAGGAATGACATCGACCTTTTTAACATCACCGTTAGATGTAGTCAAGACCAGACTTCAGAGTGACTTTTACAAACAGCAGTTGGCGAGTGCCAGGGCTGCTGGAGGTGTCGATATACATCGGGGAGGAGTACTCAGACAGGGCGCTAGACATTTCCAGGAGACTTTCCAGATACTCTTGTACATTATCCTACTCCTCTACAAGTGCTCAGTTTGACTCAATTGCTAACACATCTACTCACCCAATAGCGACGTACATAAAGTCGAAGGATGGCGCGCGCTCTTTAAAGGCTTAGGGCCAAACCTGAGCGGTGTCGTCCCCGCGAGGTGCCATTCCTCCCCGGTTTAAACCGACTCCTCAAGCTGACTGTATCTGCCTCTAGAGCAATAAACTTCGCAACCTACGGCAACGGCAAACGCATAATAGCAAACAACTTTAACAATGGTCAAGAATCTACATGGGTCCACCTCTGTGCAGCAGCCTGCGCCGGTGTCGTAACCGGTACCGCAACAAACCCCATCTGGCTCGTTAAGACCCGACTTCAACTCGACAGAGAAAGTGCTGGTATGGGTGGCCACGCGAGGCAATATAAAAACTCCCTGGACTGCGTCCGACAAGTCCTCCGCGAGGAAGGCCTCCGCGGCCTATATAAGGGATTATCAGCGAGCTACCTCGGCGTGACGGAGAGTACGCTACAGTGGGTGTTGTACGAGAAGATGAAGACCTACCTTGCCGCTAGGAAGGAGAAGATTATAATCAGCGGGCGACCGGAGACGGCTTGGGATAATTTTATGGATTGGGGTGGGAAGCTGGGGGCTGCTGGCTCGGCGAAGTTGCTTGCGGCAATCTTGACGTATCCGCATGAGGTTGTGAGGACTAGGTTGAGGCAGAGGCCTGTTGGCGGGGGGAAACCAAAGTATACAGGACTTGTTCAGTGTTTCAGGCTTATGTGGAAGGAGGAGGGATTTGTGTCGATGTATGGGGGGTTGAGTCCGCATTTGGTGGGTCTTCCCCCGTTCAATTGGCTCTTCCCATTGCCAGGCTTTTTACTGACTGGTGGTGAGTCTATAGCTCCGGGTCGTACCTTCCGCCGCCATCATGTTTGGAATGTACGAAACGATACTTAGACTGTTCGGCGAATCGGCTTAAGCTTTGTCACGCTCACCTCACCCAGCCCAACCGCCCACCAACCACCCGTCACCTACTACTACTACAAACCTCCATTTAAACAACCACCACTTCATAATCACCACCACTACTACTACCACCACTGCCACTACTACATAGACACATTTCCCCCCCTACCAATCACCACAGCCAACCGAAGCTAACCAATTGGCGCCCAAACCCTGGAGGTCTGCCAAAAACACGTATCTAGGAGCGGGGGAATCTCGAACAAACACAACAAAATCTCAAAGAAAACAAAAAAAATAAACACCAATATGTAAATAAAACCTAGCTGCGGTATAATTTTTTCTACAGCACATAGGAGTTCCGGCATCATCCTTATCATCGTCACCGCCATCATGTTTTTCTTTCGGGAAAAAAAGACCGCTGTTTAGGATAAATAAAATCACTCTACTTTTTTTCCAGTTATGTATGAACTGTATGATACTCAAGTCGCTGCATTGGAGTAGAGCTGTGTGTGCCTTGGTTGTAAAGTCCAACCTTGAGACTTGCGCACAAAGCCAAAAAAAAAGAAGGTAGAATAAAGGGAAGAAGGGGGCTGAATTAAACCTACTACTGTATGATATTATTATGATAATTTCACTTGTATTATAAAGTCGCATTTTATTTATTGGTTAAAAAGAAAGGGAGAAATTTCTCTCTTTGACTAACTAACCACCCTTTTTCAGCTGCTTATACCATTTGACCGCATCATCCCTTAACGACTTCTCCCCGGTAAAGTCTTGAATCCTAGCCTTTTGACTCATAAGGGTCATTTGCGACTTTGTATCTCTAATGCGGGAGTATTCTACTCATTCTATCATTAGTAAAAATAAAAATAAAAAAAACCCCTCTAATCAATAAGCTTAGGAAGTTCCAGCAAACGAACCAGCAAACCCTCTATCAATAAACTCCAATGCGCGATGCAAGCACTCATTCCTCCCAGCTCCCTTTTTAGCCCCCGCAAGTCCCATTTGCGCATCTGCCAGGCATGAAAAGCATTGAGCATTGAGGTATGCATCCTCGCATTCGAGGACCTGGGGCATGATGTTGTCCATCATTGAGTACGCCGCTGAAAATTCACCCATGTGGATTAGGATGTTGGCGATTGTGCGGAAGGCTTGGAAGAGGGCTGGTAACAGGCGGGAGCGCCAGGCTATTGTTGCAGCGCTGATGGCTACGGAGAGGCCTTTTACCGTGCGACCGCATTTCTGAGATGTGTTAATGAGTTTAAATGGGAGAGGCCGGAGGGGTGTACCGAAAGGAGATCAGCCTTAATGACCATCACTCGTATGCGATGATAGATGTCCGCTCGGTCTCGTACCAGCTCTTCCGAGAGTTGGGCTATGGCGGTTAATGCCTGGGGCTCTTTAGTGGTGTACATATCTATCCATCATGGAGCAAACCTACAGCCGAATAATTCCCCCGACGAGCGAGGAGGTCAAGCCTGCAGATCGAAATTTCCAATGCACAGTCAGGCTCGACATAGGGCGAAGCGGAGAGTTGTTGAAGTAGCATCTCTGCTGCTGCTGCATCACCTCTAGAGCCGTATAATATAAGTATATATCAGAAACACTGCAACGAGAGGGATCGTACTTGTACATAGCTTGCCTAAGCTTTAAAAGACCAACATATGTTGCCCAATACTGGTATACTTTGAGCGTGCGCAGGCATTCCTGGTCTACCTGATCCAGCCTTTCCAATGCTTCATCCGCCTTGCCTCGCAGAGACATCTTTCACAAACCATTAGCATCCTGGATACCGAAAATAGCAGTGGGCCATTACAATATATGCACTACGGCAAAGCGCCTTAACAACATCCTCGATAGGAGAATCAACCCTATACTTCGAAAGAAAGAGCTCGCAATTCATCCAGGACAGATACGAAATGCCTAACTCATTAGCAAAACCCAACATCTAGAGGTATCAGAAGCCTCATACCCATGCGACTCCATAACGAAGACTGCAGCAAAATCTGTGAACCCATCGCATTATGTATATTCTTAGTCACATTCAAATGGGAACTACGCAATATACTTTCAAAGGCAGCTGGTATTGATTCACCCTAAAAATAATAATCAGAAATGAGCCAAATTTCGAAAACCAGTGGAAATGATTATACCCCAACGAGTATCTGCTTAGCCTCGGAAAGATGCGCCATAGACTGCAAATGGTGCATTCCTCCCTCCTTGGCTTTCGCTTTGAGGAATTGCAACGATTCCCGTTCCATCCTTGAAGATATAACATCTGGGCAGTCTTGTGGGTGGGCCTTGTGAAAATGATATAACCACGAAAGTGAGAAATTCAAGCAAGCCATATCTTTATTTTCTCGGGCTGTATTTATGGTTTCTTGCATAGCCTGCAACACATTAATTTGCCTTCAATTTACTACACAGATAACAGGTTAAACAAACCAGTATAGACTCCCGATAGCACCCAAAATCCGCCTGCAAAATCGCAAGATTCAGCAAAGCGTACTGGTAGAAGGTTCTGCAAACAAAACGAAAATCAGCCATAAATCCACAAGGACACATACACGAGCTGGCGAAACAGAAACTCACCGATCCCGATTATGCATTGTGTAATCAAAGTACCGATGCAAATTATCAAATGACCCCGGATAATCCCCCGACCGCCAGGAATTCAAAAACCTACCCGAACGAATCAATCAACCGACCACCTCAACAATGGCAAACCTCAAAACAGGCATACTGCTCACTCAACATAATGCGTCAACGCAGGAGTAGTAACATTAGTACTAAGCATCTGACCCAATTGAGCCTGCATGTCATCTGGGATTCTCGTGCCCATTCTCTGCATAGAGTCCACCTGGAATTCCAATAATCTTTCCACATCATCTGTGGAAACGGTGCCTATAGTCCCCCCATCAGCACCTCTCTCAAAGGAACTAGTAGGGGAAAACGCACAATCCCGACTCTCCTTCCCCCTCCCATAAACTACCCCAACCACCCCATCACTAAACCCCATCCCCTTCAAATTAACATCAAAGCTCATCGGTCCAGCGCCCAAGTTCCTCTTCTTCCACATCGCCAACGTCGGCTCACGATACGCAATAAAGCTCCTCCATAGCGATACAGCATCGTGAAACTGCAACCGGACATATTCCAACGCAGCCCTCCTGACAAAACATCCCAAGACAGAGGTCCTGCTCAGCATGGACTTCTCCCCATGGACCCTCACAGGGGACTTATCCGCGCGCTCGGGCTCGATCAGGTAAGTCTGTATGTTCGCAAAGAAGGTGTGGAGAGCATCGAAGGAGTTGATCTCCCACAGCTTCTTCAGCAGTAGGTCGAAGATCGTGCGGCCTACGACTGCGCTGGGCTGGTGAAGCGTTGCGGACTTTATGTGTTCGAGGGTCAGGATGAATGCGGTGTTTTCCTTCGGGCTCACCAAGTGCCGGATCACGAAGGAGAGCACCGGGACCACGGATTGGTTGGGAAAGCGCGATTCTGCGTAGAGTTCAACGAGGGCGAGGAGGGCTATTTTGCCAGAGGCTGGTTGGAGGGGGTGGTCATTAGTATCTCCGGCTGTTATTAGGGAAGGTCAGAGGGTGGATGGCTTACTGAGATATCGTGACATGTTTGCTTGCTCATGAGCAATTGCAGAAAGTGTGAGATTACAAATTGTTGAGGAGGTCGACTGTTTTGCCGTGCATCCAAAGTCCACGGAGAGACGCGTTGGAACCTCACGTGACGCGGGGCCTTTGAGGCTCCGTAATGTCTCGACAACCCCAGATCACGATTCGGAAATGGGGGTTTTATCGCTGATAGCAGTGGTCACTTAGGCCCTGTTTGGTTGCGCTGGGCCCATTCCATTTTTACATACAAACGACCGTTCCCCTTCCATTTCAAAATGGAGGAACCAAATGGCCGTTTGGCAACGGTAAAAGGCATTGACCTTCCATTTCAGACACAGCCCTAACACAATGGTTGCTATGAAGAAACATCACAATGTCATGTAAATAGTTGTATAATAATAATTTTATCAGTGTAATAATTATTTTCCTGTAGAATAAGTTTTGATACTATAATATTATCTACAAGACATCTTGAACTCTAATTTCTATTTTTAACAATTTAATAAAAAGTACTAAAGCTGATAATGTTTGCAGTGTTGAAAGTTTGAATTCAAGAGGGATTGAAGGTATCATACTGGTAAAAAATATTTCTCTATGCCCTAAGGTGAAAATTTTCATGTGTTTGCCACTAGTGAATGGTGGTGCCCAATTGGCAACCGTTCCCACAGGTCTGTCCATTTCACACTGGAACGGTCCAAAATGGGCCCAGCGCAACCAAACAGGGCCTTAAAGAGTGGTCCGAGCGGAATTCACATGTTAACAGCGCTCAGAATAGAGGCATTCAGCCCCGGGGTTGAAAAACGATTATGCAGGTTTTTCGAGTCGAAAAACTGGCGTGTGTAACGCCTTTTTGCATACTGAATGCCTCTTTCAGGACAGTGACTTCACACAAGTGATACTATGGAGATCGCAACGAGGCGAGAACAATGTGACACGAAAGCACCCACAGAACTCTTACTGTATAGGACAGGGGTTATTTATGGGCATTCTCCTTATAAAATGAGCTCGCTTTGTCGTAGAATACCGTAATCATTTCTACGCTACCAGCAACCTATCTACAGCACAACATAAAAATTAGACCTAGATATCTTACACCTTTCCCCATAATTACCCTCGCTTTCTGCGCTTTTGCGAATTGGCTTGAGGCTTGACCTCCGCTCTCGGCTCCTCTACCTCTTCCTCCGGCTCGCTCTCGTCTTCGGTATCTTGCCCGGGGACAAGAGTAGCACCACCATCAGAGCTTACCTCCTCATCATCATCATCTTCGTCATCTCCGTCTTCGGAATCCTGAATCCCACCCCATTCTTCTTCCTCCTTGTCATCTTCTTGCTCCTCATCCCCGTCCGCAGTGTTCTCCATGTCCGAGGCAGTGCGCTTCTTTCTCATCTCACCAAGTCTGCCCTCTCTACCGGCAAGATCAACACCAACATTGCTATCTTCGCCCTCTTCGTCCTTAGGTGGGGCAGTGAACCAAGGTAATTTGCCTCTCATAAAGTCATTCAAGACCATTTTTGCAACACCATCCATGTCCGCCTCACCACCCTTAAGGAGCCTTCCACCCTTACGGGCAAGCATTTCCAAGAATGAGATAGAATCGGTCCAACCCTTAACCTCGTAAGTCCTTTCGACGTGCTGTCGCTTGCACTTCTCCAAGACAGCAGGGATGTATTGTTCCGGATTAGATACATTCTCTACTCTTACAACTCCTCTGAGAAGAATGTCTGTCTCAGAGTCTGTAGCTGAGGGAGGGACGATACCGGGACAATCGATCAGGAAGATACGACGCATAAGAGTAATGTACTGCCAGACTTTTGTCTCCCCGGGAATAGGTGCTACCGTACAGACTTTCTTCTTGCGCAATGTGTTGATGACAGAGGATTTCCCAGTATTAGGATATCCAATGAGGCCAACAGAGATTTGCTTCCTATCAGAATGTAGAGCCGAAAACTGACGAAGAAGCTGAATTAAAGAACCCTTCCCAAACGAGTTATTGATAGAGGCATGGAAGGCAAGAGTTGGATAGTCTTTTGACAACCGGCGAACCCATGAAGCCTATAAGTATCACCTAAATTAGTCTTTAGTTTTACCTACCATACTAATAAGAATGACGACGACCTAGTGACATGCAACAAAAAAAAAGGGACGAAAAAATGTGTGAATCATAACTAAGAGAATCAAAACGAGACTTTTTCCATAAAAATGAAAAAATTTGATCCTCAACTCAATACAAAACCCGCACCAATCCCAAGTGACTCTACCCAAAACGGGGGAAATCGAAACAACCCGTCAACAAAACGTTGGCAGGATGAGGACAGGAAAGGGCTTGATCTCCCAAGGTTGTAACGCGCACCCTCAATCGAAGAAAAGCCAACCTTCCACAATGGGAGATTGACATAAAGGCGCCCTGACTTGAACAATGGGGCGGCAGAGGCCGCTAGTGGGAAATATGGGGGGGGATAAGAGAGAGAGGTGTAATAGGCATACGAGAAAATGAAGGGATATTTTTTAACCATACCGCAACACTAGTGGGAACCAGGTCACATTTATTCAAGACGAATATTAAATGTTTGTGAGGGGCCTCTTCCTTGATGTACTTTTCCACACTGCGACAGCGAGTTCCCAAGGGATCTCTGGCGTCAAGAACATGTATCACGACATCAGAAGAATCAATGACCTATCCATCATTAGCAACCCACCCCCCCAATTTTGTAGAAAAGAAGAGAAAACATACTTTATACAACTCATTCCAAATCCTCTTACTCTGCCCTTTCGAGAAAATCGGTTCCCTCGCCTCCTGAATCCATCCATCCTCCTCCTTCTCCTCAGAACTCTTCCCAGAAAGCAGCAGCTCCGTCTCCAACTTCTCCTTATACTTGACCTCCAACAACTCACTCTCCCCAACCAACTCCTCCAATCCGGCCACCTGCAACTTTACCCTCTTCCTCTGAGCCTTGGGCCCGAACGTCTCAGCGAATGGCTGAGATTCAACATGCACTTTAGCCCTATGCACCTTCTTCCCCGCTTCCTCCGTCTCATCCCTCAACAAAGACATGGGCAACTTATTACTCTTGAGCAACACCTGATACGGATCCACCGCCTTCACCGCCATCGCCTCCCGGAAGCTGGTCAGTGCCGACTGCGAAATGACCCTGGTATTGCCGAACCATTTCCGGTTCGGCTCGATCCGCGCAGAAGGGACCTCACGCGATTGGAAGGAAGCCGCTTTGATTATGTCCCCGTTGCGGTTGCGGATCGGTTTGCCTTGCTTTAAGGTGTTTAAGCGTGTCACTTTCTTTGCATCGCGGTAGAAGTTCTCGCCCTTCAGCTTGACATTAGCCATCCCGTCGTCGACGGGCTTTTCTCGCTTTCTATAGGCAGTGGGGCTAGGTCAGCATTCAATTCGATTGTCCGATAGGGTGGAAGTGGAAGGGGGATATACCGCCGACTGGCTTCTTTCTTGAAATTACCCATGATGTATTCGTTCCGTTTTCGTGTCGTTGGTCGTGATGATTAGCGATGATGGTGGGAGGATAGATGGATGGAAAAAAGGTCTGATGATTAGATTTTATCCCCCGCCAAGAATCAACCCAGCTGTGCGCTCTTGGCGGGGTCCCCGAGTGCTACTTCGTGACCCTAATTCATCCTCACCAACAGCCACAACCCGGACAATAGATACATGAAGTGCCAAGATAATTGAGTCTATGCACCGACAATACGACAAGGAAAGAGCCTTCTGCAAAAGGTCTCTCACGCCCGCCCCGCTCTAGCAAAACACAAGCGCCATGTTATCATTGAGGGGGGAAAAGAAAACACACTGTTTGCGGGCCAAGGAGATGAACAAAGCAGTCACGGCTGTAACCGTTTTGTTTTTCCTAGGGGAAAATCTCACGGCATACAGGTGCTTTTTTTTTTTTTTTTTATATCAGTTTTGCATTGTATTGTGTACAACTACCGGGAACAACCAGACATGCAGCGCTAGCTATAGCCAAGAAAAACCCTCACATCTCTTCCTGCATGGAATCAAAACCGCGCCCCCAAGACCCTATGGTATGGGTCCAACCGCACCTCTCACCCACAAAAAGTAGCAAAATACTCCAAGGGAGCAGGCAGGAAGACACAGAAAACCCTTCAGAAAGCTCCCTTGAACAAACGTGTAACCTGCTCCTAGGTATCGCGAGATTCCCAGAGGGAGATCCGGCGATACTGAAGGACAGGAGTGGAAGCGTCGAGTGGAATCTCTGTAAGAGATATAAGAAAGATGAGGGACTAATAGAGTGACCGTTCAACTTGTAGTATATTAAAGAAGAGCGTTCCTGTGAGGCTTGAGAGTTCGAATCCTTAGGGGATCTCGAGCTCTTTAAATACAAAATAAAGTATAACCAAATATCCTGTCCAAAGAGCAAATATCAAAATGCAAAAGCTACATAAGTAGCGAAACTTCTAAGTTCTTAAACAAGGTCATAGAAGCGACAGGATATAACTAACAAAACAAGTAATAAAATAAAACAAACAAGGGATCGCTACTGATGTACTATTCCAGTAATACATAGTAGGAAAGCATAGGGTATCCTAATTGGGTACAAAATCAAAGGGTGCAAATAAGCGAGTAAAGGAAGGTACTACCCAATAGGAAACTATAACAATAAGGAAGGTACAAGGATGGAATATGCGTTACTAGGGAATCCTAAATAGGCAATATCTGTTACGGGGTAACTAACTCAAAGGAATAGAGAAAACTAGGCCGGATCGTATTCGAGGTAACGGAGGGAAGTCAGGAAGGCTCAGGAGATGATGGTTCGATAAAGGTAAAGTAATAAAATAGAAATTCTCGAATCTTTTGAATTTTGATAACTTGTTATATTGTTAAGGTCTCTTCTCCGTTGCTTGATTTTCTCAAACTCCAGGGAATAGCCCTTACTACTTATACTAAATTCTTGCTACTTCCAGATTCCTAACAATCGTGTATCTTTCTAAGATTTCAGCTTCGTCAAAGGAAGTGCGAACACTCTTTGACCCTGAATAATTGCCCTACTCGAACTCAGAGAACTCCCGACCTCTATTTCATCTGAGGGTGTCTCCACTCCACCAGTAGATAGTCTTCGATCTCTTTGTCCTAATAGACTAAGATCATATATGTGGTCGCAATGCCAACATACCAATAGTCTTTATCGTGAACTATCGAGTGATCAGTCCGAATAGCCAGATAATAACACATAATGCAGTATATGCATATGCACCGGATAAGGAATAAAGTTCTCTCTCTTTATCTTTCCAATCAGTAATCATACTCATGGAACGTGAGTTCTTCTGGTATCCCGAGTAGTCAACATAGATGCCTCTAGTTGCTCCTACCACGGTGAGCTGAGGTTGGACATACGCTCTTCCATTACGGTGGCGCAGCCTCTACTAACAATACTGGCAAGCTATTCTCATGTGCGTAACAATATCCAACGTCAGTATAGTGAGTAGCAGAGATAATAGTAGATTCCGTTACAAAACGAAAGAATTACAAAAGAAACCCCGAACACATGGGAAAAATTGAAACGCCACTAAACGAAAACCTAACAAAGAATAGAACACCATCTTCGTAGGGGCGGCCTCAAGTGACTTAAAGAAGTCAGCGACTGAAATTACTCCAAGCCCAAGGCGTTGACATCGACCAAGGAGGCAGTGCAATACCACGATTGAGCGTAACTGAGGATGCGACCGTGGCAGCCACAGGGGGCACAAGGCCGAGAGGTAGAAGGATACCAGCCAAAAGAGGGGAAGTGTAGCTGTAACCAAGCTACGGGACGAGACTGAGCGGAAAAGAGGAGCATCAGCAAAAATTTAACATGCATCTGACGAGCGGGCGCTGCGTCCTGACGTATCACTCGTCAATTTTTTCGTCCCCTGCGTCCCGTGCATCCTGACGTGAGTTTTAACGCCCGTTGCGTCTGAAAGCTAGGTTTCACTCCACTGGCGTCCTGGCGCCTCCCCACTTCCCCTGGCCCTAATGTATCGTCAGGATGCCCCTCTTCCTTCCCACCCTCTTTCCTACGTCCTGACACCTCCCCAATACACCCTCTTTCCCTGCCCCTTCTGGGTCTCCTCCCGACATACTCTCTCACTCATGGAGCGACGTCCAATCTCTTTCGGGGGAGCGACGTACTAGTAGCTCTAGCCCACGATACTAGTAGTACTACTTGTAAATTTCAACCACAGTCTGACTAGCATAATTCAAGAAATTTCAATTTCTATGTCTACTAGTATATACTACTCCTGATCTCGTTCGTCTATATACTGATCTCTTTCCAACCTCCTGGCTCCGCCGTTTCCCACGCCCTGGCTCCGCTGTTTCCCACGCCCTGGCTCCGCCGTTTCCCACGCCCTGGCTCCGTCGTTTCCCACGCCCTGGCTCCCCGACGGAGCCAGGGCGTGGGAGCAACGGAGCCCAACTTTAATAACTTATATACATCCGTGTTAAATCATATAGGACCAGCCCCCTTTTGCGTAGTTCAATAGATCTCGTTAAACGTCCTTAAATTGATCCTGCTGTTGACAAGCCAGCGCCGGTCTGTTTCTGGTATGAGATGTGCTAGGCCTATGATCGTTTCTATATCCACAATTGTCAGTTCCCGGGCGTCATCCCTCAGATGAATCGTCACAAGGCCGTGTACGTCTGACGGGTGCCCTGAGTTAACCACACTCATCCATTGAACGCCTGCAAGGCGGTAGACAGTTTCCTGGTGCGTGTAATCCCTGATTTTGAAAAGAGCTATGAGCTTCGCTGGGACACGCCTCCTAAGCGCACCATACGTCTACTCGCCACCAGCCTGTATCCAAATAGAATCATTCCTGCTCGCCTGGTTACGGAAGAGTCGAGTACCAGTGCACCAGGCCCGGTGTATGTCGTAAACATCGGTTTCCTAGAACGCAAGCACTGGGATTTCAAGTGTTATCATTAGTTCAACCTGTAGCGATCGAAGTACCGCCAGATCTTCAGGAAGCTGGCGCCCGAGTAGCAGGTTCAGTCTGCTATATCATATCAATTCTCGACAAATTGTTTCCAGGGAGATATCGGACACTCTGCTAATATCGACGACGTTGCGTAACTCATAACGACGTCCTTTCAGAATCCTATGATAGGCAGGTGGGACTGACGCAGTTCTCGTTTTCTCTAAATGCTCAACTACCTCCGCTGGTAGATCTGCTCCGGTACATCGCAGGAATTCTAAGTTCAAAAGTCTTATCCGGATCGCATGCTGCCGGCTGTAGTTGCTTAGTATCTGTCGCGCTGCGTCAATTTTGTTTGAAAGTCAATACCCGTCCTTGATCTGCTCCTTGTGCGCGAGCTCTCCAAACTTGGTAGAATACATAGAAATATTGCCAAACTGGAAGATGTGCTCGCGAAAGTAAATTATTAGATGCATTTTAATAAAGTTGAAATAGGATTCGGCATGGATCAAGTCCATACGTTGGTTGTTTTCTTCTTGGCGGTCTTCCTCGCGTACCCGGGGCCTCTTCGATCTAGCGACTGACTAGTTTACTAGCGTATGCTGGCGGCGTAGCTCCTTGCGCAGCTCATCAGCCTTGGCCTGCGTCTGTTTCGATATCCTAAACTCCAAGAAGATATTTTTCGTCTCGTGAAAACGCTTTGCATAGTTTTCTATATACTGTATGGTCTCATCTGTATGGCTTCGGTATTGAGCCATCATGCTAAAATCAAGTAGCGACCTGACGCAGATGAGCGCACGTTTGAAAGATTGTACTTGTGTGCTATCAGGCTGTCTCAATGCCACGGCGAGGACTCCCAATAGACACCGCCCTAGAACACTCATCTCCTTTCCTTGCCACTGCATAATCTCACGGTAAGCTTTTTTGGGTGCATAGAATCCCGGGTACGGCGGCAAAGCCTTCCAGGCGTCGTCGAACGCCTGCTGTCGTGAGTGTTTCTTGAAAAATCCCTGTATCCATTCCATCATATACTTGAATAGTCCTAGATAAATCGTATGTAGCAAATCCGGCATGTGCAAATCAGGCGCCGAAACTCTTTCAAGTCCTTGAAAAATATTTTGCCCCATCTTTATACCAAGGTGTTCGTAACCTTCGTTTCTTACATAATTTCTAGCCCGATGATGATTGGCGCTGGTTCCTACCTTATGAGGAGGGACCTTACATATAGGACAGGCGTTGGTTTTTATCCCATGTAGTGCGGCGATTTCCATATGGTCAGCAATCCACCCAGACAAGATCGGGAAGCATCTCTGGATTTTTCCGTCAGCACAGTCTATTAGGACGCTCTCTAGTGTAGTATCTCTCAAGGGCTCAAAGATGAGTTCGAATACGCCCTGATGGGTGTCAGCATTAATCTGTCTCTGGAGTTTGTCTGCTGCAGGGATCTTGGCGAGTTTGGGTGGAACAGGCAATAGCGCAAGAAGGAGAACTGCAATTAATCCAGCTCTGTTACGTCTAGTCGACGGAAGATTTCCGATAGTAATGTAGATTGGCCATACCTTCTTGTCCCCCGAGAAATTGGTGAGATGCGTCTGATCAGACATCCCAATGATTGGAACCACCGTCGCCCCATCGGGAAGTGTTTCCTACGCACTGTTAACAACCTTAAATGAAGGAGAGCGGAAAACTATACTTGAATGTCCCACCACCAGTCAGCCGTATGCATTTCAGCATATATTCTCTGTCCATTCTGATCGAATTCCCGGCGCGGCGCATATACTAAGTCATCTCGGTAGGTTATCTGCCGAAGAAGATATCTCACGCAGTCCAGGATGTTGCGATAGAAGAATGGTAACGTGCTCTTGCCGTCCTCACTACCAACTTGTCCTTTGAACCATCGTAGATATGGGCCATCCGGATCCAACGATCGAAGAAGTTTCTCCAGCATATACATGGAGCTATAGCCAATTGACGCCGGGTCATCGAGATCATTTGCAAAGTAATCATTGATATGTGACTTCGAGGATTTACTCTCAATGAACCAAGATGCAAGTTTAAACCCCTTCGCACTGGTGAATGGAGCCCATGGGTCCTCGCACAGTTTGATATGTTCTTGCTCATATCCGTTGACGTCTCCAATTGCTTCTCCGGCGCGTTCATAATGCATCTGTTCAGCAGCAGACGAAGACGTGTTGTCGCTAAGTGCATCAGTATCGGAGTCGTACGTAAGGTCATTAATTGCGTCGCGTTCATATCCGGCCGGATCACTGGCAGGATCTAATTCGTAGTCTGAATCGGGGCGCTCGCTCGGTTCATTCAAGTTCTGATGAATTATGTTGGTTCCGGGGTCGTCAATGCGATTCAGAGGCGGATTTTGTAGGGTAGAAGCAAGTATGATATCGAGATCTGCATGCGCTTTTTGGAGGGGTGCCTCGTATGGGTCTGCACACATGTATCTTCGACGACAAAATGAACATTTGACCGGCATGGTAGATTTCAGCTGTGTTGATTTCAGGAGTCGTGTGTATATTCTGAGGGTCAGCGTAACTTGAAGGTTGTAGCGATCGTGATTTTAACGCGTAAGGATGAGAAGCTGGGCCCACCGCCGCGCACACTTTGAACAATCACAGTGGAA
>NESQ01000201.1:0-164942 GCA_003070745.1 Tuber borchii | reverse complement strand
GGGGAACCCACACCAGCCTTTGGCGTACGAAATTTCCTCATAGCGCGTCCCCCTGATTCACCTACAGTTAGGACTGAACTTTCTGGTATATGCGTAGTACTGGATGTCTGCATTCACCCACCTTGAATCCTGCACCGCCGGTTCAAATGCAGGCTTTTTGTCCAACATCAATGAACAACTGTCCACATAACTGTTAGTTGATAGATTGATGGTACAGAATGGGTGGTCTTGATAATAGGGAAGATTTCTTACGTTCTCGACGCCTCACCGGCAGTCGCAGCTATTCGCGGGTAGGGTTTTCTGCGCTTGGCACTGGTGGCTTCGCTGTCTGCGGGTGTTTGGATAGCATGACGTCTGAGGGCGACGGAGATGTTAAGATAATGCGCTCCTGAATTGATGTAGAGATAGTCCTTACATAGTCTTTTGCGCCGGTGTTTGTGTTTGTTTCAACATTGCCATTGGATGCGTGGCGTAAGAATGATTCGTAAGAACTATTCGTCAAGATGAGTAGGAGGTGTGTGTAAATTCAAGCTACGGCTCTTTAGGCGTGTGGCGTCGTGGGTGTTCGAAGAAAGGATGTCAAATGATGGATTGACGAGGGGAGACGATCAGTTTGTGTGGAACTGAGAGTGGGGAGAGCCAGGGGCAGGATGGCCTTCTTATACTCCTCGTGCTAGTGGACAACCATAAGGAAGTGCGGCCCGGCGTGACTGTACGTTGAAAAGAAATTTGGCCATCAAGGAGATCGCGAGTGTGATATGTGAGGAGCCCTACGGGTAAGAGCTCAATCGGCGTTGTATGTTCAATAGGGGTTTAAGCCGCAATAAGAGCCACGAAACTACAATGCGTGAGATCGCTACCCTTCCAACGCCGAAGTCTTGGCGCACCATCGTCGACACCCCCCCACAGCACGTTAAATCTGCACTGCTCATACGCTATCTAGGGTGAACATCCTTTCGGCAACACTATGAAACTAAACAACTATTACATGCCTAGGTACATCTGGTAAACAATCTACATGCTGAACTCATCGCTGAACTTATCGCGAAACAGAAAAGCAAACAAACATCCCGATGAAATGTCAGAACAAACCGCTAACCCACTGCTCATCTAGTTTGAACGAGCGAACAATCCACGCTTGGATGAAAGTGGTGAATCACACTTCAAACCTTCCCTCACGACAGAATCCTCTCGCAACCTCTTTCGCTAAGGCTCCTCCGAAGTTTCGTCATCGAACTGAGCATCATGCTTCCGTACCTCCTTGGCTTTCAAAAACTCATTGATAGAACTCAAGCGTAGTCTCTTGGGCGTTTCATCGTCGCGATTTTCAGTATCGAAATGAGCCCCGCGCTTACGCTCTTTGCCGACTTGAGCAGGGCGATGTAGCAAGTCCAATGGCAGCTGTCGATTCAGCAAACTCGATGGTTTGAGGGCAAATGGGATACAGATCGCCGGCGATTCAGCGCGTTCCCCCATGGGGGATGGCAATATTCCAGTTATGTCCTCCGATTTATGAGCAGATTCCGAGCACGAAATATTAGACATATAATCCCCGGGCGCTTCTTCTTCCTCAGGCTCATTACCCTGCCCACCATCAAGGCCGGCATCTAGTTCCAGTTCTCGAAAATGCGGCTGGCCTATTCGTGCCCCATGGATGTCACGAGCCCAATGGCGGACGGCTTGTGGATCGAGATACTGGAGGCAACTCAGCTCTACCGTGTCTGGTCTCTTGTCATTCCGATCACGGTAGCAATACACCAAAAGGTCAAGGGGGTCTTCAAGACCTGAATTAGACAGAAGCCAGGTCCGTACGTCTTCATCGCGCCCGATAAAGATATACTCTATGAAGGTTAGTGGCTGAGTGGGAGCTCTGCGCAGCCTTCTACGACCTTCGCCAGTAGCGCCAACCATATAGCGAATCCGGCAGTGAGCTATGGTTCGGTAAATCATTGCTGACAGTCCACAGATGTCAGAGGAATCTAGCTTGGCAAACTTTACACCAGCGATGTGGGGGGGACGCCAATGGAGTACTCGTGGGTTTGCGGGGACGTTTAGCTTTGCCCTTTGTTCCGCTGACAGCCCCAGGCCACGTCTCGAAGGCAGGACATAAGCTATACGCACGGCACGTGGGCGTACAAGTAGAGCGCTCCAATCTGTATTCTCTTCGTTAGTAAGTGAAAGCATGAAACACGCAGATAATTTAGAAAAGAACTAACCTGTTGGCATAATGTTGGCCATCGCGCGATTTGCCAGGAAGGGCGGTGCGATTGGTGGCGGAGCAGGGTCGTCAACTGGTAACGCAGGGTCTACAACTGGAGGGGCAGGGTCAGCAACCGGTCGGGGAGGTACGGGGGGTGGCCCTGGCGCTTGGTTGTTCCCGGGTCGATCAGGAGGAGCATTGGCTGGGGGAGCATTTTGCCAGTGGGGAAATAGGGTTACGTGAGGTACGGGGGGTGGTCCTTGCGCTTGGTTGTTGGCAGGTGGAGCGGGAGGAGCATTGGCCGGGGGAGCGTTTTGCCAGTTGGCAAATAGGGCTACGTGAGGTACGGGGGATGGTCCTTGCGCTTGGTTGTTGGCAGGTGGAGCGGGAGGAGTGTTGGCCGGGGGAGCGTTTTGCCAGTGGGGAAATAGGGCTATGTGAGATGTGGGGGGTGGTACTGGCGCCTGGTTGTTCCCGGGTGGATTAGGAGGAGCATTGCCTGGGGGAGCATTTTGGAGAACTGGGGCTACGTTCGGCATAGCTGTTGCAAGACCCCACTTAGCTGGGACGTTTGTTGATAGTAAATTCACCGGAACAATCACCTGCACAAAGGGGACTCCCGGCTGACCCTGGGCGCCACCAGCTTCCTGAGTCTTTACTGTGGTAAACAACTTCCTCAAACAGTCCTTAACGAGTTGAACGACTGCCTTATCGATCTCCTGCATATGAGCCAGATTATTCGCAGCCGATGCTGTGGCGAGTTCATTACATGCAGGGCGCAATCTCCTCATACCTGCGACGATTGGCTGGAAGTCAGCGTCAGGATAAATACTGGCCCTGACTCCCGGCACATAGTTCCTTGCTATCATCAGATCTTGCGCAAGATCCCGCCATGCTGTATGCACCGGGTGCTTTGGAATTGCAGTGAACACCATGTTCGATTTATGAGCCGTAATTGATGTACTGTCAGGATTCAAGCGACAAACAAATTTGCCCTGCGAGAGAGTTTGGCGGAAGTTGATAGGTCTGCCCAGGCGGAGGCGCCTGGCCCACTCCCGGATTCGCCATGTGGACGTACTGTACATTAATGATATTTTGCGCCATGTCGATTGAATTTTGGTCTATATAGATAGTCTTCTGAAAGATATGAGTCTTATGTTGTGAAGATGGTGGATGCTGTGGATATTGGTGGATATTGTGGGCATTGTGAGATTATTCTTGGTAAGAACTCCCTTCCGCCGGGATCAACCCACATTCTATATACAACACGCAGATGTTCAAGAGAGGTTGAAACCATCATGAATTGTTTGAGTTGATTTCAAGATTAATCAAAAATTGACAGTTGAGGCGCATTAGTGTTTCGGTCATTATCTGTTTCAAGTCGAACGCAAGTGATAAACAGCTGAACCCACGTGATGGCGCGACAAACAACGCTAAACTGATTCCACTGTGATTGTTCAAAGCGTGCGCGGCGCCGGGCCTAGCTTCTCACCCTTACGCGTTAAGATCACGATCGCCACAACCTTCAAGTTACGCTGACCCTTAGAATATACACATGACTCCTGAAATCAACAGAGCTGAAATCTAACATGCCGGTCAAATGTTCATTTTATCGTCGAAGATACATGCGTGCAGGCCCGTACGAGGCACAACTCGGAAAAGCGCATGCAGATCTCGATATCATACTTGCTTCTACCCTATGAAATCCGCCTCCGAATCGCATGGACGACTCCGAAACTGACATAATTCATCAGAACTTGAATGAACCGAGCGAGCGCCCCGATTCAGACTCCGAATCAGATCCTGCCAGTCATCCGGCCGGATATGAACGCGACACAATTAATGACCTTACGTACGACTCCGATACTAATGCACTTAGCGACAACACGTCTTTGTCTGCTGCTGAACAGACGCATTATCAACGCACCGGAGAAGCAATTGGAGATGTCAACAGATATGAGCAAGAACATATCAAACTGTGCGAGGACCCCTGGGCTCCATTCACCAGTGCGAAGGGGTTCAAACTTGCATCTTGGTTCATTGAGAGTAAATCCTCGAAGTCGCAGATCAATAATTACTGTGCAAATGATCTCGGTGACCCAGCGTCAATTGGCTATAGCTCCATGTATATGCTGGAGAAACTTCTTCGATCGTTGGATCCGGATTGCCCATATCTACGATGGTTCGAAGGACAAGGTGCCAGTGAGCACGGCAAGAGCACGTTACCATTCTTCTATCGCAACATCCTGGACTGCGTGAGATATCTTCTTCGGCAGATAACCTACCAAGAAGACTTAGTATATGCGCTGAGCTGGGAATTCGATCAGAATGGACAGAGAACATATGCCAAAATGCATACGGCCGACTGGTGGTGGGACGTTCAACTATAGTTTTCCGCCTTCCTTTATTTAAGTTTGTTAACAGTGCGTAGGAAACACTTCCCGATGGGGCGACGGTGGTTCCAATCATTGGGATGTCTGATCAGACGCATCTCACCAATTTCTCGGTAGACAAGAAGGCATGGTCAGTCTACATTACTACCGGAAATCTTCCGTCGACTAGACGTAACAGACCTGGATCAATGGCAGTTCTCCTTCTTGCGCTATTGCCCGTTCCGCCCAAACTCGCCAAGATCCCTGCAGCAGACAAACTCCAGAGATAGATTAATGCCGACACCCTTCAGGGCGTATTCGAACTCATCTTTGAGCCCTTGAGAGATACTAGGCTAGAGGGCGTCCCAATAGACTGTGAGGACGGGAAAATCCGGAGATGCTTCCCGATCTTGTCTGGATGGATTGCTGACCATATGGAAAACGCCGCACTACATGGGATAAAAAGCAACGCCTGTCCTAAATGTTAGGTCCCTACTCATGAGTTAGGAACCGGCGCCAATCATCATCGGGCTAGAAATTACGCAAGAAATGAACGTTACGAACGGCTTGGTATAAAGACAGGGCAAAATATTTTTCAAGGACTGGAAAGAGTTTCGGCACCTGATCTGCACATACCGGATTTGCTACATACAATTTATCTAGGACTAGTCAATCATATGATGGAATGGATACAGGGATTTCTCAAGAAACACTCACGACAGCAGGCGTTTGACGACGCCTGGAAGGCTTTGCCGCCGTACCCGGGATTCTCTGCTCCCAAAAAAGCTTACCGTGAGATTACGCAGTGGCAAGAAAAGGAGATGAGGGTTCTAGGGCGGTCTCTGTTGGGAGTCCTCGCCGTGGTATTGAGACAGCCTGATAGCACACAAGTACAACCTTTCAAACGTGCGCTTATCTGTGTCGGGTCGCTACTTGATTTTAGCATGATGGCTCAATACCGAAGCCATACAGACGAGACCATACAGTATATGGAAAACTATGCGAAGCGTTTTCACGAGACGAAAAATATCTTCTTGGAGTTTAGGATATCGAAACAGACGCAGGACAAGGCTGATGAGCTGCCCAAGGAGCTACGCCGCCAGCGTACGCTAGTAAACCAGTCAGTCGCTAGATCGAAGAGGCCCCGGGTACGTGAGGAAAGCCGCCAGGAAGAAAACGACCAACGTATGGACTTGATCCACGCCGAATCCCATTTCAACTTTATTAAGATGCATCTAATAATTCACTTTCGCCAGCACATCTACCAGTTTGGCAATATTCCTATGTATTCTACTGAGTTTGGAGAGCGCGCGCACAAGGAGCAGATCAAGGTCGGGTATCGATGTTTAAACAAAATTGACGCAGCGCGACAGATATTAAGCAGCTACGGCCGGCAGCATGTGATCCGGATGAGACTTTTGAACTTAGAATTCCTGCAACTACCGGAGCAGATCTACCAGCGGAGGTAGTCGAGCATTTAGAGAAAACGAGAACTGCGTCA
This sequence comes from Tuber borchii, assembly GCA_003070745.1. NCBI lineage: Eukaryota > Fungi > Ascomycota > Pezizomycetes > Pezizales > Tuberaceae > Tuber > Tuber borchii. The sequence continues at coordinate 158,869 of NESQ01000201.1, read as the reverse complement.
GTCCCACCTGCCTATCATAGGATTCTGAAAGGACATCCTGATGAAATACGCAACGTCGTCGATATTAGCAGAGTGTCCGATATCTCCCTGGAAACAATTTGTCGAGAATTGATACGATATAGCCGACTGAACCTGCCACTCGGTCGCCCGCTTCCTGAAGATCTGGCGGTACTTCGATCGCTACCAGTTGAACTAATGACGACACTTGAAATCCCAGTGCTTGCGTTCCAGGAAACGGATATTTACGACATACAGCAGGCCCGGTACACTGGTACTCGACTCTTCCGTAACCAGGCGAGCAGGAATAATTCTATTTGGACACAGGCTGGTGGTGAGCAGACGTATGGTGCGCTTAGGGGGTGTGTCCCAGTGAAGCTCATACCTCTTTTCAAATTCAGGGATTACACGAACCAGGAAACTGTCTACCGCCTTGCAGGTGTTCAATTGATGAGTGTGGTTAACACAGGGCGCCCGTCAGACGTACACGGCCTTGTGACGGTTCATCTGAGGGATGATGCCCGGGAACTGACAATTGTGGATATAGGAACGATCATAGGCCTAGCACATCTCATACCAGAAACGGACCGGCGCTGGCTTGTCAACAGCAGGATCGATTTAAGGACGTTTAACGAGATCTATTGAACCACGCAAAAGGGGGCTGGTCCTATATCATTTAACACGGATGGATATAAGTTATTAAAGTTGGGCGTGGGAAACGGCAGAGCCAGGGCATGGGAAACGGCGGAGCCAGGGCTTGGGAAACGGCGGAGCTAGGAGGTTGAAAAGAGATCAGTATATAGATGAAAGAGATCAGGAGTAGTATATACTAGTAGACATAGAAATTGAAATTTCTTGAATTACGCTAGTCAGACCGTGGGTGAAATTTACAAGTAGTACTACTAGTATCATGGGCTAGAGCTACTAGTACGTTGTTCCCCCGAAAGAGATTGGACGTCGCTCCATGAGTGAGAGAGTGCGTCGGGAGGAGACCCAGAAGGGGCTGGGAAAGAGGGTGTATTGGGGAGGCGTCGGGACGTAGGAAAGAGGGTAGGAAGGAAGAGGGGCGTCCCGACGATACATTAGGGCCAGGGGCGGTGGGGAGGCGCCAGGACGCCAGTGGAGTGAAACCCAGCTTTCAGACGCAACGGGCGTTAAAACTCACGTCAGGACACACGGGACGCAGGGGACGAAGAAATTGACGAGTGATATGTCAGAACGCAGCCCCCGCGCGTCAGACCCATGTTAAACTTTTTCCTGATGTGTACTTGACTTGTATTTTCTTCTGCAGTACGGGCATTGAGACTCTTGTACCATTTTACAAGAAATTATATTTGATACACAGCACAAAAGAGACGCGAAAATCAAACTTACATTTCGAGACTGATCTCCCTGTGCTTGAACGCATGTGGTAATTGAATAACTAGTTCTTGACCGGAACTGTGCTATAGATAGATGTTATTGTACGCAAAAAGGTGCAAATAGAACCAGAATCCTCGTCACACTGTCTGTTCAGTAAATTCGAGATATTTCAAGGGATAGAAAAAATATAAGAACCTGAAAAACTTTCAAGGTGTGTTGTGTGGCCTGTTTGTAATTCAAAGGCCAACTGTTCGGGTCGGTCTCACCTTCCCCTGAGTAGGATTGTACTAGTACTCGTACTTGAATGACGTTCTGCGGCTCAAAACTCGCTTTTCACATTAGCTTTGAGACTAAATCCAGGTAGGGCGTTAGAGGTCCTGCGGGCATGAACATGAACGACGGCCCAGGACCGCGACAGACTCCTACAAATCCCGAGAAGACCTTACTTAACACATATCTACGATTACTTTTTAAAAAATAATAAGCAACACGAATTATACCCTAAATCTCACTATCGCTGCCACAGATGACAATGGGTGCCCGGTACACTCAATCACCCGACCCCAGGTGAGTGACATACATCGGCCCCTGCATGCTCCACTTTTTTGCATTGGGAAACACTCACAGCATGCTTTCACCAGGGATCATGTAGTTCAGAGACTACAACATCTAGCAACGGCTGCTGGCCTCAGCTAGGATAAGTTGAACTGGCATAGTTTCCGTAGAGGTGCGGCCAAGTGGGTAGCCCAAGTGGGAATCGCGGAACGCGACATCCAAACTCTAGGCAGGTGGTGATCTGATGCCTATAAGGCATATATCGAATATACAAGAGAGTAACAACTTATCTTATCCCGGCGCTTCTAGCATAACCAGGCTATTACCAAGTAGCTATACCGACCAGCCTGCCTTGATTTTGGAGGAAGAGGTTACCCAGAGTACAGCAGGCTAGTACTCAGACAGACTGTAATCGGACGTCCTCCCTTATCCTGGGATACATCTGCGGTAACCTTCTCCCATAGCAAGGGCAGCAGCTCCCCTACCTCAAGCCTCCGACAGTGGAATAGCTAAACGGCAGAGCGAGTAGATTGGAACTTGGTTTTATTGGATTTCTTTTGGCGTTACTTACTCTGATTTGTGTCGTGTTTTTCTTTCATTTCTTGCTTAGCTACCTTTAATATACTCATTCCAGCTTTGGGGAATTGGTTAAACTTTTGTAAAAAAAAGCAACCATTGCCGAGAAAATTTCAAGTTCCCCTATCCCCTCCTGCCAAACTTTAGTTAATTCCCTGACAAATTATCTACCATACGCTTTACACTAGCAAGGCTCCACTCGAGACCCCGAGCATTGGCATTTGCTCAACTGAGTGAAGTTTTGTTTACTCTAGTGTTTTTGCCCATTGGGGTATTTCGCAAGTGTATTCTCCTTTGTTCTTTCCTTGCGTTCCGCGCCACTTTCTGGGGGTTGCCTTTTTTAGGCAGCCAGTGAGAGTGTCCTCACACGAAGCAAGAAACAGAGCTTAATGCCCAACTGCGGGCATAGGGCAGCAACCTTATAAGGTTATCTTGACATACTTCTGGTCCACTCACCACAGTACCAAGAGAAAGAAAAAGAAAAAAAGAAAAAAAGAAAAAAAGAGAGAGGGAAAAGTGTCAAAAAAAATTGTGACAATGAATTGTGTAGTGCTAATTAGGAGTCGGCTCTGTCAGATAAGCAAATGATTGTCACCAACCCCAGCCGGGCATCCACAAAAAAACACCCGACTCGGTTATCCGGCGACTAACCAAACCTTCTTGGCGCAGGAGTACCATAAACTATTATGCGGGTATGATACTGCCTGCGATTTTGTGGGACACAAAGTAGTGTGCGAAAGACTTCGACCGCACAAGCTGTTGCCGCTTCGTCAGGGTCCTTGAAATTTGTTGGTGGATTTATTGTGCAAAAAGAGGCTCTGAGGCTCTTGGGTGAAGGAGCGAAGAAGAACTCGAATTCTCTCCTATGGAGCAGGGATTGTTTGACACTCGTCTCTTTTGTATTTTCCACTTTGCTTCCAGAACTATATAAACCCCTGTGTCGATACGCACAAAATAAAACTGATTCCCGGAAGACATCCGAGAGTCCATAAGTAAGATTTCCAAAAATTTGGTTTCCGAAAAGATTTTTTTATCTCGCTAAAGACAAAGCTGGAGCGTAAACCGGGTATCCCTCCCTCCCTCGGTTATTTTCAGTTAGTTTCGACTGGTGCTACCGGGATCGCGCATCCCCTCCCGGCATAGATCCCCTTTTCCTCTTTATCCACGCGATGATACTGTAGCTCCTTCTCTATTCTTAACCCCACCACGTGACACATGGGGATCAGGCCTGCCAACGATAACTCGTCTCAGTGCCAGAATAGGTACCGTACCCGTTCCGGAATAGCCATCACCAGCCCACAAAAAGTATACTCAGTAGTGTTCATGTTGTCCGAGAGAGTCTAGTGAACAATCCCGGTAGCCGGTGAAAGTCACACTTTACAACAGCCTTGGATGTATGAAATCCAGACATAGTCTAATTGCTTGTCCAAATACACTCACGTTTGAAAAGTCCTGGCAACCACGCATGTAACTGTGGCTGGTTGGCAACCAGAGTAGATGTATTGCCACCACAAAGCTATGTAGCCTTGGGTTGCAACAAGCGAGGAACGCAAGCAACGATCACCCCGCATCTTCAAATCCATGAATGCCACAACGCTAGGTATCAGAATATCGCCGTTCTTTCCGATATTGGCTGGGGCTATAGGAACATAGCACAACATATGGGAATGCCAGTCTCCACCGTGCGGGGAGTGGTTAAACGGTTTTTCATTTCTTGTTATAATTAATTAGTTGAAGAGTTCCTAAAGTAACATCCTGTTATGGTAGTAGTACATCACCGCTGGTTGCCAACCAGCCACAGTTACATGTGTGGTTGCCAGGACTTTTCAAACGCGAGTGTATGTGGAGGGGGCAACAGGTCCAACGGTTAACGGCGGAATCAAGCGCATTGTTTAGAAGAACTTAACCCAACTAATTTACTCTTGCTGCTAGTCCTGAATTGTGGCTAATGCCTAGATCGGCAGTGTCTCCTGCGCATAATTCCTGAAACAAGGCGCGCTCCTCATTTAACATTTTCGCTGAGAGATAGGGCGCTGTGCCTAAGGTTTAGGGTTTTCTTATTGAACAAATGTTCTCTCCCGGTTGCAAGGTGCGTTTAGCTTACGGATGTGCCTCATTCCCGGAATTCAACTGTGATCTAGTCGCTCATACTCCCGAGGAGGATAAGATATTGGTAGTCTATGTCTTCATATAACTACCGGTAGCGCAACCGGATGGTATTCGCTCAGAGATCACCTCTTGCGATAGGCGACTTCACAAGCCCTCGGATACCCGCCTCTCTCTCGGACGACTAAACTTGAACGGGAAGGTTTTCTGCGGTAAGTTGAATGGAGTGCCACAACCGAGGAGGTGGACCCCTTGTTTCGACAAATCAGCATCTGCCTGGGTGGGGTGTCCGGTGGCTTGCGAAGTCATCTACCATACTGTATGATTTGGAGCTGGCTTTTCGCTGATGTGATGATCTTGATTTTACTAGCACAAGACTATGGTTGAACGGTGGACGACGGTGAAACGGCGAAACGGCGGCACGACAGCTACTACTCGAGTATATGAAACGAAACGCCAAGATTAACGTAACACAAGAGACAGATCGTCTTCGCACAATTCAATGAGCAACTTCATTCTATTCAACTGCCCTCTCTCTCACTAATGCTCGCCACTCACGATGACTTACTAGACTAACTAGCGGTGAAGGCAGGAGTATAAATAAAGGCAACGAAGCCTTCCAGGCCTTTCCTCCCATCGTTCTATCGATCGTGACACAGATCCATTCTCCTCCGCGCGTGTCCCCCTTCCCTTCCGCAAATTCTTATGCCAACAAAGGAAAAACAAACATCACAGAACCTCTGCTCGCCATAGCCTCCACGCATCCGACTCTTTCCCATATCCTTCCGGCGCTCCATCGATCCCAGGCGCATATCCGTCGTATTATCCGAACCATTTGTGCGGGCGGCAGGCGAGCTATCGCACAAGCATGCCATGCAGCATCAACAGTCCAACACACTCTGCCGTATTGCTTCCGGGTTTCCGCCTTCCTCCTGGTGGCCGTATCGATCCAGAGCGCATATCCGAAGCCGTTGTTTGATCGATAAAGGGATAAGCTGGGCGCACGAAAGGCAGAGCACGCTGAGCAGCATCAAAAACTTCTAACATTTGATGCGGCATGGGGCTATTCAGGTGCAAATATTATCACGCACTGTACAATGAAATCGCAAGTTCAACTATCTAAAATATCGGGTCTGATTACAATAAAAACTGAGCTGAACCCTGCGCCCTGACCTAAATTCCTAGCTTTGCTTGACTAAGCACACTACCGTAAAAACCCTTTAAATCTACCATAGTCCATTGGCCCCAAAACACTCCCAGGAGGAATATTGTTATCTAGACAGTAATGCATGTATTGTCGGGGGACAAAAATAACCGCGGTTCAACGATCGATGGCAACGCGCTCCTCCTCATCACCCCGCACTACCTACACTACCTAAACAAATTCCTCTAAATCAACCAAAACCAAACCATCTTGCCTAATTATTTTTTTCAATAAACCATGCCTCCTATTCTGTGCAGTCATGCCAAAAAACCTATTCCCTCCAAGCACCTCTCTGAGTTTACCAGGGGGAGAATCCTTGGGTTATATGAGCCTCAAATGGGAGTTGAGCAAATTTCCCACTACCTTAATATCCCTTCCACCACTGTCAGAAACACAATTGCAAGAGGGTTTCAAGAGGGCAAGGAGAATGTGGGTAGAGGAAGACATCCTAAGACTACAAAGTTGCAGGATGAAGCCATGGTAGAGAAAGGTCTCAAAAATCGCCACACTACCTATTTTGAGATTACTAAGAAAGTTGCACCCAATGTTTCTACCAAGACAGTGAAGAGAAGGATTGCACAAAAGTATCTTAAAAAATGGGTGGCACAAGAGAGAGTTTATTTGGTTGAAGATCTTGCTCAGGAGAGGTTGGAATGGGCATTAGGTCACAGGTATTGGACAAGGGAGATGTGGAGAAGGAAGGTAATGTAGAGGGATAAGGTATCTGTTGAAAGGGGTGGAGGAAAGAGAAGAAAATGGGTATTTAGATACCCAAATGAGAAGTGGAATAAGAATTGTGTTGAACCTACTGCTAGGAGAGGGGAGAGAGGGATTAGTCAAATGATAACTGGTTTTTTTTATGATCAAACATATGGTCGTTTTTTACCTGTTGTTCCTGATCCTGCTTCTGCTAGGGGTGGAGTTACTGGAAAGTCAATTATTGATATCTATGATTATTATAACTTTCTAGGCATATAGGAGGATATCATGGAAAAGGTTGGAGAAGAAGAGGTATTTTTTATCATTGACAATGCTAAGACTCACTTGCCTTTTAGGAGATGGCTCAGAAGACAAGGAGTTGCTCTTATAGAAATTCCTACCTATTCACCAGATCTCAATCCAATTGAAAATGTTTGGTCTCTGGTGAAAGATAAGCTTCATAAGCACTATCCTGAGCTATATCTGATGAGGAGTAATGTCAATATGGTCAAGAAGGCTATAGAGAATATCAGCAAAAGTTCACATTTGACCCCCATACCTCATGAGGGATAGGGGGTATGGGGGGCCAAATTATAAAACTCAAGTTGTTGTATCTCTTGTCCATGCCCCATAACTCTGGAATAAATCCGGGGTTACAGGGCATTTTTTTTTGCTTCGGTAATTTCGTTGTCATGTAACGTTTTCTGGACGTACTTCGTCCTCTTTGAGCCATTGCACGGTCCATTCGCGCTTGACTCTTCTACTTTAGTTTATCCGGCATTACCTCTCGCGCTAGGAACCGTCCCGCCACGGATCTGTGCCCCACGACTCAATCATGCTTCCCGACAGCCCAAACACGCCGTTGTATGGTCTATTTCAGCTTTGACTCTTTCCCCTGTATTTCATCCGGCATTACCTCTGGCCGCAGGAATTGTTCCGTTCAAGATTTCTGCCTGTTACAATCCTCTTCGCTTCGGAAGATACTTGCAGCAGGTAACTCCCTTTCGATAGTGATCGTACTATCTTCAATATGTACAAATAACAACAGCCGAGCATACACACTTCTGTCTCGTACGCTATATCGCTAAGCTCGTGAGAGACACTATGTCCTTGGCCCGGTAGTATAGTAAAGATAAAGTATATTGTAGGAAAATAACTTAGATGGCTGCGTGAAGAACTCTCAACCAAGAGGCCTTTTTTTTCTTTTTTATTTTTTTTTTTTTTTTTTTATATCATGCGTTCATTGTTTTAAGGTACAAAAAGCTTCATGTAGCGGTAGCTATGGAAAAAACAAAACCTATAAAGCAAAAAACATATAACAAAAGAAACCATTTCCCACGCCTTGGTAGTACTAAGTAGTGAAGCCATAAACCGTCGGCCTCGTCTGTCAAAAACATAAAAATATAGGGAAAATCCAACATACTTCGCGCTTCGTAATCTTTACAAAGGAAATTTTACAAACGCAACATGCAGGTCGTGGGGTGCGGTGCGGTGGGGGAGGAATTATGCTGTGCGGGGGGTGATGGGAGCGGTTATTCTTCGAGGGGGGGGGGGTCCCCGGGGGGGAACCCGGTGCGGGTGTCTAGGATGAAACGCCGGAGGGCTGAGAGGGAGGGAGGGTGGTTCCAAATTGGGCTCTCGGGCGAGAGGCTTTCGACCGCACTTAGGTGGCAGTATCTGGCTTCAGCTCTGGCCGGGCAGCGTAGTATGGCGTATTCGAAGGTTTCTGGGGCTTCTTGATACCGGGGGCAGGTGGGAGGGCAGTCTGGGTCGTCGCGCCAGGTAGGGTGGGCCAGCAGGTAGCTTTTGCCAGCGCGCATTTGGTGCATGCGGCTGGCGGTGAATTTGTCGAGCCCCATGAACGGATGGGGGGTCGTAGAGGCGGGATACACGTAGTAGGGGGGCGCCGGGAGAGATTCTTCCCAGTCTTGGAGTAAGAGTTTCTGAGACCTCTCTTTGAGAGTGGCGTAGGTCCGTGCCATGAGGGTCGGGGGTGGGATGTCTTCTGTCTGGGGGAGGGTGGCTCCCCCGATCTGGGGGAAACGAGGGAAGCCGTGACCGAGGGGGAAGGCTAAATGTGCGAGTTCGTCGATGGGGAGATGTCTCCTCATGGAGGTGGAGGGGACCGGGGTTTTCCAACTAAGGGGGAGATAAACGGATGAGAGGCCGACAGTCATTGGCCGGCAGGTGTCGGGGGCCCTGAAACTAGATAGGGAGGGAAAGGTGGGCGGGAGGCGTGCTGCCGCGGGGTTGAGTGTAGGGGGTGAGCAGCAGAGCCTGAGAGCCGCGGTGCGTCTCTTATGCCTGCAGTAAGGACATATGGGGGGGAGGCATGCCTCCCTGGACAGTATCGGGATGGGGGTGGCGAAAAAGCAGTTGGTGGTCCATCTTTGGACCCTGTGCCAGAAGGAGCTCATGCAGGTGGTAGAGCAGGCGTTGGGACGAAGAGGTCTGCGCCGTATGTGAGGATTGGGAGGACGAGTCCCATGGCGAGCCGGTGTGAGAGGAAAGGGCGGACTCCCACTCCCGGGGAGGCGACTCTTTTTAGGAAGGAAAAAACAGCGTTGGCCAGAGCCAGGCGTCTCTCAAAGTGGTTGGTGGTGGTGAGGGCGGGGGAGAACCAGTAACCGAGCCACCTTACCTCCTCGGAGGGGCGGAAGATCTGGTCATTGAGGGTGATGGGGTGATTGGATTTGAGGGACCCTCTTTGGCTTGGGGTACGCCAATGGATGAGTTCTGTTTTTGGGATGGAAAAGGACACACCCAAGGCTGCGGCGCGTCGGGATAGGGATGTGAAAAGACTTTGTAGCCGGCGCACATTGGACCGGTAGGAGGGGGAGGAAACTGTGAGCGAAAAGTCATCGACGTAGGAAAGCATAAGGCCTCCCTTGACATCGGCATGGAGGGGTGCCACATATATGAGGAACAATAGAGGAGAAATTGGGGAGCCTTGAGGGGTTCCGACTGTGACCGGGGGGGGGTCTTGGGGGAGCCTTGGTAAACTAGTGTGCACTTCCGTTCCGACAGGAAGGAGGAGACCCAGTCGACCATGTATTTGGGGGTGTATTTTTCCAAGAGGCGCTTGCGGAGGGTGAGGGCGTCAACGTTATCGAAGCCGGCTTTGATGTCAAGGAAGAGGGAGGATACCTTGCGGTGGGTGCGTTGAAGGGTTTTGACTTCGTGGACCAGGGTGGTGCAGGCGTCGAAAGTGCCTAAGCCTGGCACGAACCCACATTGGTTGGGGTGAAGCAGGCCAGATGATGTGGCCAACGAAAAGAGCCGGGCCGCCATGATCCTTTCCAGGATCTTGGAAACGGTTTTTAGTAGAACTATGATGCGGAAGGATGCTGGGGAGTCGTAGGAGGCTTTGTCTGGTTTGTCCAAGACGACGCCATTGGCGATTTTCAGCGAGGGAGGGTGGTAACCATACGTCAAAAGGGGGTTTAGGAGATCTAGGAGGATGTCAGGGTAGTACTTGTGGATGTGTTTCCAAACGGAGTAGGGTATATCGTCCGGTCCTGGGGCGGAGGAGGGTGAGGACTTGGCGAGGGCCGAGGAGATTTCATCTCGAGTGAGGGGGGTCGCGTCGGGCATGGGCGAGAGCCTCCCCCTGGGCGGGGGTTCTGGCCGAGGCAGGAAGAAGTGGGCGAGGAGGGCGTTGTTGATGGAGGTGGGGTCGTTGGCGTCTGGGAGGGAGGGGAAATGTACTGCCTGCCTGGGGGTAACAAGCTTCTTGGCGGTCCAGATGTTGTTGGGGGTGGTTTTAGCGAGGAAATCGGCCCAGTATGCTGATTTGGCGCGTTTGATGGCTTTGAAATAGCCATTCCTGGAGAGTCTTGCCGTTTCCCTTGCTTGTGTGTTTTGGAGTTTCTTTGCTCTTCTTATGGCTTTGTTGTATTCCTTTCGGAGGGCGGTGAGGAGGGGGGTCCACCATGGTTTAGATTTGGTGGAAGGTCGTGATGTAGGGGCTGCCATTCTAAGAGTTGAGGTCAGGCAGGACAGGGAAGCCGAGAACCAGGAGTCAAACTGCTGGGGGGAGGGGTGTGGGGGGGGCGGGGGACGCGGAAGGCCTTGAGGGTAGGTTCTAGGACAGTCCAATCCAAGAGGTCCCACTTGGCTTGGGGGGGAGGGGAATGCCGGAGAGGGGCTAAAAGGGAGATGGAGATGGGGACATGGTCCGACCCTGTGGAGGGTATGGATGAGGTGTTCCAATTGTGTACGAAAGGGGTCATGGCGGGGTTGGCAAAGGCCAGGTCTATGACGCTAGGTCTGTGTGGGCCAGAAAGGGGGTACCGGATGTATTCCCCTGGTGTGTTGACGCAGGTAAAGCTGAGGTCATCGGCTCTGTCAAAGTAGGGGTCGGCAATGGAAGCTTCCTGAGCAGAGGGGAGGCGGAGGGGGTCGGTGCGGGGGCTGTGGATGTTGAAATCCCCCACTACGAGGTAGGGAATATCAAGGGGAACAAAAATTTGGTCTGGTTTGACCGTGTGGGGTTGTGGGTATCTGGAGCGTGAGTAAATATTCGCTAGGCGAAAGCAAGGAAATTTTGTGCCGAAGCAACCTGAGGGGGTATAAATGTCAATATGCATGCAGTCGCTCACATCCGGCGTGAACACTGGAAGTACGGAGTTGAATTTCAAAAATTCTGTGGAAACGTAGCAGGCCACCTTGGGGAGGGGCGAGGGGGGGGCGAATGACCTGTACCCATTGAAAGTAGGTAAAAAGCCTTTGAAGGACGGGGGGTCTTGCAGGAAGACCAGTTGCGGAGGATGGCGCATTATAAATGACGAAAATAAAGATAAAAACACATCCCAGCTTCCCAGGCTGTTGTGTTGAATGAGCGTGATGTTAGGCGCGGGGGCCAGCCCCTTGGTGGTGTTGGAGGTTTGGGTGTTAGTCATGGCGGGGACGACCCCGACGGTTTACTGGAGTTACGGGGGGCGCGGGGGGACCTGGGGGAGCAGGGCCCATCGCGCCTGTCTCAACCAAGAGGCCTTTTTTTTTTTTTTTTTTATATCATGCGTTCATTGTTTTAAGGTACAAAAAGCTTCATGTAGCGGAGGCTATGGAAAAAACAAAACCTATAAAGCAAAAACATAAACAAAAGAAACCATTTCCCACTCTGCTAGTACTAAGTTTTGAAGCCAAAAACCCGCGGCCTCGTCTGTCAAAAACATACATTATATAGGGAAAATCCAACGCACTTCGTAGCTCGTAAACCTTAAAAAAAGAAATACAAAAAACAAACGCGCAGGTCGTAGGGTGGGTGATGTGGGGGATATCTTGGGCCGGGGGGGATGTGCGGGTGGTTGGTCTTTATTGTTGGTCAGGAGGAGGGGGTCGCCATGGGGAACCCGGTGCAGGTGTCTAGGATGAAACGCCGGAGGGCTGAGAGGGAGGGTGGATGATTCCAGATTGGGCTCTCGGGCGAGAGGCTTTCTACCCCACTTAGATGGGAGTGTCTGGCTTCAGCCCTGGCTGGGCAGTGAAGGACGGCGTGTTCGAAGGTCTCTGGGGCTTCGAGCACCGGGGGCAGGTGGTCGGGCGATCTGGGTCGTCCCGCCAGGTGGGTGGGCAAGTAGGTAGCTTTTGCCGGAGCGCATTTGGTGTATACGGCCGGCGGCGAACTTATCGAGCCCCATGAAGGGTGAGGGGTGGTGGAGGCGGGGTACTCGTAGTGGGGGGTGCTGGGAAGGAGTCTTCCCAGTCCTGGAGGAGGAGTTTGTGAGCCCTTTCTTTGAGCGTCGTGTAGGCTCGTGTCATGAGGTTCGGGGGCGGGATGTCTTCTGATGGGGGAGGGGTGCACGGCTAACTGGGGGAAACGTTTGAACCGTGCCCGAGGGGAAAGGCCATGTGAGCGAGCTCATCTATGGGGAGGTGTCTTCTCATTGGGGGGGAGGGAACCGGGGTTTTCCAGCTGAGGGGAAGGTAGACGGACGAGAGACCAATAGTCATTGGGCGACAAGTGTCAGAGGCCCTGAAGTTGGACAGTGAGGGGAAGGTGGGGGGGAGGCGGGCAGCCGCGGGGTTTAGGGAGGGTGGTGAGCAGCAGAGCCTGAGGGCTGCTATGCGTCTTTTGTGCTGCAGTACGGGCCGATGGGAGGGAGGCATGCTTCCCTGGACAGTATAGGAATGGGGGTGGCGAAAAAACAATTGGTGGTCCACCTCTGCACTCTATGCCAGAAAGTGCTCATGCGATTGGTGGAGCGGGTGTTTGGGACGAAAAGGTCCGCACCATAAGTGAGGATGGGGAGGATGAGGCCCATGGCGAGCCGGTGAGAGAGGAATGGTCGGACTCCCGCCCCCGGCGAGGCCACTCTTCTTATAAAAGAGAACGCGGCATTGGCCAGGGCTAGTCGTCTTTCGAAATGATTGGTGGTGTTGAGGGCAGGAGAGAACCAGTAACCGAGCCACCTCACTTCTTCGGAGGGGCGGAAGATCTGGTCGTTGATGGTGACGGGGTGGTTGGCTTTGAGGGTGCCTCTTTGGCTTGGAGTGCGCCAGTGGATTAGCTCTGTTTTCGGGATGGAGAAGGCCACACCTAGGGTCGTGGCTCGGCGGGATAGGGCTGTGAACAAGCTTTGCAGCCGGCGCACATTGGAACGGTAGGAGGGGGAGGAGACCGTGAGTGCGAAGTCGTCAACGTAGGAAAGCATAAGGCCTCCTCTTATGTCGGTATGGAGGGGTGCCACGTAAATGAGAAATAAAAGCGGAGAGATGGGGGAACCTTGAGGTGTTCCGACTGTGACTGGGGAGGGGGACTTGGGCGAACCTTGGTAGACCAGGGTACACCTTCGTTCTGAGAGGAAAGAGGAGACCCAGTCTACCATGTATCTGGGGGTGTTCTTGTCTAGGAGGCGTTTGCGGAGGGTGAGGGGGTCGACGTTGTCGAAGCTGGCTTTGATGTCGAGGAAGAGGGAGGACACCTTGCGGTGGGTGCGTTGGAGGGTTTTAACTTCGTGGACCAGGGTGGTGCAGGCATCGAAGGTGCCTAAACCTGGGACCGAGCCGCATTGGTTGGGGTGGAGCAGGCCAGATGCTTTAGCCAGAGCGAATAGGCGGACCGCCATAACTCTTTCCAAGATCTTGGAGATGGTTTTTAGCAGAACTATGATGCGGAAGGAGGCGGGGGAGTCGTAGGAGGCTTTGCCTGGTTTGTCCAAGACGACACCGTTGGCAATTTTCAGCGAAGGAGGGTGGTATCCGTATGTCAGGAGGGGGCCTAGGAGATTTAGAAGTATGTCGGGGTAGTGCTTGTGGATGTGTTTCCAAACGGAGTAGGGTATTTCGTCAGGTCCTGGGGCCGAGGAGGGCGAGGACTTGGCAAGGGCCGAGGAGATCTCTTCTTTGGTGAGGGGGGTGCGTTGGGCACGGGTGAGAGTCGCCCCCTGGGGGGGGGTTCCGACCGAGGCGGGAAGAAGTGGGCGAGGAGGGCGTTGTTGATGGAGGTGGGGTCGTTTGCGTCTGGGAGGGATGGGAACCTCGCCGCTTGTCTGGGAGTGACAAGCTTCTTGGCGGTCCAGATGTTGTTGGGGGTGGTTTTGGCCAGGAAATCAGCCCAGTATGTGGACTTGGCGCGTTTGATGGCCTTGAAGTAGCCATTCCTGGAGTGCCTGGCTGTTTCCCTTGCCTGTGTGGTTTGGAGCTTTTTTGCTCTTCTCGTGGCTTTGTTGTACTCCTTTCGGAGTACGGTGAGGAGGGGAGTCCACCATGGCTTAGACTTGGATGATGGTCTCGATGTGGGGGCAGCCGTTCTAAGCGTTGAGGTCAGGCAGGACAAAGAGGTCGAGAACCAGGCGTCAAACTGCTGGGGGGAGGGGCGTGGGGGGGGGGGGGACCTGGTAGGCTTTGAGGGCCGGTTCCAGGGCTGTCCAGTCCAGGAGGTCCCATTTGGCCTGGGGGGGGGGGCGTGTCGGAGGGGAGCTGAAAGGGAGATGGAGATGGGGACGTGATCCGACCCGGTGGAGGGTAGAGATGAGGTGTTCCAATTGTGTACGAAAGGAAACATAGCGGGGTTGGCAAAGGCCAGGTCAATGACGCTGGGTCTGTGGGGGCCAGAGAGGGGGTACCGAGTGTACTCCCCGGGGTGTTGATGCAGGTAAAGTTGAGGTCGTCGGCTCTATCGAAGTAGGGGTCGGCGATGGAGGCTTCCTGGGAGGAGGGGAGGCGGAGGGGGTCGGTGCGGGGGCTGTGGATGTTGAAGTCTCCTACCACGAGGTAGGGCACGTCAACGGCAGAGAAAATCTGGTCTGGTCTGACTGTGTGAAGTTGTGGGTACCTGGAACGTGAATAGATGTTTGCCAGGCGGAAGTAAGGAAAGCTGGTGCTGAAGCAGCCTGAAGGGGTGTAAATATCAATGTGCATGTAGTCATCCACGTCCGGCGTGAACACTGGGAGTACGGGGTTGGTTTTTAAAAATTCGGAAGAAATGTAGCAGGCCACCTTAGGGAGGGGCGAGGGGGGGGCGAAAGACTTGTACCCATTAAAGGTGGGTAAAAACCCCTTGGAGGACGGGGGGTCTTGTAACAAGACCAGCTGTGGAGGGTGGCGCATTGAAAACGACGAAAAAAGTGAGAGAAACACATCCCAGCTTCCCAGGCTGTTGTGTTGAATGAGTGTGATTTTGGGCGAGGGGGCCGGCCCCACGGTTCTGTTAGGAGGTTGGGCGTTAATCATGGCGGGGACGACCCCGGCGGTTGACAGGAGTTACGGGGGGCGCGGGGGGGCCTGAGGGAGCAGGACCCGTCGCGCCTGTGGGTGGCACATGAACGGCGGTTACGGGGCGGGGGGTGGCAGGGCCAGGATCGGAGGTTGGGTGGGCCTGGGGAGTAGTGGGTGCTGGCACGCCATCTTCTTCCACATCCATGGACTCTTGACTGTCCGAGGATGCGGAGGAGCCGACAGACTCCGAGGGGGGCAGGGGGCGGGTGGGGGGGATAGGGCGGGACTTGCATTCCTTAGCGTAGGCGGTGTGGTTGTTACCGCAGTTGGCGCAGTGGGGAGGTGAGGTCGGGCAGCATTCAGCCACGGGTCTTTCATTGCCCCCTTTGGGGCAGGTGGGGTTCTGGCACCTGTGAGCGGCCTTGGTATGATGAAGTGCACAGATGGGGCAGGATGGGTGTTTCTGCTTGCATCGTGCGGCGGCATGGCCGGGGCGGCAGCAGTTGGAGCATTGTGTGTACCGGTTGGCGGAGATTGTCTCAACCAAGAGGCCTTTTTTTTTTTTTTTATCATATTTTAAATTTTGTTTAAGGTACAAAAATACCACGAATCCACAAGGGATATGGCCGCAACAAACCTCCACTACAGTCCAGCCCTTCGTTGAGGCGGTGGAAACCGTGGGGCAAAAACCCCTGGTCTAAAACCCGCACCAAGCGCCCGGGCGCTGAATACAGCAACAAAATATAATACAAGAAAACCACAAAAACCAAAACATCTACCGAAAACCCAAGAAACAACCCGACAGTGAGCAAAACCAAAAATACCAAAACCCGTAGGAAATCAAACCAAGAGAAAGCCCATCCGTCACCAAGAACGTTTGCCGATCCCTAGGAGAAAACCAAAGATCCGTAGCCATACACAAAGCGGTAGCTGTACCGGGGGCATATAGACCAGGCAGTCGGGGCTCATGGAAAGCGTGTGGCGGGGGGAGCCGAGGGAGTCCACGAGGCTAAGGCGCAAGTGGCTGGAAGGTGCCAGTGGCGCAGGCCGCGCAGCGTGAGGGGGGGGGGTGCGCCGGCCCAAAATTAGGCCGACGGCGTGCGGGGGGGTGTTGGCTGTAACCGAGCCACGGGACGAAACCAAGCGGGGGAGAGGAGGGGTAGACCCAGGACAGTGACGCAGGAGACGAGGACCACCAAGGGGTCACGATTTTTCGCGATGCAACCGTACCGACCGAAACGTTCAGGAGAGAGTGCAATACCAGAAGGCAGGGCCACCAGTGCCGCTACTTCACCGATTGCCCGAAGCTAAACGACGAAACGCAGGTATGACGAGGGGTTGCCGACCGTGTAGATGCTAAGCGAGGACGCGAGACAACTGTAAAGAAGCCAGGAGAATACGCGAAACAAAAACTTGAGAGGATGTTGGGACAGGCCCTAAGAAACGGGTGCCCAAGTCCGAATCTATCATAGGGAGTTGCAGCTCACTGGGAGTGCGGGAGGTGGATGTTGACGATGATTTCTCGTGGTGTTGAGATTTCAATCGCCGGAGGTGTAAGGAAGATGGTTCGTGTCTCAACCAAGAGGCCATAAGGGCTCTCTTTTATAACAGTTCTTCCCACAACCCATGACTCATCCTTCGCGTCACGCATCCCTATGACTCGTAGTGAGTCATAGTGTGAAATCCATCAGCTGACTTCTTATAAGTCACTGTGCAATAACAACTAACAAATCAAAACATAATAAACCTATCATGTGCGCAACTTGCGTCACATGCGTGAAACCCATGACTCATAATTTATGAGTCATGTGCGAAAGTCATAATCATAAAATCACAATCGTAAGTCATATCAAAAACAATAAACCAATCATAACAAAGGAACGACACACTATCGTGTAGTCGTGTGAAATACCAAACCCTATGACTCATAAGTATAAGTCATGTGAAAACCTATCTTGCTAGTCACCGTTTGTGACACTGCCTCACGACTCAATCATGCTTCCCAACAGCCCAAACATGCCGTTGTCTGGTCCATTCCAGCTTTGACCTTTGCCATATAGTTTATCCGGCATTGCCTCTCACACCACACATTCTTCCCTTGTGGATCAAAACATCCTGTTCTGAATTTCCTATTGACAAATTCTTCATGACTCTGAACGTCCGCAATGCACCGTTCTCCGTAGTTCTTCTGCTTTCCTAATTCTCGCTTATTTCTCCCCTTCCTCCTTGCCATTGCCACATGACCTAATCCAGCTCCAATAATTTCTCCGTGTATACAATATCTAAGCGGACGCTATTCGTCGCTTTCGCGACGATAACCGTCCATTATGTAATGATGGGTGGCCTTGCACTGGCTTATTCCTTCACTGTTCTCGCCTTCCTGCCTTCTTCATGGCTCTTTGGGACTTTCCTTCGGCCCCAAGCGACTTTCCCCTGATGTCTTTTTCACAACCTGGGTTGAAGTCTAACTCTAAGTGGCATATTCAAAATAATAATAATAATAATAATAATAATAATAATAATAAGCTCTTTTGTTTGCTTATTTTATTTAAATCTACATTTGTCCCAAATAGGACATTACGCGTCCCCATCCAACTCCTCTTCGAGAGCCTCAACTGCCTTCTCCGCTTCGGGATCAGAATGATTGTCCTCCACATCACTTTCCTTATCGCCTGAAATCTGCAAAACTAAATATCCTGCGGCTTCTCTGTTCTCCTTTGGGGCACGAGACTCCTGATCCGGTATCAATCCGACCTCACGCAGCATTTTGTTAATACGTGTTTTTGTATCATCAACGAGTTTATCTCGTACTCCTGGCGGCAGTCTTTGTCAGGTAGCACGCTGTCCAAGATAGACATCTAAATTTTCTAGTAGGTATGATAGGCTTTACAACGGCCGATTTGAACCTTTAAATGAGTCAATAGTAACTTTGTGCTGTCAGAGCGGAAAAATCTGGAGGTTGAACAACTGATCCAGAACTCCAAGCCTTAAGAGAATGATAGAGACATGCCATGGTAAGGCATATCAGGATGTCGTTAGTACAATTAAGAAATGATTTATTGGTCCTCCCTTGCATTCTCGAACCTGGGTACCACTTATAAAACAAGAGTTTTGCTATCTCTGGCACAGAAAAGCGCCAATCACAGTCCTGTCTGTGTAAGCCTTAGGTGGTCTCCCCGGAGACGATGGGAGTTTAGTAACTTGTTGTTTACTTGGGTGGCATGTAAACCAATCATTTTCCAGTAAATAGGCAACTTGGGCCTTTATTTCGGTTGGTGGTTTTTGCGACAAGTCATACAGGTCCTCAATCATGTTCTTGCTCTCTGAAACTAGATGTGACCTAGCGCTAGACTGCCTCGATTTCAATTAAATATATCTAATAGGCCGTGATCAGTCTCCAATAGGACGTTCTTTGTCAATTAAAGGACTTACAAAAGTCATTGCCCGCGTTTCCATTACCCTATTTCCCCAACCTAACTTTCTAGCTGCCTTTACCCAATAACCTTGCAGAAGCGTATTGTTTTCGGCAGGCATTACAAAGAGATTAACAAACCACCGTGACGTATGATACCGGACCATATTTGCAACGTTCTCAAAGATGATCCTCACCTCAACCTGCAATATATTGCTTTTTGCCTATAGTATGATAGGGGTCCCAATATTAGACTCTGGAAAGTCTGGATCGGCTATACTACGTCATGACTGGGACGGCATAATCTCTTCCTCCTTAGGCGTATCTGGAATATAGGGTGAGAATTGTGATGAATCGTCTCTGAGATGGCCAGAATGTAATTGGGCTGCCTGCTCATGTGATGCAAGCCCCTGCGAAGGGCCATTTAGAACCCCCTGTGAAGGGCCATTTAGAACCGGTGTTGGGGTGTCCCCCGTACTCTTTCTTATAAGCATGTCAATTGAAAAAATTATTAGATTTACTTACATATCTTAACCGGCTCCTGACCATCGGTGGAAGTGGCTGCGGGAGTGGTTCAGCAGGACGTCGTTCATCCCATCAGCGACGTCTAGGAGGAATGTCAGCATTGTCAACATCTGTAGGTTGCTCTTCCTCAAAATGAACTCGTCGTTGTGTTTCGGGCACTGGTGTTGAAATATCCGCGAAGGCTACTGGAGGTCTCGATGATGATGCCTGGACTCGGGGGGCTAGTCCTACTACTCTGGTCAAGGATGGGACATTTAAGTCTTGGGAGAGCTCACATTGGCCTCCAGGAGGTGTGACTTACCTCTGCTCCTAGTTCCATTCATGATTGCGCGTTTATATGAAAGAACTAGTGGAGAAAAAGGAATTAGATGTAGAGATAAAAGTCCCGACAGGAATCGAACTCACGATGTCGTATTGGGGACGAACAGCGTCATATCGCGGACGAACAAGCTTTATGTTATTGTTACTACACGGACTCCTAGCTATGACTCAAGGTTCATGAGAATCATTGGCATAGACTGGGACTATCGTACAGCCATTTGGCCTCCGAATGTCTCAAAGGCTACGTGCACGGATGGCTCTGGGGCGAATAGAGACTGTCAATTTGGGATTGCCGGGACAGGATTTCATAGGCGGGGCTTGGATAAACATAACTTATCATTTCCAAAGATTGGATTATACATACTAGGATAGGATAAAGGATAAAAGGGACGTTTAGCGTCCCAGAAAAGCTTTCTATTGCACTCAACTAATTCTAAAAATAAAACGACTACTATAAACCTTAAAATCTAAGACTATCGGGTAAAATATAGGAAAGCCGGATGACAGCGCAAACAGGATTAAGACAATGATTAATAGATAGAAGCAAAGCAGAAGCAAAGAAGCAAAGCCCGTAAAACTAAAGAACAATTACCCAAAGGCTCAAAGAAGACGCAGTCCAGCACAAAATAAGTCCCAGAAAACCCAACAAATGGATCCAATTTTTCGAAGCCAATTCATATATTAAAGAGAGCTGGGTAAGGAGAAACAAAGTAGACCCATGAGTAACGCCAAAGAAATACAAAAACTATTGTCTCCCGCTTAGTACCGGGTTCGCTTGTTCCACTGCCGGAGGCTTTGGGGTTATGCCGCTACCCTTGCCGGGAGAGATCGTTACCACCGATGTATCCCATGTGGCAATGCGGGTGCATGGAGGTATGGTGAGGGTGGCGGGTGGGAAACAGAGAACGCGAAGTGAGGAAAGCGAGGAAGCATGGTGATCTCGAAGTCCAGGGAGCTGGAAAGGGTATATATACAGGGGGTTCACGGACCCCGCACGCGTGAGCAAGGACCCCGCGCTGGCCGAGTAATCGGCCATACCTTTTTCCGCCGTTCTCCGAGATTCGGCCCCTGTCCTTCGCGCGCTATTCCATACGCTTCGCCCAATTGGCAATGGGTCGTTCCAACCCGCCATCCAATTTTTCGAAGCCAATTCATATATTAAAGAGAGCTGGGTAAGGAGAAACAAAGTAGACCCATGAGTAACGCCAAAGAAATACAAAAACTATTGTCTCCCGCTTAGTACCGGGTTCGCTTGTTCCACTGCCGGAGGCTTTGGGGTTATGCCGCTACCCTTGCCGGGAGAGATCGTTACCACCGATGTATCCCAGGTGGAGGCAGGTGGTTCAACTAGTGAGGCTGATAGCCTGCCGTCCGGTGGTAACATCTTGCTCCCATCTCAAGGCAGGCGGATGTGGCTGTTTTACTGGGTGTGGTGCCGGGGCTGGTTGCATTGGAACCGTGTGGAGAGAACGATTCGTTCGTCCACCGAGTATTCGATATATGCCTTGTAGGCATCGGATCTCCAGCGGCCGAGAGTCTGAATTTCGGCTTCGGACATTCCGGCCTGTGTTGCCCAGGTTGCGGCTCCGCGACGGAAAGAATGGCCATTCCATTTGCCTTGGCCAAGGCCTGCCGTGTTCGCTAGTGGCTGTAGTTTTTCTACTACGTATTCCCGTGTGAAGGGATGTTGATCGTATTTGCCAATGCAAAAAAGCGGGGCTGTGTGAGGGCGGTGGAGGTCAATGCTCAGGAGTAGTCTCATAGCTTGTACCGGGCATCCCTCGTCTTGACTTGAGGCAATTGTAAGCGTAATTCCGGTCCGAAAGGGGTCTGTCTTGGAGGCCGGTAGTGTCAGTTCCATATGTCTACCGTCATCGGCCATCTTAATACTCCTTTTGGTTATGAACCATTTCGCGAAGCTGCTGCCGAGTTGTCTCTCTGCCTCCCGGTATGTGAATTCCCCAACACGGAGAAAGCCTGCGAATGCTAAGGTAAAAGCTGCACGGAGGACAGTGTTGTCATAGGTAGAGGGGGTTAGATGGCTAAGAAGCCGGAGGAGATGAGGACGGGTTAGGGGGCTTCGTTCGCGGCGTGTGGGTTCATTATGTTCCCGCTTGATTCCTTGTATAGTCCTTTCTAGGCGTGCATCTGAGAAGGCCCTGCAGTCAATTCCTAGATCGAGTTGATATGATTTGATACCTGTCAAGTATAGCTTAAGAGTTTTGACTTTAACAGTTCCTGCTAGCGAGCAGAGCCACTCTATCAGCCACGTAACCTGGGCTGGAAAACATCCTCCGTGTGGATGGTGGTAGTTGGCAAGTTTGCAGAACAGGGTGAAGCGAGCGCGCGGAGTATTGTAGTTGCGCCTTGTGGATGGTGCAAGGCCACGCCACAGATAGTGTGCTGCGACTACTGATAGCCCCGTTTGCTGTATGTTCGTAGTCCATGATTCGGGAGCTTGCATGGTGGGTGTGCCAGCTGCGGTGCTAAGTTAGTAACTCTGTTATGGTCGAAGCGAGAGAGAGCGTCAGCAAGGGCATTGTCATCAGTTGGGATCCACTCCGACTGTATCTCCAAATCGTATTCAGCTGCGAGCAACAGGCACCTCCGCAGTACCTGCATCGATGCGCCTCGTATGGTTCCATTCGCTAGGCCGTAGGCAACTGCCCGGTTGTCGGTATGTAATACTACCCGTTTTCCTTTCCATTCGCCCGCCCAGTAGAGCAGGACCTGTTCGACACCTCGCATTTCCCAAGTGTTGATGTGCTCTCCTGGGTGTACTACGGAGGCTGGGAGTGCTATCGACAATATGGAGTTTGCTTGGGGATAGGGGTTTGAAGGACTAGTATAATAAGCTCCAAGGCCTTTCGTACTTGCAGCATCAGACCAGGCGGAAACTATTTCGCGTACTTGTGACACAATTGACCGTTCTGGGGAATTTGAGAGCGTCTCCGCCCACCAAGCCAAGTCTTTTTGGGCTTCGCTAGAGAAACGTCGCTTATGGTATCCGCTGCCAGGGGGAAAATAGAGCTGCATGTTATAAAGTCGGCGGAGGAAGGTGCGGCCGAGTGGGACGACAGTTGCAACGAAATTCAAATATCCGGTAATTCTTTGGAGTTCTAGGAGAGAGGTAGATCGGCTTGTGGTGCTTGCGGCAATGATCGACTTCGCTTTCAGCAGCTTTTTGGGCGGGAGTCTTATAACCATTTGACTCGTATCTAGCTCTATCCCGGCAAAGCTCGCAGTAGTACCTTCCTCACTCTTCGAATCCTTAATACTGAGGCCTACCTCGGTGCAGAGTTTGGTGAATAATGCTGTATACTTCTCCGGCTTAGACCCTGGTGGAAGGACGATTAGGAAGTCGTCGAGATAGTGTATGATTCTTGCCGGAAGTCCTTGAAGCCTGAGCTGGTCGTGGAGAATCCAGTGAAAAACCTCGGCAAACAGGTTAAATAAGTACGGTGCCGTTCTTAGCCCGAAAGGCAGGAAACGCTCCGAATAATATCTGCTCTGCCACCGGAAACCCAGGAGTGGGGAATCAAGTGGGGAGACGGGTATATGCCTAAACGCAGATTCAAAGTCTCGCTTCACAAGTATGCAATTCCTGCCCAATTCCTGAACCGCCATAATCGCGTCGTTTATGCTGCTATAGGTAATCGTCCCGTAGTGCTCCGGTATTCCCCCGTTTATTGACTCGTTGCCTGTGCTGGGGTATGATAGGTGGTGAATGCGCCTCTTAGTGCCATCTGCCTTGTCCGCCAATCCTAGAGGAGATGCGGTAAAATGTCTAGGGAGGCTATGCTTGTTTGGGTAAACTTCGAAGCGGTTTTTGTTTAGTTCTGTTGCAATGTCTGACGTAACTAGATGTGTGTCCTCTTCGGCTGATGCTAGGTTCGGGTGAATAGTTGGTTGCTCTCTATTCCCCTCATAGCCGATTCTGGCTCCAAACTGGCAAATTCCCCTAATTGCGGCAGTAACCGTTCTCAGTGGGTATTGCATCATGAGCTTCTCCCAGCCTTCGATCTTCAGTTGCCCTGCTGGCATTGGCAAGTTGTGCGGGGTAAATAGTGGGTAATGGATAGTAGTATTTAGGCGGGGGGGCTGTTCGCTATCAGATAATGGCAGGGGGTTAAGCACTGAGCAGCTGGGGTTATAGGGTCCCTGAGTGGGCTGTGTAGAGGTTTCTTGAGGCACAGAATGCTTAGCAATGAAATTGCATTTATTGTAATACACGGCAAACAGGGAAGTAAGACTAGGAAGGGGGGAACCTGAGAGGTTCTGGGTAGGGGCAGGGCTAGCGTCCGAACTGGCCCTTCCGGGGAGGAAATGACCGACCAGTGTTCCCTACTGTGCATTGAGATGCCCGGTGGCTGCCTCCGCAAGAAATACAAGCGTGTTGGTAGCGGCAAGGGGCGGAGGTGCATTCCCGGTAATTCCAGTTGCGGCAAGGCTGGGCTGTTGGCAGCGGGGAAGACAGACCAGAGTTAGTTATGTTTGTAGGCAGGGGGTACTGGTATCGCCGGTCCATTGGAGGCAGGGCAGGAGTTGTAGTAATATTTGTTTGACCTAGGGTAGGCTTGAGCGTATGGGGCCAAGAGGAGCGAGGAGCTGGGTATGCGAAACACTTAGAGGCGATCAACTGACTATCTAACTGGCGCCACTCAGTCGGGTAATATAAATTTTTCCCGCTAGCAACCTGCTTCCTGTGGAATTGGAAGTGGTAGGACCTCACACCCTCCCATGAGTACTTTTCCAACAAATCATAAAGATTCATCGTATAGATGGATAGTGCTGTACCGAGGTCACCTTGTAGACCATGGGGTGCTAGTTTGATGATGATTCCGCAGTAGGCTGCCCAAGCTTTGAAAAACCCGCTCATTCTGTATTCGTTTTCCCTTCCCTCTCGCTCCGCCTGCTCAAACTCGACTCCGCCGATATTGATAGTACGATGGGTCTCTGCACGCTCCTTTTCGTTTGCCAAAAGACGGTAGATATTGGTGGGCTTGAATCTGTTCTCGACAATCTGTACCAATGTGCTCCGTTCCACTCCTGGGAAGAGGGTCTCCACCGAGTTGACAATGCCACTTGCGCTCTCCCCTTCATGTGGTATTGAAGGCTGGGTAGGGTATAACATACCGAGGTGTCCGGGCAATGTATGGGATTGCTCTCGCAGGTTTTCTGCTCTCAATTGGGCTAATTGACTTTCTAGTTCAGCGATTCTGGTGAGTGTGGAGTTGGATGCGGGTGGCTGAGTGCCTAAGGGAAGGGAATGTAGGGCGAGGGTGTTCGAGGAAGGAGTAGTGGGTTGAGGAGGCTGCTGGGCCCGCAGTTGAAGGACTACTCTGTCAACAATATCATGCTCATGCGAGCGAAGAAGTTCCCTCATAGTGGCAAGGTTGATGGATGCGTCAGAGGGGGGAATGGAGGCGTGTCGTGTGCTGGGTGCACTGGGTATTGTCTGCAGCTCCGGTTGCGGTGTAATGGTATTCTCAAGGGCTGGGCTTCGACTAAGTGTTCTGGTATTGCTGAGGGGGGAGTGGCTGTATTCTGGGATACTTGCTGGAGGTTCATCGCTGTCGGTTGCAGAATCGTTGGTGCCTGAATTCTCGCCAGCTCGGGGGGGTTGGCCCTGCTGTTGGCCGTACCGGGTCGGTGGTTGACGGCTCCGGGTGTTTCTTCGTATTCCGCTTGTTGAGCTACGTGTGTTGGATCTGCTAGAGCTTCCCCTACGTGTTGATGACCTCCTGGATGCCATTGTGTTTGTGATTGGGATCGGTAGTAGGCTGGAACCTGATAGAAGGTTGGCTATCGTGTGTCTTTTTGAAAAGGATAGTCAAAGAAACAGAGAACGCGAAGTGAGGAAAGCGAGGAAGCATGGTGATCTCGAAGTCCAGGGAGCTGGAAAGGGTATATATACAGGGGGTTCACGGACCCCGCACGCGTGAGCAAGGACCCCGCGCTGGCCGAGTAATCGGCCATACCTTTTTCCGCCGTTCTCCGAGATTCGGCCCCTGTCCTTCGCGCGCTATTCCATACGCTTCGCCCAATTGGCAATGGGTCGTTCCAACCCGCCATAGAAATATGAGCAAAACAAAGTAAGAAAAAACCCGTGAAACGAATGAGAGCCCACCTGAAAGACCCAAGAAAACACTACCCAGCACAAACAAGCCCCAACCCCCCCACCCCGGCGCCGAACCCATGGATAGAAATGAAAGCAAAACCTAAGAACGCTAGTGAAACAAAAGAAAAAACCACCCAAAAGCCCAAAGAAGACGCTGCCCGGCGCAAACAAACCCTAGGCATTGCCCCCATTGCCCCGATTGCCCTTATCACCCCCATCACCCCCATCACCCCCACTGTTATCCTCAGTGCCTTCCTCAATAGCGTCATGTACTGACACCTTACACCCAGGAGGTGGGATCCCCGGGGGAAGAGCCACTATTGGGACAGCTTATCCTGCATATCGGCTCATATACGCCAGCCTCAGCCTGACTCGAGAGTGTGAAATCAGTTTCCGGGAGTGGGTCTGGAACCTAACAACCCTACGATCATTACTCAGAATTCTCCTCTGCCAGCCGTGGTGGGACCTAGGAAAGGCCCTTCTACCTCTCGCATGGCACTCCACATCGTGCTCCTCCTCAGAGTCAGATTCTGGCTCAGTGTAGAACTCGGCGATATCGAATTGGCTGGGGAAGAGATTGTTCTGGCTGTGCCCAACAAGAGGTGTATGGGGACGAACAGAGTCCCCACTACCAGGAGGGGCAACAGCTGCTCGGTGGAGGAAGCAGGCTACAGTAAGGGTGGAGTACTGGGAGAGACGAAGCCAGGCATTAACCTGATCGTCGTCGATCAATTCGATCTGGTCGGCGCCATCGGGAGTGACATTCAGGCCTTGAATGTCGCGGAAAATTCCAATGAACTGCCGGGGGTGCTTGCCGTCCTCTACATACCGACAGGCAGCTTCGCCGAGCTCCTGTAAAGTGTAGTGCCTGAGACCCGCCAGCCAACTCTTGTTTGGCATAGCTTTATTACCACCGTTTATCCATGGGAGCTGGCGAGTCTGCCCAGGCTCGGCACCTTTGGTCGAAATGAATATTATTCGTACCAGTTTCTCCTCGTAAACAGTCTGTTGGGGACAAGCAACGGCCCTTTCGTCTCTCCTTCTGGATCCAAATGCACCGCCAGCTCCCCCATCTCCCCCCTCTTCCTCAGCATCAGAATTAAGTCTTGAATTCCTACGCGACTAACCTGCCTTCTTCAGGATGTCCATGTTGAGAGCATCCGGAGCAAAGTGGAAGCCCCAATGTTGGCCATTCCGGGGGGAGTTGAATATGGCTTGGAAGCCTCTGAGAGTAATGTGTGCGACGGTCTCCGTCCTAACTTCATTCCACAAAGTGTCACCGGCCTGCATGCGAGAGGTGATATTCCTCTCGTTGCACTTCTGGAAAATGTATGTCCGAAGTGCGCGGTATCTCCTCCCTTCCAAGGTTTGTCCCTCACCAGTGAGGTTGAGCTCAGTCTGGAAGATGGCAGTAGTAACACAACCACGACTACGAATCAGAGGCATGCTATTAACCAATTAGATCCTCTGTAAAAAAGACTAAATGGGACCCGCAGAAGACTAACCTGAATTAGGCGAGGATGTTCTTGGCGTGCAAAAGAAGACGGGAAATCCCAAAGAAATCTAGCAAATAGCGATCAGTAATCATTCCATCTTGGGAAAGATGCAAATGAGACAAACAGAAGACAAACAATAGGGGGGGATAGCAAGCGAAAACGGAGAGCCGCTAGTGTATCTAGAGAATAGTGGTCACCTATCGTTTCACATTAAGGCTTTAGAAGAGCTCGTACGAGCCGTGCACAAGTTCATTCAAGAACCTGTCCAGGGCTTCATCGTGCCCTAGGAGGAAGTGAGAAAGACCAGGCCTTGGGTTTGTATCTCTAGGAGACCGAGGAAGGAAGGAAAGGGACGAATTGTGGCACAAACTTACTTTAGGATGTAGAAGTGATTGAAAAGCTTCGCTTCAATTAACAGTAAGTTACCGGTATTCTATGGATATCAATCAGTATAGCCTATGAAAGGCCTGAGAACAGCTCATTTCGGACGTTAGGAACCGCGGACGAGACTTACCGGTATAGTTGGTGTGAAATGTGAGTGAGACTGTATGATCGCGGAAAAAAGTTCTCGTTTATATATAACGTATCGTTGTGAAGGGAAAAGTTGCTTTTGGAGGACTAAGAAGGACGATGAGGAGCTGTAGATTGATTAGAAGGTAATAAAGGAGTGGAGAAGGAAAATCCCGGGGTAGCGAGGGGTTTATATAAGGAAGAGCGTACTATTCAAGCTGTTTGTTGTAGTATCAAGAGTTCTAACAACTCAGACTAGTTTGAAAGAGACTGTTAAACGTCCCAACTTGAACGTAGAACGTCCTTCTGTGCCTGTACAAAAAAGTACAGATGTACAGTTGCCATGAGGCAAACATGTAACAAGGTGAGCTTGTACACTTGAAAAGGTGGGTTGAACAAACATGAACAAGCTTTTCAAGAGAGCTTTAAGGTACAACGATGTAATAGGCAGGCTTGTGACAACCCCTGCTTTCTTGATGTGGGTTCGGATAAGAAATATTAGGGTATGGTAGATCAGCGCTTGCCATTAGGTTTGGCCCTCTCAAAGTCTGCAATACGCCGAATAAAGCACACCTGAGCATTATTTCTTTGCGGAAGGAATCAGTTTTAGAGGCAGGAATTGTCAGTTCTATGTATGTCCCATCGCAGGCCACTTGTAGACTTCTGTTTGTTAGAAACCATCTCAAAAAGGAGTGACCAAGTTCTTTGTCTGGTTCTTAGTATGTGAATTCTCCTACACGGAGAAACTCAGCGAACACTAGGGCGAAGGCAGCCCGAAGCATGAGGGTGTTGTAATCCTGTGATCTGAGATACTAGAGAATGTTAAGGAGATGGGGACGGATCACTGAGCTTCGTAGTAGGTGCTCTGGTTCATTGTGATCTCTTTTAATTCCCTGGATAGTTCTCTCTAGTCTGGGATCACTGAAGGCGGTGGGGTCGATACCGAGATCTAGTTGATATGATTTGATTCCTGCTAGATACAGCTTCATAGTTTTTCACTTTTACTATTCTAGCTAAGGAACAGATATATTCAATTAGCCATAGGGCTTGGGTTGGGAAGCAACCACCACCCTGGTGTTGGTAGTTGGAGAGGGTACAACAGAGGGCAAAGCAGGCCCAGGGGAATTCGTAGTTGCGCCGTATGCTAGATGCGAGTCCCCACCAGAGGTAGTAGGCTGTAGTGGTGGAGAGTTCCAATTGCTTAATATTAGTAACCCACGTTTCTGGAGTTTGCATTCTGGGTATATCAATTGTGGTGCCAAGTGAGCAAATCTCTGAATATCCAGGTATGAGAGCGCATCCGCTAAGGCGTTTTCTTTAGTGGATATCTATAGTGTCTGGAGCTCAAGGTCAGGTTCAGTTGCAAGTAGCCAACATCTCCTTAGGATATGCATTGATGCGCCCTGTATAGTACCGTTGGCTAATCCACCGGCTACAGCCCGGTTGTCAATATGGATCACTAGTCTTTTTCCTGTCCAAAGGTTCACCCAGTACAGGATAGCTTGCTCAACGTCTCGCATTTCAAGGGAATTGATATGCTCTAATACCGGTGCAGCTAGTAGCCAATGGTATTGAAAATGCAGAGTCTGGCCGGGCGGTAGTTTGTGCTTGGCTAGTATAGAAGACGCTGAAGCCTTTGGAGCTTGATGCATTGGTCCACAGTAGGATAGTCTCTCTTGCCTGAGTGGCTATAGACCTCTGTAGGGTACCGGAAAGTGCCTTCGCCCACCATGTCAAGTCCTTTCGTCCCTCACTAGATATTGCCTCTTTTAGTGCCCATTCTCAGAAGGAAAGTATAGCTCTATGTTGTATAATCTCCGGAGGAAGGTAGAGCCTAGGGGGACCACAGTTGAAACAAAGTTAAGGTATTCTGTGATTCGCTGCAACTCTAGCAAAGAAAGTGAGCGCTCTTTCAGTACGGCTTGGACTATGGCGCGCACCTTGAGAAGCTTCTTGGTTGGGAGTCAAATAACTATCAAGCGTGTATCTATTTCTATCCCATCAAAGCTGATTCTGCTTCCTTCCTCACTCTTGGAGTCTTCGATAAGTAGCTCAACATCTGGACACAGGCTAGCATAAGTCTTGGCATAGGCTTTGGGTCGTGACCCTATACGTAGGACTAAGAAAATATTGTCCATATAGTGTATGACTATCGCTGGCAAACCTAGTTTCTTAAATTGGTACTCCTGTAGCCAATGGAAGACGTCCACGAAAAGGTTAAAAAGGTATGGTACTGTACGCAATCTGAAGAGAAGAAACAGCTCAGTGTAGTATTTGTTTTCCCAGTGAAATCCAAGGAGGGAGGAGTCAAGCGGTGAGACTGGTTTGTAGCGAAAGGCTGCCTCAAAGTCACATTTTAACAGGATCCAGTTCTTTCCCCACATCTGTACCGCCTCTACCGCATCCTTTATGCTAGCATAGGTTATCGCCCCATAGTCTTCCCGGATTCTGCTGTTTATCGAGGTAGAGTCCGAAGTGGGGTAGGACACATGGTGTATTCCTCTCTTGCGACTATCCGCTTTGTCTGCCAACCCCAGTGGAGAAGCTGTATAATATAGTGGCAGGCTGTTGACCTCTGAGAATATCTGTAAGCAGTTCTTGTCAAGCTCTTTCTCGATATCGGAGCTTACTAATGCAGTGTCAATTGTTGCGGATGGTAGGTTTGGGTAAATGGTGGTAGGCTCGCAAGGCCCATCGTGTCCGATTCTTGCCCCAAATTTGCATATTCTAAAGATGGTTGTGACTACTTTTTTGTCGGGAAATTGGGTGCTGAGTCTCTGCTATCCAGTAAAGTTGAGCTGACAGAAAGGCATCGGGATAGTGTGGGGGGTAAATAATGCATAATGGATTGCTGTATTTAGGCAGACTGGTTGATCACTAACAACCTGGCTGGGGAGATTGTAGGTAGTGCTTGGGGCTGCGCTTACTTCTGTAGTTAGGGGAGGAATTGCTTGGGTAGGAGTGGGCTTAGCATTCTTGTTGCAATGGGTACAGCGGCGGGGGGGGGGCTAATAGAATATGGTGGAAGCAAGGAGAAGTTGGTTATGGGTAAGGGGATGTAGGGCTGGGGTAAGCGGGGGCAGGGTAGGGGCAAGAGGGAGAAAAGGAAGGAGGGGGGAGGTCGCAGGAAGTGCGTGCTAGCATGTAGTATGGCTATTGCGGGAAAGGTATGAAGAGGTGGTATTGCTTTGTGTGCATTGGGATATGCGGTGGCTGCTTCCACAATTCAGGCAAGCATGCTGATAGCGGCATTGAGGTAACCTACATTCTCAGTAATTCCAATTCCAACAGGGCGGGGTCACGATAGGTATGAACGCCATACTGGCCGCCAGTGTGTTGCTTTGGTATTGGTTAGAGGGGAAAAAACGAGTCTTGGGCTCAGGCCTGTGGGGGAGGCTTTCCCAGATGGGTAGTTCATATGTTCTTCATGTTTGAGTTGCAGTTCGCTTTTGTATCTGGCTCCAGGTCGGGCGGGATACTACATGAGTGAAGTATTTAGATGCGATCAGTTGGCCGTTGAGCTTTTGCCACTTGGCTGGCTGGTATATGTGATTCCCAATGGTGACTCGCTTCCTGTGGAACTGGAAGTGATACGCTTTCACTCTGTCCGAGGTGTATTTTTCCAGCAGGTCGTAGAGGTTCATAGTGTAGATACAAAGGGCAGTGACGAGCTCGCCTTGGAGACTATATGGTGCTAACTTGATTAAGATTCGGCTATAGGCAGCTCAGGCCTTGAAATAATTGCTCATATGGTAGTCACCATCCCTCCCATCTCTTTTGGCCTGGTTAAACTCAATTCTCCCAATATTTATCGTCTTGTCAGTTTCGGCCCTTTCCTTGTCGCTAGCTAACAAGCGCTATATGTTGGTTGGTTTCAATCGATTTTCCATAATTTGGACCAGTGTGCTCCGTTCCACCCCAGGGAGCAGTGTCTCTACCGAGTCCACGATACCAGATGCGCTCTCTCACCTTCTACCGAAAAAATAGAGTGTGTGCAGTTCGACATACCATTGGCCCGTGACATAGTAGGTATATGTTCCTGGTTGGTTGCTGCACGCTGTTCGGCAAGCTGGTCTTCTAGTTGGGCTATTCTGGCAAGGGTAGGGTTTGCGGGGGGTGGCAGCGTGCTGTTAGGTGGGTAGTGCGGCATTTGTGGGCTAGCTTGAATCACGCTTGATAGAGGGTGGTTTTTGGAGTTCAGTTGATCAACAACTCGGTCGACAATATCTTGTTTGTAAGACCGAAGTAGTTCTCGTATGATGTGGAGATGGATCGTTCGTTCCGAAGTGGGAGGTGAGTTGAATCCATGCTCCCTAGTGCTTGACGTGGCTTGGGTGGCAGGGCAAGTGAGTGTTGTACCACTGAGAGACCTAAGAGTTTCGCTCTGGGTTCTGGTATTGTCTCTGGGGTAAAGTGAGTACTGTGGAGTGCTTATCTGGGGGTCCTCTGTCTCTATTCCGGAGTCATTGGTGATGTCGCTTCCAAGACTGCCTGAGGGGGTTCCTTCTCACTGGCAATTGTGGGGAGGCTGCTGCCGGGTACGCGTATTCTTTTGGATACCACCACGGGTCCGTCGCGTGTTCATGGGTGTTGGGTTTCCACCGCGTGTGGCCGCTCTCCTTGGTACTATTGGAACTATTGAGGCCGGAGGTCGTTTATATGGGATTGCTACAGTAATTGAAGGCTAGGTTTTGCAGTATATAAGTAAAGAGATGATAAAGAATGCGAAGCATAGGAAGTGGGTTACAGGAAGCTGGTTGTAGGAAGCATGGTGATCTGGTCATCAGGGGGCCAAAAGCCGGAATATGTATCGTGGGTCTGTGAGCTCTGGGTTTCAGAGCTATGACCCCGCTCTGTCCCGGCAACCGGAGATATGATTTCCCGCCTGCCTCTGAGACATGCTTCTTCCTCTGGCTTGGGCTTCCATGTGCTTTGCCTAAATTGGCAATGGGTTGTCCCAACCCTCCATTTTAAAGAGTAAGCCGCCGTTCGTATTGTAATTGATTTCCAATTCCCATATTGCACAGTACTGTGCTGATGGTTAGTGTGCCAGTAGGGGTCTTCAGAGTTCAGGATAGAAACGATGGTAAAATGACCGGCACCCAGTCACGCAATAGTGTGCATTAGGGCACATATTAACAGTAGCCAATTGTATCAAAGCACTTCAAGTGACATATATGAGGCCCTCAAAGATGCCCAAGGTTACGGTCAAGCGAGCAATAGAGGGTTGTGGCGGAGCCACAACCTTGGCACGGCTAGTATGTACTAGTACTCATATACAAAAGAAATGTGCTATATCTTTGAAATTCTCATATGGGAACTAGGAAGAGGAATCACCCCCAAAATTAGTCCTCATTTGAGACCCGGGGGGGGGGGCGGTGGAGGGCTGACGCAATATCATGGTATCAAATTTGCCGGTCCCGGGGTGGGAGCCGGTCATCGGACGTCACTCGCTACTACTTGGGGTTTGACAGGCAAGTTTACAAAGAGTATTATCCGATATAGTACAATAGAGTCCTGTAAGTGTTTCCAGCGGGCTAGGTTCCTGATAGGCCGTAGAGTTAGACAAGGCAGGCCAATCCAACAAGCAACCTCGTCGGGTGTAGGCTGGATCCAACCAGCGTGAGGAAGCCTATCATGCCTGATAAATGGCAGCCTGTGGACCTAGCAGTTATCATTAATGTCTGCTGGACCTGAAAGTATGCTTAACGAGTAAGCTATTATTGTTGGAATTATTGAATGCTGCTTGACATACTCAATTTATCGAGGATGCATCTAACCTATCGGGCATGCACTCAACCTATCGGGCACGCACACACCCTACCCCGTTATCATTCAGACAAAAAAGTTTCTGATAAGCGCTATGGATTGACACCTCCGCCGGGAGCAAGTTCTTTGATGCTACTGAGCCTGTTAAGCATATGCTGATATGGTTTGACAAACCTCCGGATATGCACTTTGGATCAGTGAAGGACAAGTCAGATGCGAGTAGGTTACTGAGCTTGAAGAGTTTTGTCTGTGACGATTGTTTATTCCTTTATGAACATGATTGTTCCTTGCATGGAAAGAAAGGAAGCAAGGTTCCTAAAAGTCTGAGGATGGACCAGTCTGGACTGCATAGTCCAGTCATAGTCGAGTCCGATCTGGGGATAGTAATCAGACCGACTGCACGGTCAATGGCAGGATAACTGACTGGACCAGACCTGGTCGGACCGGGCAGACCGAGTGACAGAATGTGCACGACCTTTAGCCAAGATTCCTGATAGTCCGGAGCGGTGTCTTGAAGGTTAGCCGAAAAGGATATTCCCGGTTGCCTGGCCAGTGCCGTCTCATAGCTCCAGGGTTGAGAAGAGCGAGCTGTACCGGGAAGAATTAAGCAAGGTTATAGGAGTCTGGGTTTGTAGCCCCTATTAGACTACCTGCTGCCACGCTTCTAGACTCCGACATCCTCATCCCTCCAATCCCTTAGTCCATTGGTGCGCTCCAGAAATCGTTGAGTATATTTTAGTTTAATGCGCCAAGTAATTTATTTGCAGTTAGGGAAGGATACTCGCTGAATACGATTAATCTTTTTATAATTGAGGAAAAGTCCATTCCAGATCCTATTGTTTTCTTAACCTAATCACTTGGGTGCAGCACCCGACGGACTAAGCTTAAGGGATAGTTCCCGTTCTTTACTGACTGCTCGCGTTTTTTTCATTGCCCACCCGCCGTCCACCCGCCCCCCACTGACAAACACCCAGGCGCCCTCAATGCCCATGGGGACTCATCAGTGGTAACGATTTCCCCAGGAAAGGTCGGACTCTGTAAGTTGAGTGATATCCGATGTTGGAAACTCGGTTAGACGAAGCGACTAAGAACAAATATGTGATCCGTCTGATAGAATTTTATTTTTATTGGAGGATCAAGCGAGTGTAGGATAATTTTTCTACAACAGGTTGTTTGTTATGATTTCCGGGCGGGCATGGGGGGGGGGTTACCTTATCCCATGCAGTAAAACATGGCAACAGCCACATTGATTCAACAGGGATCCCATTTTAGACTGGTCCCCGACTGGACTGGACTTGACTTGACCAAATATTTCGGTCAAGTCTAGTCTCCTCCTTCATTCTCGACTGACTGGTCGGTCTCCTGTTCAAGACCTGACCAGTCGGACTATTCGGAACCCTGAAAGGAAGCATGCCTGGAAGAGAGGGGAACATGTATGGAAGAGGGGACATGCATGGAAGGGGATGGATCTCTGTCGCGATTGATGGAAGGATGGAAGAAAAGGCCTGGGTTCGTCACAAGTGTAGGAGAAACGGGAGCAAGTGTGTGGGCCGCTTCTTTTGATTACTGGTAGTCGATGTGAGGGATAAACGTGCAATGGCAGTAGGTGCAAACCTGCTTCTAAAACCTTTGGATAATTCATAGAAGACCTTGTCCCTTAGAGGCATTAGGGTGGCTGAGATGTTGATACAAGTGGGACTGAGAATATGAGAAGATAGGCGATTT
This sequence comes from Tuber borchii, assembly GCA_003070745.1. NCBI lineage: Eukaryota > Fungi > Ascomycota > Pezizomycetes > Pezizales > Tuberaceae > Tuber > Tuber borchii. The sequence goes on along the minus strand of NESQ01000201.1, from coordinate 123,830 downwards.
TACTGCAAAAATAGTATACTTCGCACTGGAGAAAATTTGCAAAAAATAAATACAAACACTCCATAGAACTACTAAAAACTCTAGGAGCATGCAAATATCAACCCCATTTCCTACTTTCGGATTATGCTATTGCACTGGTTTCCCACTAAAAACAATAGTCTTAGAGCAGTTTTGAGGAAGGCTTTATTCAATAGCTAGCCGTAAAAACTCGTTAGATCCGCTATCAGTAATCAGGCCCTTGGCATTCGCCATCCGAGACGAGGCATCCGGGAAGGGATAGTGTTTCCCAGGCAAAGTATAACTTGGAGAGGCCGAGTTTATTGGATCTCATTAAATGATCTTCGTTATTCTATTAGCTTACTCTTTTAAGCCTGTTGTGGTTTGGCGAAGTGGCTCTGTTGAGATCTCCCAGAGTGGATCTCACAGGATTTCACGGTACCCCTTTTCTGAACACTCTACGAAGTTATCCTATTTCTAACTCAAGTATTGGTGCCGGACTAAGTATGTGAAATTTGCTATTCATGGTCTAAAATCGCTTGTGTCTATTTACTTTTCGGTCGTACTTGAATGGACAGAAGCGATGGTATCGTCGGTAGGCCATTTGCTTGATCCTTGCGCGTAACGTGGGGGGGTGGAGGAAGTCAAGAACTCAGTGGATACTGTGGTCAAGTCAACAAAGAGGAAGTGGCTTATGCTGTTTGTCGGGGTCAGCGCTACCCCCCCGGGCAATACTTTAACTGCTCCCTCAAACCCTCTCAGCTATCGACTGGACTAGTGATTTGTCGGGGTTGACGTTGTCTTGTCCAGGTAGTATTTATTGGGCATTGATGATTTTAGGCTGCTCACCACATACATATTTTCCCATTCTCGTTGGACGACAAGATACGACTACCTATACCTGAAACCGACTATTCCTCCAAGCATGTTCCACCAGTCTTAGCTTCTTATCATCTCACACCGACCCTGCATATCTAATATAACAATATCAAGCACGACTTTGCCTAGAATGAAACAGGATAGCCGAACCACCACCTTTCCCTCGGTGATGTAATTTACCCTCGGCAGGCAGGACAGCTCTACCCTTGGCCATGGTCTCTCTACCTCGGAGGTGTGTCGGAGAAGCAAGCGGAAGGATACATCAGTGATGGAAGGAAAGAGCATGAGTTGGCATACGCTGGAAGTATGCGAGAGAGGATGGTTCTTGGTTGAGAAGGATATAAGGCAGCCTGTTCTTCCCTTTGTTTGTTATCTGTTCACTATCGCTCTTGGTTTCTCTCTGTTGTTTCCTGTTCTCTGTTCACTGTTGCCAGTGATCTCAGTTTTTGGTTCTTTTCTCTCTATCTTGATTAAGTTCTTCATTACTCTATTTTTATCTACTATATACAATTGATTTCCATTGATCCGCATTTGAATCCTGAATCTGCTGTGTCTGAAGCTTATTGTAAAAAATATTTTTACGAATCCCTCGCGCTCATTTCTGGCGGCGAGACAGAGCAGTTCTTGGCAATTTTTTATGCTGACGCCGCCGTTCCGTCCGAATGGCGCTTTTCACCACGCTTTCAAACCCCTCTCGACAGCGCAATGGAGTGGTGTTCGGCTAGCGCATCTGATTTGTTGGGTCCAACGTCGCCCCGCCTGTGTAGCGTTTTCACCACTCTCTCGTGCCCATTGCAAGCAGCGAGACAGGGTGGTGTTTGGGCGGGCTTGTCTGGTTTGTCGGGTTGGCGCCCACCACCCGAGTAATACTTTCACCAATTGCCCAAATCCCCTCTCCGCGGCCCGCTGGGGTGGTGTTCGGCAGGGCGCAGCTGGTGTGTCGGGGTTGACGTCGCTTCGCCCCAGTAGCATTTTCACTACTCCTTCATGTCCATTCCCAACAGCGAGACAGAGCGGGGTTTGGCCATGTTTATCAGATTCGTCGGGGTTGACCCCGCCCCGTCCGAGTAGTACCATCACTACACCTTCAAACCCATTCTCAGCAGCGCAATGGAGCGGCGTTCGGCCAAGCACATCTGATTTGTTGGGCCTGACATCGCCCCGTTTGAGTACTATTTTTACTGCTCCCTCGTACCCTCCCTCGGCAGCAAGGTGGAGTGGTGTCCGGCCGCGAACATCACATTTGTCGGGGCTGACGTCCTCTCGTTCGAGTAGCATTTTCACCACTCCCTCGCGCCCATTCCTAGCGGCAAGACCGAGTGGTGTTCGGCCGGATTTATCTAGTTGGTTGACGTTGAAGTCGTTTCGTCCAAGGAATACTTTCACCACCCCCTCACACCCTCGCTCAGCTGCGCAATGGAGTGGTGTTCGACCGAGCATATCTGATCTGTCAAGTTTGACGTCGCCTCGCCCTAGTAGTATTTTTACTACTCCCTCGTAGCCTCCCCCAGAAGCACATAAGAGTGGAGTTTGGCCGTATTTGTCAGGTTTGTTAGGATTGACGCCGTCCAGTCCGAGTAGAATTTTCACCACTTCTTCGTGCCCATTCCCGGCAGCAAGACAGAGTGGTGTTTGGCCAGATTTATTTGGTTCGTTGGGGTTGAAGCCATCCCGTCCGAGTAATAATTTCACCACTTCCTCAAATCCTCGCTCAGCAGCGCAATGGAGTGGTGTTCGACCAAGCAGGTCTGATCTGTCGGGGTTGACGTCGCTTCGCCCCAGTAGCATTTTCACCACTCCTTCGTGTCCACTTCCAGCAGCAAGACAGAGTGGTGTTTGGCCAGATTTATCTGGTTCGTTGGGATTAAAGCCATCCCGCCCGAGTAATACTTTAACCACTCCCTCAAATCCTCGCTCAGCACCGTAATGGAGGGGCGTTTGACCAAAGTTATCTGATTTGTTGGGCCTGATGTGGCCTAATCTGAGGATTATGTTCACTAATCCCGCATACCCTCTCTCGGCAGCGAGGTGGAGTGGTGTTCGGCCGAGGGCGTCAGATGTGTCGGGGTTGACATCGCCTCGTACGAGTAATATTTTAACCACTCCCCCTTGCCCTCTCTCACAAGCACACAAGAGTGGTGTTTGGCCGTATTTGTCAGGTTTGTTAGGATTGACGCCGTCCAGTCCGAGTAGAATTTTCACCACTTCTTCGTGCCCATTCCCGGCAGCAAGACAGAGTGGTGTTTGGCCAGATTTATTTGGTTCGTTGGGGTTGAATTCGTCCCGTCCGAGTAATAATTTCACCACTTCCTCAAATCCTCGCTCAGCAGCGCAATGGAGTGGTGTTCGGCCAAGCACGTCTGATCTGTTAGGGTTGACGTCGGCCCGCCCAAGTAGCATTTTAACCACTTCTAAATGCCCTCTCGCAGAGGCACACAGGAGTGGTGTTCGGCCGTTGGTGTCGGGTTTGTCAGGATTGACGCCGTCCAGTCCGAGTAGTATTTTCACAACTCCTTCGTGGCCACCCCAAGCAGCCCACCCGAGAGGTGTGTTACCCCCGCAATCCATTTGATTGATATCACAGCCTTCCATCTCTACCAAACCAGTTACAATCTCAACAATCCCGAAGAAAGATGCACAGTGTAGACCACTAAACAAAGATGGTTTATTGAAATCAGCAATGTACCTATAAGGTTTCTCTGCCTTGAGGAGGATTTGAGTAGATATGTGAGTACTGTAGTCGTCGAACAGCTTCAGCGCAAGCCGTTTCGTGCACTCTGAAAGGTCCCTTTTTGCGTGCACTCCCCAGTACAGAGAAGAATACTCAAGAAATGGTGTGTCTTGGAGATGGAGGGAGGGATTGGTCGAAAAGGCCTTGACCTGCTGGGAATTCAGATAAGTTAAGCAGGTTTCTGCCATTGCTGAGTGAGCTGGACCGAAGAGCTCAGGATGAGCTCGAAGGTACTCTTGAAGCGTAGAGTGGATTAGCCGGATTGTAGAAGCCTCCTCGTCTACCACGACAAGCCCTTGACAACAGGCTAGCAGTGTACATATTGAAGGAACGTTGTTGGTATTGAGATTCGGCGATCCTATCTCGACTGCTAGGGCATGGCACAGTTCCACGGCCTTCAAAGGCCTCTCCGAGTGAGACACCCACATCAGAGCAGCCATGCCAAGCCTGGTTTTCTCCCCACCCTGCCCTTTTATCCGACCTAGCGTTGCGCCATAAGCATCCCCTAACCCTAAGCCATTGGTCATTGCGCTGAGCTTTTGTCGTCTACGGTGGATTGTGGTTTCCTGCAGGACTGCATCGATGTTCAGCGATACTAGGAGGAATCTAGACGCATATTCGTCAGTGGATACTTGAGGCAGTCTCCCCGTCGTGGTTACTTCTACATACATTTCAGAAATATTTTCAGGAATTGTCTTCAGGATATCCGCCTCCAGGTTCCCGTCCATCGCATCAGGGGTTGTGTCCTCTTCCAGCCTGCTGCGAAGATACCTGATAATATCATCTCTCTTAGAACTTATGGATAGACTCGCTACTCTCCCAGAAAGACGCTTTCCGATCTCGGGTCTGATGTGAGGTCTCCCAGTCACGAATATTCTAGTGCCTGGGGACTTTTGAAGAATTTTATTCAGCGAATCGAGAAGCTTGACTCGATCTCCTGGCACACACTCGTCTAGAGCGTCGATGCATATGAAGGTGGGCTCTTTGGAAGAGGTAGTCTGCAGCATCTTCACGATATCGGCAAGCCGGGGCCCCCGTCTACCAATAGCTTTTTTTTGGTCTTGGTACACTCCCAATATCTCCTCCGGGATCTCCTCTAGTCCGCCAACCACCTGTTTTAATAGGGCGCCTAGCGTGCTCGTGGAGGACTGCTCCTTTTGGGCGGCGAAGTCGAAATAAAAGCATGCAACGGTAGCATTTCGTCCTCTAACCCGATCACACAAACTGTCTATCACTAGCGAGCTAGCAGCGCGGCTTATTAGTATTTGCTATTTCTCCTCTATCCCACGAGCTTTGTCAGTGCTACCTAATATAAGTTTTGCCGACTCCCGGATCTCCGTAGCAGAACAGAACCGAGTTATCGGATTCACCTCCCCCGCTACCGGCGCACCAGCTTCTGAATTCCTCGGTTTGGAGTAGCCATTCCCCTATCCTATCGACTCGGCTATCTTGGATGCCCTGGTGCCGTAACTTGGGATCGATTGGGGATAACCAGGTTAGGATACTAGATCGGTCATCGGCAACCGTCAAGTTATTCGACACACTGACAGCCGTATAGGTTGTGTTGAAAGAGTTGATATTATTACCGAAAGATTGGGACATTTTCTCCACTTCGTAGGTTAGGATATTGTAGATGATCGGTGATTGAGTTAGTTGACTTCTAGAATTCTTGGAGGCTAAAGAAAAAAGGAGGTTTTTTTGTTCAATCTCATCGACGTCTTAGGGCTCTCCCATTGACTTAATTTGTGTTAACAACAACACCCTGTCGTGCCTGCTGCATCCGGTACAGGAAATGGTGCGCCTACGAATATCTTATCCAACCCAAGTACTACAATATTATGATGAATTCAATCTATAACCTAGTCTAGCGACACTTTAAAAATTAATACCTTATGCCTATCCTAAAAGTATCCGGATGACTTGACGCCAAAGATTCGTTTAGAGTAACAAATAGAGGCGGGCATCTTATGTCGCAACGGGGTGCCCCAGCTTAAAATCTACGAATGTATTTCAGGCCATCAGGTTGCAACTAACCCAAAATATTAGTGTGAATTCCCCACCCTACAATGTTAGTAGCATCCTTTCGCTATTTGGCTGGCCTTTGAAATACTGGGGTGTCAGTAAATTAAATTAGCAAAGAGACTAGTGCCTCTCAAGCTACAGTGCGGGCATGGGCAATGTCGCTTTTCGGGAGGGTGTTTCCGAATTTATGCTACAACGAAGGTTGGGGGTTGAGTAATGAAATTCAGGATACTATTGAGCACTGCTAGGAGTTGCTGAATTCAGGTTATTTGAAATCTAGCAATGAGCATGCTGAGAGGATTAAGGCTGTCATTGGTGTGGCAGGATGGTATTCTCGATCTGAAGTGAATCTTGTTTCTGTTGTCCGGGTTATTATTACAGATATTCTGCTGGGGTATGATACCGGTACCTGGTTGGGGCGCCCGGTGTTCGCATTTATTTGACACACAAGGCACCCGGACGCTTTTGGAATGTGCCTGTAGTCAGGGTCAGGGTTATTTTGGGGAAACTTCACTTCGCATGCCCGAAGCTAAGGGCCCACCCCACTGCTAAGTATGATATAATCCCGGTGTCTGTACAGCACTATTATGTTTTTAGGGCCTGTACGGAATATCCTCATATCATTATGATCGCAAAGGCTGCAAGCGACATATTATAATATTATGTCAAAAATAAAGAAATATAGAAGGAGATTTCTAAAAAGATGTGTTCGGCATAGCACAGGCACAGGCGCTGCAGGCACTATGAAATCAATGCTATCATGATAGTCAGAATATCCCTCATTGTGTACGATACCAATATAGTTGGAGTTTTGAGCTGCGCCTTCCAAAGCCAAGTCCCGCTCACAATTTCGGCTAGCCCTATATGAGAAAACCTTTATAATATGATACTATGGAAAACAGGGGGGTGCCTTTACAGTACCATTCTTGGCAAATACATACCACCCCCAGGCTTCACTTGCGCAGAACAACAAAGTATTTATCCAGTGAACTCTTTCCCCTGCCTTTTTATTCCTTAAGCAACACAAAAATATTAAAAAATCACAAGAATTACTTAAGGCCTACTAGTATTTTTCTAAATTTTCTCTATGGTTTTTTTAACCTGGGTTGGGTGATGGGGGGAAATTGTGCTGGTGGGCCATGGGCGAGGTGATTCTTTGCAGAAGTTTCACTTTTCCGATGGCATACTGCATAAACTGATGAGGACTGTCAAGGCGCTAGTAGTTCAAATAAGGGCCCGTTTACCTATAGATGTCCGTCTAACAGCCTGAAACGATACCGACCGTTAAGCGGGGCTTAACAGTGGGGGAAAGTGTGGCAAAGTAGATAGCGTTTACCTATAGTAGGCAACGTAAATTATTCAACGATCTACCTACAGGAATGTAAGACCGTGGAAAATTGGTCAAACACTTTGGCGCTGTTTATCAGATAATGGCTGAGACGCCACCGTCTATTCGACTACCTATTAAAAATTGAATTTTTAGAAATAGACAGACAGTTGAAGGTGTGTAAATAAAACAGAATTGTTGCATGTTTACCTAATATACTTTCTAGTATATAGCTTAAAGTCCGTTTATTTATGTAACTAACTTTCTTTAATAGTCGGCAATGTCTCTAGTTGCTAGACGGCCGTCTATACGGATCATGTTGTATTGTCAGTCGACAAAATTAACCGCGGATCAACGAAGAGGGAAAAACTTCGGCCATGACAACAACACCCATCACCAACTCCACTATTATTAAAACTAAGGAAAAAAAACCAAAAATGTAAGTATAGTGTGAAATACATAGAAAAAATTAATATTTGAGCTAGAGAAATTTCTTTAGGTGGTGTTGAAAGTGGGGGGGGATGGGAAGATTGCGTTGCTATCGATCATTGGTCCGAGGTTAATTTTGTCTACGAACAAAATACACTTCCGTTCCCCACAGCTATTCTACAATTCCTCAGCCATAGTTGCCCTCCATCTTAAGGCTTAAAAATTCAGGAGTGTGGTCGCGACTGACTAGATAGCCTTGGCAGCCTGTAGTTTTAGGTGGGTTAGCCTGAATCGAAAATGAATAGACACCATCAATAGGCTTGAACCCGGATTAGCGTAATGAAGGTATTCTGACTTACCAAGAAACCAAAAAGCGGGCTAAGTGGGTGGAAGTGCATAAAAAAAATACATGAGCGATAGCTGTTACGTAGCCCTCCATGCAAAATTCTCTTTTCAATATAACTGTGAACTCCCCCTTCCCAATACGCTAAACTTGCTACGATTCGACTATGACTAGAGTTAGGTAATTATCTGATGTGAAAAGAGGGCCGAGGTGATAATTTCATTTTTCGTAGGCCAAGGCCTGGAAATGGTGCAGCTGCAAGTGTGGGCTAGTTGCGCTATTCTCTCTGTCTACACACTTTTTTATCCACAAAAGTGCTCTACTATCCGCTTGGTAAAGGATTCGGCCTATCTCGGAATACTCCAGGGAACAGTTGTCCAACACTTTTATAGCTGAGTGTTCTCTTAATAAGCTTGATAGAAATTCCATATGGCCATTAATACCTTGTAATTGCTTTCGGAGTTTTTTATTTAAAAAAAGAAATAGAGCGAAAAAAGCCCATCGGTACGGTGGCCTATAGCGAGCAAAACTGCCGCTGCCTGTACATTTTGAAAATCCAAACTCTAAAATCACAAAATTAGTAAAATGTTTCTCAACTATTAGAATTTTCTAATCAATAAGCTTAAATATCGTAGGTATTATTCGATACAGATAAATAGCATGCTAATAAAGCTATTAACAAACTTGAACTTGAAAAAAATAAGACAAAGAAAGAAAACTTCTTCCGTAGAAAAAGAGTAAAAGTTTACTTCTACATATACTATAGCTAAGCACAAGCCAGAATATATATCACTTCGTCTAACTAACAACTCTAAATAACTCTTGAAACTCTGAGAACTCTAAACAAACACGCCAAATTGAATTCACTGTCTTCAACCTCTCTATCTTCTAGTATCTATTTTCACACCAGATGTATGCTTTATTTCTCTTAATTCTTGCTTTACTACTTCTCTTTCCATTTTTTATTTTTTCAAGTCCGCTTTTATTCCTATTTCTTTATTATTCTAGAGCACAGTATCATTCAATATCTAATGATACCAATGAAACTGTGCCTTACTAAAATTAACTCCACATCAATAAACAGGAAAGACTTCAGCCATGAAAACAGCACCCCCCCACCAACCCCACTGTCATGAAAATCACAAAAAATCTATAGTATGATACAGGGTATAAATTAATATTCCATTTCGAGAAATATCTCTAAGAGGTATTGAAAATGGGGGGTGATGCGGAGGGCTGCATTGTCATCGAAAGTCTGTGTGTGGTTAATTTTGTTAAATAGAAAATAATTATAAATCATAATATATTATTATGCTTATCACTTATGAAATTCTGATAGTCAAGGGCCCCCCAAGTATTAAGATATTTAAGTTTCAAGATTTCTTGGTGGTGGCGGTTTTGGTCTTTATAGGCTGCCGTAATGGGCCTTGTCTTATTTATTCCCCAAAAATACTTTTTAGAACTGAAGATACTAGAAAACACCGCCAAGTACTGTAACTAAATCAATTCTGTTTAGATGACGGGTTGGAACAACCCGTTGCCAATTGGGCTAAGCCTTGGCAACCAGGTGGGAAAGGGCGGGCGTGCTTCGGAGGTGGGCGGAATAAGGTATAGCCGGTTGCCCAGCCATACCGGGGTCATAGCTCACACACGAGAGGCCCGTGGCCCCCCAATACACATACTTCCACCCAGCTCCCCCGAAGTCACCACATCACCAAGCTTCCTCCCTCTCACAGCTCGCATTCTTCATTTCCTATAGCTCGCGTTCTTCATTTTCCCACCCGCCACCCCAGTCCAAGCTCTCAGCGCCCCCATTGCCACCCAGGGACATATCGGTGGCTACGATTCCCAGTGGCAAGGGCAGCGAAACACCTCACCAAAGCCTCCGCCGGTGGAAGACATCTCTGGGAGAAAGGGAAAAATGCGGTGGATTAGTTCGAATGTTCTTTCTTGGGTTCTTTTCCGTTCATTGGGCTTTTCCTTTGTCTTTTCCTTCTTTCTCGTTAAACTACACTATAATATCTCATTGGCTTTGGGGAAATTGGATGCTATATAACGTCCTTTGAAAATTATTTAAGATATCGTAATTAGTTATGAAGTTGAATTCCTTCCTGATTGATTGATTACGATACTTGCCCAGCCCAAGCACCACAGAAAGAATAACGAATGCGGATAAAACAACTATCATACGCCATTCGCATAGCTGAGTCGTTTTAAGCATGAACTTCTCGAATTTATCACACTGCACGTGGCCCTCAAACCCAAACCATAACTTTGAGCTTTAAGCTTTGTTATATACCTGCTACGCACAATCACCAGCTTCAAAATAGTAATAATAATTAGAAACACCGGGAGAAATCTAGGATCATTTGTCAGTGAAGAAATTCGAGATTATGTTCAGGTTTTGTGCTTTCGTTACATGTTTATGCTGGAATAGGTCGCTACTTATTACTTTACTTGATAAATATTCCCTGTCGCACTGTAAGCTAGACCACCTCCTCCGAAAATTATTAGAGAGGGTCCGACTAAGCCACACTCGAACGGCGCCGCCCTCACCATCTTGTTGATCACTTACCACTGGAGGATTCCCCGGTAGTAATAAATATCAGTGGGTTTAAGGTAAGGGTTGTAGTTCGATGATATGGGACCTCTCCCGATGGCATATAGCAGGACGAATGTCGGAGTACGATGGTTTGCAAAGGGAGTAGGTTGGGATTGTTTGACAGCAGTGAGAGTTACGAGGAGGATGTAAATATGCTGCTTACAAGCCCAGGGCGAACTTCTTCCGGCTTACCATCTATTCTTAACCAATTGCTTCAAACGGGCCTACCATACCATATACCACTGCCCACAAATACAATACAACCACCAAATTAATAAATAACAGACATGACGGATTCGAACAACGCGATAGAACCATATCTAACTAGAACTCCAATGGTGAGAAAAAGTGAAAGATAATAAAAAAATACAAAAGTTGACAAATACCAAATGGCCAGCGCAAATTAGGAAAACACCCTCATCAAACACAATTTACATCTAAGGCTACCGAAATCTTGCCTGAACCAATATATCACTCGACAAGTATTTATGGAATGAAATATATTTAGTGGCGAAAAAGAAGAACGTAGAGAAGGAAGGAGACAAGACAAATAAGAGAGGAGAAGATAAAAAACCAGTCGACGGCAGGTGAGGGGATTGACTGGGTGGCGGTAGGATTGGTGTCAGTTTTTCTCCGGGGGTTCCAGGACTTTGGAAGCCACGTGGAACTAGATTGTTGCGGTTCGGTTGAGAGGCCGCTATCTGAAGGCTGGGAAACAGAGCGCTGGAGGTCCAATTCTCCTACCGGCTTATCAGTATCTGCCGATGGGAGCGCAGGTTAGCTTTTAAGGTCTGTGCCGCCGATATTATAGTCATTACCTTTTGATTGCACCTCCACTATACACTCGTCCCCATACCCAATAGAAGGTGGGAGGGATTCCTGGCCGCCGCTATATGTTGTGATAGAATTGGTATTGCCCCAGCCCAGTATAATCTTGACAACTTCGGCATGCCCTTTAGACAGCGCCAACGACAGTGGGGTTTGGCACTTGTTATCAGCCACTGCGGTGCGGACGTCTTTCCGTTCCAAGAGCATCTTTACTATCCTCGCATTCCCACCCCAAGCGGCCCACAAGAGCGGTGTACGGCCGTATTCGCTGTCTACCTGGTTGGGATCAACCTCGTCCAGTTCTAAGAGCATCTTTACTATCCCTTCTTTCCCGTTCTTAGCTCCCCACGAGAGTAGCGTCTGGCTGGATTCGGTGACTGTCTGATTGGGATTGACACCGTCTCGCCGCAAAAGCGCCTTTACTACCTCGTCATGCCCCTTCTCCACCGCCCACGAGAGCGGTGTTCGGCCAGATTGGGTGTCTGCCTCATCGGGATTGACGTCTTTTCGTTCCAAAAGCAGCTTGGCTACGCCCTCATGCCCGTTCTCGGCCGCCCACGAGAGTGGTGTCCGGTCATACTCAGTGTCTGCCTGGTCGGGATTGACGTCTCTTCGTTCCAAAAGCATCTTGACTACTCCTTCATGGCCATTCTCTGCCGCCAACGAGAGCGGCGTTTGGCCGCATTGGGTATCTGGCTGGTTGGGATTGACATCTTTTCGTTCCAAAAGCATCTTTACTATTCCCTCATATCCATTCTCTGCTGCCCACGAGAGAGGCGTTTGGCCAAATTCGGTATCTGGCTGATCGGGATTGACGTCTCCCAGTTTTAAAAGCATCTTTACTATCCCCTCATGCCCGCCCATGACCGCCCGTAAGAATGGCGTTTGACCAGATCTGGTGTCTGCTTGATTCGAATTGACATCGTCTCGTTCTAAAAGCATCCTTGCTACCCCCTCGTGCCCGAGGTCAGCCGCCCACAAGAGCGGCGTCCAGCCAGAACTCGTGTCTGCTTGGTTGGGCCTGACGTCCTCTCGCTCCAAAATCATCTTTACCACCCCTTCATGGCCCCCATGAGCTGCCAACGAGAGCGGCGTCTGGCCATATTGGGTGTCTGCCTGGTTGGGATTGACATCCTTTCGTTCTAAAAGCATTTTTACTACCTCCCCATTCCCGTTCTGAGCCGCCCAGCAGAGTGGTGTCCGGCCAGAACTCGTGTCTGCTTGGTCGGGATTGATGTCCTCTCGCTCCAAAAGCATCTTTACAACCCCTACATACCCCCCTATAGCCGCCTGCGAGAGTGGCGCCCGGCCATATCGAGTGTCTGCCTGGTTGGGATTGACGTCCTCTCTCTCCAGAAGGATCTTTACCACCCCGTCATGTGGGACCTCAGCCGCCCAGATGAGGGGAGTCCAGCCATATTGGGTGTCTGCTTGGTTGGGATTGACGTCCTCTCGTTGCAAAAGCATCTTTACTACCCCCTCACGCCCATGCCTCGCCGCCCACCAGAGTGGCGTCTTGTTATTATTGATGAGTGTTTGGCTGGGATTGACGCCCTCCTGTTCCAAAAGGATGTTGACTGCTCCCTCATGCCCGTTCGCCGCTGCCCACGAGAGTGGTGTCCGGCCATATTTGTCTTCCTTGTCGGGATTGACGCCCTTTTGTTCCAGAAGCATCTTTAATATCCCGTCATTCCCCTGTATAGCTGCCCACGTGAGAGGTGTACTCCCCGTGCCATCGCGTGCATTAACGTTCCATTCCTTCATATCCAGTACCATCGCTGCTATCTCCACTATCCCGAGGAATGCTACGCCGTGGAGTCCTGTAAATCCCGTAGGTTTTCCCTCCATCCGAGACCAAGGGAACTGATATTCACTCCGACCCCAGTGCAACAGGAGTTGAGCAGATACGTGCTTGTCCAATCCATCGAGAAGCCTCAGTGCAAGTATTATCACATTATGCGTCACCTCCCGTCTTGTGTGCTTCCCCCAGTAAACGGAAGCGTATTTCAGAAAGGGCATTGTTGGGGGGGCCGAGCGAAGGGTTAGGGGAAGATCCCGGACAGATTCAAAATTAAGGTATGTCAAGCAAACCTCCGCAATTGCTGAGTGAGGACTTTGGAATAATGTCGGATCACACGAAAGATGCTCTTGCAGAGTAAAGTGCACTAGTCGGACTATGGACGAAGATGCCTCGACCCTGACAAGACCCAGACACGATGCTACCAGTATCCGTAACGCAGGAATGTTTTCCGGATCTAGATCAGCAGAACCCATCTCCACTCCTAAGGCATGACAGAGCTCCCCCGCCTGTAGCGGCCGTTCCGAATGCAACACCCACATTAGAACCTTCAATCCGAGTATTGATTTATATCCCTTCTGCGCTTTGAGTCGTGATAGAGTTGCTATATAGGCCTCGCTCAGTCCACCACCTCGCGTCATCTCTTCAAGTTTCTTTTTTCTTTGACGAATTGTCACCTCTCCTAGAATAGCGTCGATGTTGAGCGAAACAAGGAGGAATCTGAATACGGCTATTAGTAAGTATGCATCAGTGATGGGGTGGAAGTGCCGGATCGTCCTACTCACATATCCGATATATTTTCCAGGATAATTTCCACTATATCCACCCGTAACTCATTGCTCATCGCCTCCGGCTCGGCATCCCTATCTAACCTCATCCCCACATAATTCCTGATATCGTCCCGGTTAGGGATGATGGGTATCACGATCGCCTGGGGGAAATATTTTTGAATATCTTCCCCGGCATGGGGTCTCCCGGTAAGGAATATTTTCGTCTTAGGGCAATCCCGAATAATATTTCTCAGCGAGTCGAGAACCTCCGGCAGGTACTTCGGTAAACATTCGTCCAAGGCGTCGAGACAGATGAAGACTTGGGGCAGCGGAGCAATAGTAGTCCTCAACATCCCCATCAGATCTGCAAGTCGTGGCCCTCTTCCACCAAATTCTTTTTTCGCTTTTTGAAACGCTTTCCGTAAGTAATCCGGGGTACCCCCTCGGCTTACCAGCTGCTTTAGAATAGCTCCAATGATGTTGATGGTTGTCTGCTCTCGTTGGGAAATGAAGTCGCAGTACAGGCCTGTAACGGCGATATTTTCCTCCTCCGCCTTATCGCACAGGGCGTCGATCACTAGGGAACTGGAATTTCTGGCCGTCAGCGGTATTGGCTTCTTTCAGAGAATCCCGCCATTTACCTCAGATATGTCTTGCCCACTCCCGGATTCCCGGAGCAAAACAAGACAGCCTTATCGGCTCCACCTTCACTATTTCTCCACTCCCGGAACTCGCTGGTTCCCAAAAACCAATCTCCTATACCATCGAATCGGTCGGTGCGCACGCTCTGATGTCTGTTGCTTGGCTCCAGCGGAGAGAGCCAGTGCATAATCTCCGCATCCTCGTCGGACGTATAGAAGGTGTTGTTGAAACTACCGATTATGTTGCCACTGTTGACGTTTCCATCGCCCAAACTGACCGAAAGCGTATATGAGGTTTGGGCCATGATATTCTATGCAAACTTCTGGCTGAATGTAGAAATTGTGCAGGGACCTGTGGGATTCGGGGGAGTTTATAAACAATCGGTAACAAGAGCCGAAGAAAGGGGTGATGAGGCTCGTTGGCCACAAGTACTGTCTAACAATTTTCCTTTGGCGAAGGTCGATGACTAATTTGAAATATGTTCGACGAAGACCTCTTGCAGCTGACTCTGCCTCGACTCCCGGCGCGTAATCATTCTGATTTAGCGGCTGCCGGGTAACATCTCCGCCTAAAAGAATTGCGAATAAGGCATAAGTTTTGTAGGTTCCACAAGCGAGGTCTGCCGCTCTCACGCCCTGTGTAACCTACAAACTTATGCCCTGTACCTCCGTAAGGTGATTCTGGGATCCGGCTCAGCGCTGGGATGTAGCTCACCATGGCAACCCCCGGAAAACCAAATGTCAGAAAGCACACCCAATTATGGAGAATCAGAATCTAGAGTTTTTATTTGATAATGAAGAAACTATTCTTCTTGTATACTCATTTCATTACAAATTAGCTCATATATCATTTTGATTAAGATAGTGGGTTAAGAAAATTGAAAGCTACTGGAAAATACTAGTTTGAGCATAGTAAGATCTTAATAACCCTTGGGGGGTCTGAAACCGTAAAATTCATTGCCAGTATACTAGTCCCGTTCTGGAGAGAACCCAAGAACTGTGATTCGTTGGGGATTGATGGTTGCTATGATGCTGAGTCACTTGAACATTAAAAAGCTGGGATTCAAGCACCAAAATAGTTTAGCTACTGCCTGATCTGGGGCGGTGTGCTCCCGAAGCAGGATTAGCATGCTGGCAACGAATTTTACTGTTTCAGACCCCCCCAAGGGATAGGTCTTGTATTTAAATACTGAGTTAGAAAACCCCATTACCAATTGGGAAAAGTGTGTGGAGTGGTGGAAAAATAAGTTTAGCCGGTCGCGTCATTGCCCGCTGGCCATAGCTCACTACCCATGGGCCCGGGAGCCACCGCCGGCGGCACATAGGACCACCTCACCTCTAAGCTTGCTAGAGCTCGCGTGCTTTGTTTTCCCACCCACCACCCTCATTATCACCAAGAAATATCTCAATAGCAACAATCTCAAGCGACAAGCGCAGTAGCATTCACCCAATGCCTCCGAGAGTTGGACTTACGCAAGAAGTGGGATCGAAGGAAAGAATTGCCAGGATGGTTTTTGGTCCCCTCATTTCTATGAATTTCTCTAGTTTTTCATTCTCTCATATTACTATTACCTATGATCTTAATGTATTTGCTTGGCTTTGCAAAATTGGATTCCTGTTTTTCATTTTTTTATGATATTTCTTGGGTGTATTAGGGCTCTATATATTACTTTACTTGACAAATATTTCATATAGCAAGCGCCGTAAGCCAGCCGACAACCGCTGCGGGCGGTCATACTCCGATACTGCTTCTGCAATAGCTCATCGCGGGGGGTTTCGGATCGTTAGGTTATAACCCTAACCCACCACCGTGTCATCGACAAGGTGGCGAGGGTAACGTCCTTATGGGGGGGTTAGTCAAGCTAGATTCGGATAATTTTCGGAGGGAATGAATCACTTAGGATCACTTGAGAGCAATGAGAGTTACTAGAAGGAGGTAGACGAGCAGCCTACAAAGCTAGCGCAACCTTGTTCAAGTTTCACAATCTATTCCTAACAGATTGGTTCTAACGGGCATTATTATACTATCCACCACGGTCCATAAAACATAGAAAAATAATAACAATTTAACAAATAACGGGTAGAACTCCTATCGAGAGAAAAGGTAATGAAGAGAAAAAAAACACAAAAAGTTGAGATATGGCATAAGTTATCGCTAGCAGAAACTAAAAGTCTAGAACAACACCCTCACCAAACCCTATTTACATCGGGGGCTATCGAAATCTTGCCTCACCAGTCTATTGCTCGAAAAGTATTTACGGAACGAGAATATAATATTATCTAGTGGCGAAAAGAGAAGGATGTAAAGGAGAAAAGCGAAAAGACATATAAGAGAGGATATGATAAAAAAATGGTTGACAGCAAATAGGAGGATCGATTGGAGATTGATAGAATGGGTTCTAGTTTTCCTTGGGGGGTGCCATGGCTTTGAGAGCCGCATGGAAGGAGGTTGGGGCGGTTCGATTGAGAAGTCGCTATCGGGTGACTGGGAATCAGAGTGTAGAAGGTGTGATTCCTCTCCTCGCTCGCTAGTGTCTCCCGATGGGAATGCAGGTTGGCTGTTAAAGTCTGTGCTGCTGACGGTGGGGTAATCACCTGTTGATTGCATCAGGACTACACGCTCGTCCCCGTGCCCTATGGAAAGAGGGAGGGATGCTTGGCTGCCGCTATATGTTACGACAGAATTGGCAGTGTCCCAGCCCTGAATAATCTTCGAAACTTCGCCATGCCCTTTAAAGTGGGCTAATGACAGCGGGGTTTGGCTGGCATTATCTGGAGCGGTGGTGCGGACATCTTCCCGCTTTAAAAGGATTTTTACTATCGCCTCATGCCCACCCCAAGCGGCCCACGAGAGTGGCGTTCGGCCAGATTGGGTGTCTGCGTTGTCAGGATTGACGTCCTCTCGTTCTAAAAGCAGGTTCACTAGCCACTCATGCCCCTTCTCTGCCGCCCACGAGAGTGGTGTTCGCCCGGATATGGTGTCTGCCTGGTCGGGATTGACGTCCTCTCGTTCCAAAAGCATCTTTACTACCTTCTCATGCCCCGTCTCTGCTGCCAACGAGAGTGGTGTCCGATTAGATACGGTGTCTACCTGGTTGGGATTGGCGTCCCCTCGTTTCAAAAGCGCCTTTACTACCCCCTCATGTCCCTGGCAAACCGCCCACCAGAGGGGCGTCCGACCATATTTAGTGTCTGCCCGGTTGGGATTGACACCCTCTCGCTCCAAAATCTCCTTTACTACCCCATCATGCCCTTTTATAGCTGCCCATGTGAGCGCCGTATTCCCAGTACAATCGGCTTCATTAACGCCCCATTCCTTCATGTCCATCACCGCTCCAGCTATCTCCACGATCCCGAGGTATGCTACCCCGTGTAGTCCTGTAAATCCCTTGGGTCCTTCCGCCCTATCGAATTGTGGGTCCGAGGATGTATCCGGGCCATGCCGCAACAGTAGTTGAGCGGATATATGCTCATCAAATCTGTCGAGAAGCCTTAGTGCAAGTATTTTGATATTTTCCGCCATCCCCCGTCTCGTATGCCTCCCCCAATATAGCGATGCATACCTTAAAAGGGGCATTGTCGAGGGCACCGAACTAAGAGCTGGCACGAGATCTTGGACAGATCTGAAATTGAGGTATGTCAAGCAAACCTCAGCGATTTCTGAGTGAGGGCTCGCGAATAAGGTTGGATCACTTGAGAGGTGCTCTTGTAGGGTAAAGTGCACCAATCGGACAGTTGACGAAGACGCCTCAACTGTGACAAGCCCCAGACAAGATGATAGCAGTGCTCGTAAGGCAGGGATATTTTCCGGATCCAGATCCGCAGACCCTATCTCCACTCCTAGGGCATGACAGAGCTCCACAGCTCGCAACGGCCGTTCCGAATATAACACCCACATCAGGACCTTCAATCCGAGTATTGATTTATATCCCTTTTGCGCCTTGAGTCGTGATAGAGTTGCCGCATAGGCATCGCTCAATCCTTTGCCTTGTGTCATCTCTTTGAGTTTCTTTCTTCTCTGACGAATTGTAACCTCTCCAAGGATAGCGTCGATGTTGAGCGAAACCAGGAGGAATCTAAACAAAATCGTTAGTAAGTATACATTAATGATGGGGCGGAGGTGCGGAACGCGCCGACTCACATCTCAGATATCTTCTCCTGAATAGCTCTCACAATATTTGCCCGTAAGTCATCGTTCATCGCCTCCGGTTCAGGATCCCTATCTAGCCTCGTCTCCGCATAATTCCGGATATCGTTCCTGTTAGGGCTTATGGGTATCACTACGGCCTTGGGGAAATATCTTTTGACATCTTCCCCAACATGGGGCCTCCCGGTGAGGAATATTTTCGTCTTAGGGCACTCCCGAACGAGATTTCTCAGCGAGTCGAGCAGCTCTGGCAGGTACTTCGGTAAACATTCGTCCAAGGCGTCGAGACAGATGAAAACTCGGGGTAGCGAAATAATAGTAGTCCTCAACATCCCCATCAGGTTGGCAAGTCGCGGCCCCCTACCACCAAACTCCTTTTTCCCTCTTTGAAACGCCTCCCGTAAGTAATCCGGGGTGCCCTCTCGGCCTATTAGTTGCTTTAAAATTGCTCCAATGATGTTGGTGGTTGTCTGCTCTTGTTGGGAAATGAAGTCGCAGTATAAGCCTGCAACGGCGATATTTTCCTCCTGCGCCTTATCGCACAGGGTGTCGATCACTAGGGAACTGGAATTTCTGGGAGTTAGCGGTATTCGCTTCTCCGATAGAATACGGTTGCTTACCTCAGATATGTCTTGCCCACTCCCGGATTCCCGGAACAAAACAAGACAGCCGCTCCGGCACCATCCCCACTACCTCTCCACTCCTTAAACTCCCTCATTTCTAGAAGCCAATCCCCGACACCGTCGAATCGGTCGGTGCACACACCCTGATGTCTGTTGTTTGGCTCCAGCGGAGAGAGCCAACGGAAGATCTGCACATCCTCGTCGGACTTATAGAAGGTGTTGTTGAAACTGCTGATTATCTTGCCGCAGTGGGCATTGCCGTCGCCGATGTTGATAGATTGCATTCGTGAAGTTTGGGCCATGATGTTCAATCCAAAGTTTTCGTTGAAAGTAGAAACAGTGCAGCAATTTGTAGGGGGGTCAGGGAATTGATAGGAGGTTTGTGACAAGAGCTGAAGGGGGCGGGGTGATGTGGCTTGATGTAGCACCAACTATGATATTGTGCCTTTACAAAATTAACTGTACTCGGGGGTAGCCTAAAGTCGGGCGCACTTCCCGAACGGGTAGTGTATCCGCGTGGCAACCGACCCAAATTAGGAAATATGAGTGATTTCTCATGATTAAGATAGGTGAAGGACAAAAGTCAGGCTCACTTTGCAACTTCTTTCTTCTGCGAGCATTGTCCCCTCTACAAGCAGGCCTAGAGACCCACAAGATCACCAGTCTGCTTTCACCACACTTGTATCTAAAGCTTGTATTCATAACTTAGTACCTGCCAGACTTGTCATTGTTTATTGAGCTATAAAGGGGTATGGAGAGGAGAGGGAGGTGAATCGGGGGTGGGCGTCAATCCTGCGATTTGCATAGGGGCATGGTTACCCGGACCAAAAACAAGCCCCCAGGCTGCCAAGCCGAGCAATTGTATTGCGCCCGACTTACCCTTACCCCCGAGTAATTGTACATTTTATATCAACCAACAGGAAAAACTTTGGCCATGACAACAGCGCTCCCCCACCAACCCCGATATCATAGAAATCAAAAAAAAGACATAAAATGGAAAAACATAATAGAATATATGGTAGAAATGAATATTTGGTCTAGAGAATTATCTTTAGGAGGTGTTGAAAATGCTGGGTGGAGAGGAGGGTTGCGTTGCCATCGATGGTTTGTGCTCGGTTGACTCTTTTGCGAAGGTGCATGACTAATGGGAAATATCTCCCAAAAAGGCCTCTGCCGAGTGGCTATATTTCGACTGCCGGCGCCTGATAAAGCTACGGTGGCTGTTTTGAATGACATCTCCGCTAGCAGGATTTCCGAATAGCTTGGGGTTTCTCCAAATACCGGTATATCCCATTGTCGGATGAAGGCTAAGGAGTGGGCGAGCCAAACCGTCATTTATTATAATAACACCAAGGACAAAATACCTAACGGGCCCATAGAGTTCACAAACTGCTTATTAGTGTGAGGGGGTTGTGCTTTCAGATGGGATTTGAGCGATACAAGGATTAGAGATAAGCCAGTTTGATACGGAGATAGCTTAAATCGATAAGGAACTAAATTATCGAAGAAATTTAGGATTTCAAGTACAGATACTGTTACACCAGCATGATTTGGGTATTTAGTGAAAGTATTCATACAAGCACGAGTACAAAGGGGGTATCCTCCCAAAAACATCTTTTGGAAGTGGAGGTGTTCACCAAGAGGCGAGTCACGACCCTTTACCTGGTCGATAGACGGTCCTTCGCTAGCCGACCCCTGAGCACATGTCGAAATTACTAGAGAAAATTTAAATTCGCTCCTGGTGGATCGGTTATGCACACCCGAGCTAGATTAAAAATGCTGCGGAAGGAGGAAAACCAAAGATAATTAAGGCACAGCTCTTAATGAAGGAAGTTATGAAGTTACGGTTTCTCTCTAATTATCCCACATAGAAACTTAGGCAACATGAGCAGGCAAAAGGTCCCACCCCGCCTTCACTTTTGTCCTCATCCATATCTCTATACTCCACTTTGAGAAGGCTTCACTCAATGACCCTACGCAACAGTGACCAACAAACTTCAAATCTTTCCTCTCAAATTCATAACCCAACCCCCAGAAAAATTTGCTTCGAGCTTATCTTCCCCTTCTGTATTTTCCTTACCAGATTTTTTGCCTCGGCTATTATTACTCAAGAAATCACTACGGTAGCCAACTCTCTTAATGCAGATGACAGCTCGCTGGCAACTTTGAAAATCCAAACTAGTGCTTTCACCATTACTGACTGTTCTGTTCTTAGTTGGCTACTCACCTTAACTATTATGGTCGAGAATTGGACCATGCAGGCCACCACCGGCATCATGACCGATTCCAGGTCTTTTCCTAACGTTAATCCCAAATTTGGTTCAAGCTTACTCACTTAGGCTTTATCCGACTGCTGAGGAGGTTCATCCCTCTCCAATTTTTCAAAGCCAAATGAAGATATTAAAATAGTGGGTAATAGGGAGAGAACAAAGACCCGGAATCCAGAAAACCTAACAACCGAACACAGCCCTGGCGATCCTTTCCTTCCTACCCACTAATAGTGTAGTTCTACAACAGGGGGCGTTTGTGATGTCGCTACTCGTGTCGCTGGAGATCGTTTCCACCGATATACCGTAAAATCTCGAATAATTGAACAATGTGCTATGTCGTTAGAGTTGCCTCCTCTGGTAAGGTCTGGTGTTTTTTTGTTTTTTATGACTCTTAGAGGGGCTGAGCAGCTCATTTTTTTGCTGCGATTTTCGCCCCTTTTCCAAGGTAGGGAATTCCCGACGACATAGCACATTGTTCAATTATTCGAGATTTTACGGTATCCCGGGATGACAACGGGCGCCCTCGAACAGTGGTATGGGTGGTGGATGGGTGGAGTAGCAAAGAACGCGAGCTGTAGCGAACTTGGAGATCTCGTGGTCAGGGGAGCAGGATAGTGGTATATGTGCCAGGGGTTCTCAGACCTATCGGTGGTCCGATTGAGAACCATAACCAAACGAGCTACCGGCTATACGTATTTCCCAGCACCACCAAGACGTCACTTGTGCCTTCGAGTGATACTCCGTTCGCTTTGCCTAATTAGCAATAGGTTCTTCCAACTCGGCATTCAACTACTTGGGAAATGTGAACACAGATTGATCGGTTCCTGAGACCACATTTTATTACTTGTGGTTTGGCCACCACTAGGATCGTAGGCGAAATGTGCAAAATCAGAGCTGAGACTGTCACTACATTCACCAATCTTAGTCTCGAGGGTTTGGGAACTTTCGCTCTTCCTATGATGGCGTCTGGTACCCCGCTTCTTGGTTACCGAGATTTGGCCACCGCAGGTTATCTGTGGTAGATTTCCTATTGGATACCTTTTAAGGCAGCCAAGCTTCACAGATGAACTAGAAAGAAACAGTTTTTTCATTGTCATGAATATGGTGTTTCAGATGGAAAAAAAGGTGTAACAATGTTTTCCCATAGTTTCGCTAGTGTTTCTTTTGTCTACTAGAATCTTTTGCACAGGCCATACACCTGGCGTTTGCCAAAGATGGGATGAAATTGTTGGATGAAGAGGTCGCGGATGAAGTGAGAAAGGAAGGTTTTTGTTTATTCTTAAGAAAAGGTCTGCTAACTAAATAAGACTAACAAACATGTGTGCATGCTGCTCAGTTTGCCCTCAACTCGCCCATATGCTCTCCATAACACCATGACGGTAGTTGCCCGTTTTTTCTACAACACTCAGCAGAAATCAATAAAATTTGCTTTTGGTTACAAACCTGTCTGCGCCTAGCTTAAATAGTGGAGTACCCACTGGCCGGCAAAATTCCAATTTTCTCAGACACAATCACAAGAATATGGTAGACCTTGTAGAAATGCGGAATACTGAAATTTTGGTGTAAGGGTTCACAACGCCGCGATATATATAAATAATTATTGGCAATAAGATGGAAATACCTTAGTAAGACAGGGGGGTAGATTAGTTTATAGCCTTCTCCTCCTCCCTCTGCATAGCTGTGTTCTCCTTCACTATCCTGGCGTGCTCAACCCCACCAACTCCTATACCACTTGCGCTAACCTTATCAAATGTAAACGAGTAATATATTCTAGATTTTTTTTGTTCCAGTCCTTCACTTCGGTTAAACAAACTGCACTCCCCAATCTATGCAAAATTCACTTTCTAATATAGACAGCTTTTCCTTTTATAGACACCTAAATCCAACACCCGGCAATAGCGCGGCACTAGCGGGGGGTTGAGTGGTGGCATTAAGAGAAAAAAAGCTGTTGGAAGTCTTTGCTACTGCCCAGCATACTCGGTCTAGCGCACGCGCTCCGCTTGTTGCTTTATTGTTCCGATAAATCTTTCGGATATGCTCTTTGGAATGATACGCCAGCCGAGAGGAAGAAACGAAAAAAGCCTCAGAAGCAATATCGGAGCATGAAAGAGTCTGACGTATGTGGGCTATGGTCCGTGTAGCTCTCCGTGATGTCCATCTTTCCTTTTTGTTAGTACGGGATTCTGCAAAGCGGAAGGAGAATATGGGTGGAAGAGTATGGATATGTGTCGCGATGGATGGATGGATGGGAGGACGAATTCGTTGTGTTCATACTCGAGTATGCTCCTGTCTTTGCTGTTAGTTAATTAGTTAGTTGTGAGTGAGGGTGAGTAAGTGAATAAGAGAGAGCTTCCTGACTTCAAGTTGCGCGCTGGCGATCGACGTTGTATGTACTCGGAGGGTTCATAAAAATTGAAAAACATAACCCTTGTCTCCACAGAGGTTTGTATGGGATCGGCAGAAATAGTTTTCCGGTTTTTACTAACCCCCCCGAGTATTGCTTAACTCCTGGCGTTTCCGTTTAGTTCGGAGGAGAGGATGTATAGGCAGCATGCTTCTTATGGGAATTAGTAGTGCTGAAGCTATTAGGGAGCTGATATCTGCCTAAGTTTTGCTCCTGGACTGCCGTCGCCGCAGCTGTGGATGGAGAGAAACAATCGCCTCATACTCGAGTACCAGTAGTTTGCACGAGTACAAGACCATCACCGAAAACTCTTGTAGAATCACCGTATTTAATTGAGCCGAATAATTATTTGGAGTTCAAGGGCTCCCGATGCACATGTAGTTTCAAATGTACAATCATCACCAGAGTGCTTCTGTATCAGGTTCACTGTGCTCCGGGAAGATTGACTACTTCCCAGGTTAGATTATGAGGAGGAAACCGCTCGGCAATGAAACCAATGTCTCAAACTTATGTCGGCCGCATGGCAGAACATATTTGCTACATTGTAGATATGCACCTCAACCTTTCTCTGGTCTTTTATTTCCCATATTCTGACTGCATCTTTGCATGTCAGTCTGGGAGTGGTGCGTGGATGGCTGTAGAGGCCAAGAGGTAGGGAAATATAGTCGGGGGAGTGGTGTGAGTGGTAGGCCATTAGGGAACCTTTTTGATCAAATTTGGTAGGTTTAAGGGAGTAGTGTCCGGATGACGAATGCCGTATGCCACGAAATTGTGATGCCAGATTGAGCCTACACCTATTGAAGGGGCTGAAAGTCCAAAGGCTGTTAATCGAGCGAGCCCTATGAGAATCCCATTGTCGTATATCAAGGAATCTCAAATAATTGAACATGTTAGGTATCACAGGCTAAAATGTCATTTGCCAGAAAAGCGGAGAAAAACATAGAACAAAGGGAGCCGTTCACCCTCTCTGAAAGACAAAAAACGCCATACCCGACGAGACAACCAACATGGCATATGGTTTAGTTATTTGAGATGCTACCATAGAAACTTAATTTACGGAAAAAGCCGGTGATGAACTGCCCTCCGATAAGCGAAAATCTGCCAAGAGAGTGGCAGAAAATCCAGCTCCTTTTCACTTAAAATAACAATATCTGGGTACCTACTGTACAGCTGGACAGGGGCGGTATGAGATTTTTCAAGAGGCTATATGGATTATGTGAACAACCACTTTTCAACGATGAGGGTATAAAGCTTGTAAATTGATCGCTAGCGATAGTTTGAGCAATGGTATGGTAAGTTCTAAAAGTGGCTTGAGGCTTGTAAGGAGGTGTCTTACCGACACGAAAGGGAAATGACCACATGTTCTGGCTGTCAATCGAATCACGATCTCATGGGCCGTTGATTCGATTCCCTCCGGTGAAAACCGCTCCGCAATGTCCTTCGATTTTATTTGACCTAAATGGGGACCCCCGACGTCTTTAGGGGTAGAGAAATGATTGGTAAAGATGGCTCGGCTTTTGTTTAGAGTCTCCATAAGCTGGAAGTGTTTTTGTTCAAGTATTTAAAAAGATAGGAGAAGGCAGACATGCATACGCTACGAGAAACAATGATTCTCAACGCTTATTGCTATCATCGCGCTAAAGAGTCTAATGCCCTAGGCGTAAATCAGTAAGACTTTGCTGCGAGCTTTGTTTCCCTTTAATTGTTTTTGGGTACCACCCACAGAAGCAAACACGAGCTAAGACAGAATGCAAATATTCAAATCAATTCAAACAACAATTTATGCATAAGACTCATAAACGCAAGATGGCTAGTAGTTTAACCGCATATCACACCGAAATAATCAAAACAAGGGAAAAAACAGCAAGAACCGTATCGAAGGAAGTTCCCTTGGAACGAGCATGGCCCGACAGCCCTCCGGACCAAAAAACTACCCCGATGTTACCCCCGGGCTAGTTGTACCCATGCTCATTCCTCATATGAGCAACTAAATTATCATATCTCTTGATCCCTCTTTCCCCCACATTCTCACACCCGGGAACTGGGCAGTCAAATCGTTCAGCAAGGTGTATCGCCTCATAGTGTCGGTTGAGCATCTGTTTTGTTTTGAACGGGGTTGGCCGAGTACAATTGGGTGCGTTACAAGTGTAGGAACGACGGGAACAAGTGTGCGGACCGCTACTTGGGATTAGTTGATATGAGAGATAAAAGTACTGTGCAAGAGGGAGTGGTTCGAACGTGTTTCCAGAACATTTGGATGACCCACAAAAGACTCTGTCCCTGGGAGGTGTTAGGATGACTGGTATGTTGATAGGGCTGCCAGCGAGGGAATGAAGGGTAGATCTGTTGGCTTGATCGTCATGTGTGGCGTGGAAGAGCCGTGGGCCGAGAACGGAGTAGGAACCATCCACATCCTGAATAAGCGGAAGTGGTCCAAGCTCTGCTGGAAGCGGCTGGACGATCCCCCTCGGATCGGTCGATACTAGTTGGAATCCCGATTCGGCGAGCGTCCTAATCAAGGCTCCTGAAATTAGTCCAAAAAAAAAAGCAACTCACGGAGTATCCATTTA
The DNA here is from genome assembly GCA_003070745.1 of Tuber borchii. Lineage (NCBI taxonomy): Eukaryota > Fungi > Ascomycota > Pezizomycetes > Pezizales > Tuberaceae > Tuber > Tuber borchii. The sequence continues at coordinate 97,449 of NESQ01000201.1, read as the reverse complement.
GATATGTAAAGTGCAAATAATTTACCAAGAAATTAACAAAACCTTAGGAGAAGGGGATGGGGGAACTCGCCTGTATTTGAAATTTTCTCGGATGATAATTGCCCTTTCGCAAAATATATGCAAGAGCCTGATACATATGCAGCGCCTCTCTCCATCAATAATTCTGAATAAAAGCGAGCCTGTGGCAGGGATGAGCCCAGAGCTTTGTACCACACACAACACCACTATCCATTAATATTAAAACTAGACGGCACCTAGGACGATGCTTGAATGGCCATCAGCACGTCAGAGGATGAAGCCTGCAGCACTTGAGGGCTATTCGGATACAAGTTTTTGGTGGGGGTTCCTCTTGCAATATTATCCATCACCTGGCAAAATGTGCCTATATGAAGCTGCATAACAACGCATGACCAGATGCAAGAAAATTAAGCCTGATAAAAGATGGACCTGCGATCTCGCAATTGCATTCCGGACCAGGATTAATTAAATCCAGATGAGTAAAATCGAGGCTTGGCCAGTAAGTATGATTGGTGGATAGAAACTTCTACAAGGAGCGAGAGTACTCCAGTAGGGTGCTGTGTGGCAATAGCAAGCACAGGTGTAGGAACTCAAGCGAGTGAGATTGGTAATAATTATTCGGTGACAATGAGGTCCAAATTCTTTGAGCAAACCAAACCCATCACTCCATCCTGCAATACTATGGCAAAATCGAAGAGTGCTTCAAAACCCAGAAAGATTTCTCAACGCTAGCATTATGATAATATTAGCAATATTAAGCCCAAAAAGGGCAACCACAATACCTGGAGTCAAGCACAAAAAATCCAGGTTTTGACCTTCCTTACCCACTACAAAATTCCTCTTTCTTCGACTATTCATGCTCCAATCTCATTCTGAATCATTTCATCCTCGTACTGAAACTGAAGCCTCCAATCAGTGTGGAATACCTCAGACAATTATTGCCAAACGGGTTAAAAACAAGGAGAAAATCGAAAGTTTGGGGCCAAGTACTCATACACATTTTAGTACTTCAAAAAGTAAAGCCTTTTGTGAATGGCCTGAAATGGAGTCAAAATTGTATGAAAGGGTTTTAGTAAGCAGGGAAAAGGGACAGGCTGTTAAGAGGAAGTCAGTTAGGAGAAATGCTATGAAAATATTCCTATCTGTCTATTTCAATATAGATAGATCTGTTTTCTAATTCTCCAATGGATGGTTTGAGAGATTCTTGAAAAGGCATAATATCAGTCTAAGAGCTGTGACTAATAAAGCACAAAAAGTAAGTTTTTATTATTTATATATCATGATAAGTTACAATTACTTAAAATACTAAGATAATATATATTTAGATACCAGAAGATTACAAGAAACTTGGAATAAACTGGTTGAGATTTAATAGAAGAAACAGTCAGCCATCTTCTATTAGTGCTTATAGTTACAAGCTTCTTTCTGAAGATAGTTTTATTCAACCGCTTAATAGATTTGCTATAAGCAATATCTTTAATATTGATGAAACCCCACTTCCCTTTGAATATATTAGTCGGAAGACCTATAATATAGAGAGGAAGAAGACTATTTGGGCTCAGGAAAGTAAGGGAGCATGGAATAAAACAATGGTAAGTCTGATATTATGTGTTTTTGCTGATAGTTTTAATAGAGTTTCTCCTCTTATCATTTTCCATGGAAAAAGAAATTTATATAAGAAGAAAAAAACTCTATATCATCTTGGTATACTTGTAGAGTTCACTAAAGAGCCATATATGAATAGTGAACTCTTCTACAAGTATATCCAAGATTATATAATACCAGTTGTAGGAGGAACACCAAGTCTCTTTACTCTAGACCACTGCACTGGTCACAAAACACAATTAGTTCTTCAATTGCTTCACTCTAATCAGATTATTCTCAGCCTTATCCCACCTGGCTATACTAGTCTAGAACAACCATTAGATGTTTCTATTATTAAGCCTTTAAAAGAAAGAATTAGCGAGTTGACAGATCAAGCTATTTTGGATTGTGAGAGTGTAGAGAGTTTGGAGAAATGGTCAGTTGGTCAAAGGAGGATTTTGACAACAAATTATGTTGGGGATGCCTGGTACCAATTTTGTGTGGAAAAGAGAAAGCTAGGAGAGAAAGTGTTTAGAAAGGTTGGATTATCTTTACCAGTAGATAGGAGTAGACACAATGAGCTTGATATTAAGGGATTTGAAGGACTTGAGGTGGGAGACTGGAGAGTAGAAGAGAAGGAAGAATTATTAGCAAAGGAAGTTATTGGTAAGGAACAGTATTGTAATAGTGAATGATTTTAATTTGTATTTAATTTTCCTACAAATTTCTACAATTTCAATTTACTTTCAATATCATTGATGTATACATTTACCAGATTGTGAGGCGGTGTTTCAACTCCGCGCGAACATGGCTGACCGAACACTGTATAGCTCACTTCGCCTATGCCTAGAAACCCACATACAGTAGAAAGAAAGAAAGATGAAAAAAACAACAGAGCAAACCCAGGTGCGGAAGATACTTCTTAGCTTACTTGTTGTCTCTTCTATATTATATACCAAATAGAGAACCATAACACTCACTTTTCTGATTATCCCCAGGTACTTCATATAGGAAGTATCTTCATAAACGATCATTTGGTCAAGCCCATACCAAGCCAATCTCCCACTGGCCCGGATTTACTAGATCCTGGTCCGGACTTAACGAATTTCGCAAGTTTTTATGGTATAGATAGCCATTAAGTATTGATGGGTAAATGCAGCCGTGAAGAGCAGCTCTACTTCCCAAGTCTAGTGGAATATGGGGATGGCACCGCACACTAAAGGCAAAGGTAGGAGTTACAAGCTGGAACTCTTACTAGTAGTAAATAGTTGAGAGGGAAGGAAATTACCCACCATAAGAAGCTTATCGTTGCGTATCCCTTACTGTCGCAGCAGCGTCGCCTCCCTGTAGCATTACTTGGGCTGCGGATTGCAGACTTCTCGCCTTCCTCTAATTATGAGGGCCGCCCTCAGTCCAATGTCGAAAATCATGTGCCTAGAAAGTATAATTCGCCTATATCGAGAAATAGTAGTCCATACGGAGGTTCAGGGCATAGGTTTTGTAGGTTCCACAAGCAGGGCCTGCCGGTCACATCCCCCGTGTAACCTACAAAATTTATGCCCTGTACCTCGGTAGCGGGGGGCAGAACCGGATGGGCAAGCTTAGGCAGATGAGAAGGTCGAGAATAACATGTTGCGGAGGTGATGAATAGCCGAGCTCACAGATGTAATGGAGTAAAACAAGCGCCGTTGACCAGAAAATCATGGAAGCCTTGCAGCCATGTCCACGCTACTAAAGAACTCAAATAGTGGAACCTCTCTCGAAAATGTCAACATTCCCTCTATTGGATAGGCGGTGAAAGCACGGAAAAAACCGACAGCTTCGGCTCTGGCTGAAGGCAAAGGAACAAAATAGTGGTGGACCTTACGAATAAAGGAACCCCAACGCCAACCCCCAAGGCTCAATTATTCGAGTTCTTCCGCTAACGTAGGCTATTACTGTACTGTACAGTACTGTGGGTACTCAAAATACAAGAGATCTCTGCCCTGTCATTGAAATTCTTTATATAAGAACTGGGCCGATAAATTACCCTCATACGTAGCCCTCAGTTTAGGGCTACGAAAATAGAATCAAGGAATAAAAATGTGGCGGCCGGGGGCAAGGTTATGGTGTCCTATTACCAAGTTCCTGGGGGGGAGTGCGTCATAGCTCATCACTCATTATTACCCTGGATTTCAATGTTGAAAATCATAGCGCAACCGCCGTATATGATGCCGGATGTGCCCACACCCCAACACCACACTGTTACGCGTATGCACTAGCCATAGGATGCGCAAGAAACAAAACCCTTTTTATACTCTCGTACTTCTTTCCTTCCTCTTCTCTCTCTACTCCTTCCCTTTCCTTCACTCGTTCGTAAAGTTATTCCTTTTCACCAACCTATCACCATAAACTATTGTCCCCATCTCCACTTAATACAAACTTAGTGTCTCTACCTAATTGGTTCCAATCCACAGCGTAAAACCCTCACCTAAATCAAGCGCTCAACAGAAGCGCCGCCACAGCGGGGGGGTAAGGTAGTGGCATCAGGAGAAAAAACCGTTGGAAGTGTTTGATGCTCCTCGGCGTGCGCATCCTATCACAAGCGCTCGCCTTATTGTTTTACTGGTTATCCTCGCTTGGACAAAAGTTTCGGATGGTCGCTTCAGACTAATACGTCCGCCCCAAGGAAAAGGAAAGTGCAGGAAGCAATATGGGAGCATGAAAGAGTCGGATGAATGTGGACTATGATCCGGGGGACCCCTTGTGATGCCAGTCCTTCCTTTTTGCTAGCACGGGAGTCTACGAAAGAGGAAGAGGAATATACGTTGAGCATGAATATGTGTCAAGATCGATAGAAGGATGGGAGGACGATTTCGTATGTTTATATATGCTCCCGTCTTTACTGTTGGTTATTTTTTTAGTTGTGAGCGAAGGCTAGAAAGAGGATAAGATAGAATTTCCTCATTCCAAGTTGTGGACTGGTGATCGAAGTTTTTTCTGTTACTTTAACTCTTGAGGTTTCGTTTCAGTTGTTACCCTCGGCATTTCATCGTTGCCATTTAAAAAACACAAGTAAACCTTGATAATAACCCAGAGAAAGTCGAAGAAGAGGATATACAGGCTGCATGTGCTTTAAAGGCACACTAGTAGTGTTGGAGCGGTTACTGGTTTGATGTCTGCATAAGCTTTACCCTTAGGGTGCCCTTGTTGCAGCAGTGGGCCAAGAGAAACAATAGCTTCATACGGCCGTTTACAATAATATAAGGACCATCATGGAAAACCCTCGTACTATCACAGTGTTTAATTGAGATGTATAAAAATCAAATATAATATTAAAGAGTTTAAAAGGTCCCCAGATGCACTTGTAATTCCAACTAAAGAGCAATCATTATGAGAGTGTCAGCATGGTGCCGGATGATGGCCGAGGACTGGGCGGGACCATCGGCAAAAAAAAAATCTGTCTTTTGTGCTCCACGGTGAGCCATGTCGTTGAGTTCTACGTTTTGGCTAATCGCGAGTGACCCCGGTTAATCATGATGCTTCCGATTGTGTCCCCTAACGATCAGATACAAATCTTAATTTTAGCAAAATATGAGCTATTTTTATCAATATCTCATAGACATTTTACATTACAAAGTTGCATGTTATGAACTCAAATTTCTCAACTTCAGTATGTAAAAAGTCCGTGAGTTGTTAATAAAAATTGCTCATATTTTACAGAAAACAGAATTAATATCATCTTCTTTAGTCAAACTAACGGGATTTTTAATATCGCGATCATAGCACTCACGATATGCCAAAACGTAAAACTCAACGACATGAGGCACAGGGGGCAGGCTGTTTTTTTGCTGATGACTGCTTAGTCCAGTAAAAGTCCAGTCTAGTCTAATGGTAGAAATTAGACCGGTAGAACTGTCATGGTTGTTGAAACCGTTGGACCGGGCTCAGCCGGACCGGGCAGACCAAGCAAAAACCGAGTGACAGAAATAACATTCTCTAGATTATCACCGCTGGACAGGGCCTGCCTGAGAATTTTCAAGAAGATATACAAATCATGAGAACAATCATTTCTTTCAAATATGAGAGTAAAAAGCCTGTAAATCGATAACTAACGAAATTTTATACGGAGTGTGACGAGTTCTAAAAGTGGCTTGAGGCTTATGGCGGCGGTCTCATGTAGTACTGCCGGCACCAAGCTTATGACGAGAATATTTGTTCTAGGTTGTCAGTGATCTCAGGATCCCGTGGACCTTGGATTCAATTCCGGTGAAAACCACTCCCCAAATGACCTTCATTTTAATTTAATCTAAAATGGAACCCCTGACATCTTTAGGCGCAGGGAAATTTCTGGGAAGGAGGGTTTGGCTTTGTCTAGAGTCTGCATTAGCTTGAATTTTTTTTCCGCTAGTATTTAAAAAAGAGATGTGACGGCAAACATGCACATGCCGCAAGAAACAATGCTTTCTAATATTGCTTGCTGCTATTCCAATTTCATCATACAGGAGAGAGAACCACGGACGTAAATTAGATGTTGGGTTGGAGAAACCCGTTGCCAATTGGGCAAAGCACACCGGAGCCGGCAAGGAAGAATCATTGGGTTCCTGGGGGATGGCGGAAAAAGGTATCGCCGGTTGCTGGGGCAGTGGGGGGGCCATAGCTCCCAAGGGCGGGGTCCGTGTACTCCATGGGACTTATAGCACCCACCGTCTCTCCCTGTTCTGCAGACCACCACGCTTCCTACAGACCACCGCGTTTCCTACAGCTGCAGCTCGCGTTCTTTATCCTCCACAAAACACCAGAAAAACTCATTCTCAATTCACATTTACCACCCTCCACCAAGTACTACCCCCAACTAAGTACAGACAATGGCCCCTAGAAGAGTTACAACGCGTAGAGAGAGCTCGACACCAGCAAATCAACCGGGGGCCAGAGGAGGCATACGGAAAAATACGCGTCACCGTCAACCACCAAACCGTTACAGCTCCCAACCAGAACCATCTACCTCCAGGGCAGAGAGCGAGGGAAGCTTAGCAGCCTCCAACACGAGCCACGAGGGACAGCCTAGCACACCTCAATATAGCCACTCGCCTCCCAGCAACCAAGGAGGAGACACACCGGCCCCACCCTCACAGAGAGCCACTATGGCCGAAGTCAGAACACGATTGTCGACAAGCCTACCGGACTCGTCCCCATTATCAGTACCTACATCTAGTAGCCCAATCAACCTCAACACCATGTGGGAACTCCTCCAGACCCATCAACAGGAGATTGTAGACCGCGTTCTCCCCCAGCTTAGCACTCAGGATACCACTGGGACGCCCAGTTCAATCCACCCACACCTACCCCAGCAAGCAGCTCCGGGCACCCTAGCCCCACAACCAAACCCTACTCTCATACGAATAGCAGAGCTCGAACCACAACTCAAACAATTAAGAGGAGAAACGGAAAGGGAGCAAACAACCCAGGCAGAACGGAGAGGTACTGGTACGTATGACACAACCCCATTTGCTGCCACGGCAGGTAGTGAGAGCGCATCCCCCATTGCGGACTCAGTGGAGGTGCTCTTCCCGGGAGTCGAGCAGAGCACTCTGGTACAAATAATCGAAAACCGGTTCAAGCCAACGAATATATACCGCCTACTAGGCAGCAAAAAGGACCGAGCAGAAGCCCAGCGTACTATTAGCATCGGAGGCATAGAGTTCGACCAAGCAGAAAGGGATGGAAAGGAGAGTGAATATCGGATGAGTGGGTTTTTTAAGGCATGGGCAGCCCACACCGGAATTCTGGTCCAGTTGGCTCCGTATGGCCTGCAGGGTGAGCTAGCTACAGCCCTGTCGATCTATACCATGAATCTCTACGACTTGTTAGAGAAATACACATGGTAGGGGGTCAAAGGCTACCATTTCCAATTCCACAGAAAGAGAGTCACAAGCGGATGGAATATCTACCAACCAGCAGAATGGCAGCAACTCGATAGTGAGCTGGTTGCCTCAAAGTGCTTCGCTTATGCAGCCTCCCGTCAGGCATAGCTACAAAGCCAAAAACCACCACCCTCCATCGGTCGGAGAATATTCGAGCTCCCTATTCGCGACAACCAGACGGCCCCAGGCTACTCGCCGCTAGCCTCCACCTCCTCCAATACGGTTACCTCCCTTGAGCGCTGAATAGGCTACAACACCGACGCTACTGGGTCCACCCTCTCCGCTTCGACTGGCACAGGTCCCATAGCCATTGCCAGCCAGGCATGCCGGAATTGAAACTTCCGGGAATGCCGTTCTGGGCTGTGCCGATACCAACATTGTTGTATTTCCTGTGGTAGCAACCACCGAGCCGCCCAGTGCACCTCTGGGAATAGTCGGCCAGTATATCAATCCCGTAATGGCCCCCAAAGCCATTAGGCCCTCCAGCCCTACCTCAAATAGCCCTCTACTCATACTCAAAACACGCGCACTTTCTACTCCTCCTTATATGAACTCCTAGCTTAGCATTAAACTCACTACAATATAAGAATATTCACCCTTCATTATTCAGAACCCTGCGGAGTTAGCACAGCTAGAGCCCCACAACTCTGCACCAGAAACCACCACTCATTCAACCCACCCAAACACATCGATCCATTACCCCCTGTTTACCAGCCATGATCTCGAAATGCCCACAGGACCACTCAAGCCTTCTGGTTGGAAACGGCTTACGTTGGACTTCCCAGACCGAAGAGTGGTGCCTGCGCTGCTAGGTATATGCCAATATGGTGCGAGGATCGGACACGAAAGCTTTCGTAGCACGATCACAATTCATCTCAACCTACCCACAGCCAATAATGACTCTGTACTCGTTACAGGAGATATAGCATCTGAGCTGGCAAGAGGCCGTCTCACATTATATGCGAACATTGCAAGCTTGCCTAATAACTATACAGCCTCCCCATTAGGGCTAACAGACAAGTCGGATGGGAGCAAGCTTCGAATACATCACCTCTCCTACCCCCAAGGCGATCCCAACTCTATCAACAACGGAATCCCATCCGAATACGGTGCAATCACTTACTCTTCTATCAAGGAGGCAATAGAAGCGATCCAGCTACTTGGCAGATCCAGTATTCTAGTCAAGCGTGACTTTGAGGCGGCCTTTCGGCATATACCCGTCTCCCCACTAGACTCGCAACTTCTTGGGTTCCATTGGAAGGGAAGATACTATGCAGAGCGCTTTCTCCCCTTTCGACTCCGGACCGCACTTTATCTCTTTAATATCTTTGCAGACGTTTTTCACTAGATACTTGAGAACGAAATTCTCCGAAAGAACCTAAACGCGAGGATAATCCATTATCTGGACGATTTTCTAATTGTCCTACCCCAAACTGGAGATTGCGTACAATGCAAGGAGGACTTTGGTAAACTCTGCAGCGAAGTCGGACTGAGTATTAAAAAGTCCAAGAACGAGGAAGGAACCGTGGCAAGCTTTGGTGAGATAGAACTCGATACAGCGGAAATGGTAATAAGACTGCCTGAAAAGAAACTCCTGAAAGCACGTCAGATAATCAAACACGCCATAGCCCAGAAATCTGTCTCGCTACTTGACCTTCAAAAGCTCACAGGCTATTTCAACTTCGTCTCCACTGTTGTTCCCCTTGGGCGCACTTTCCTCCGCCGCTTGTACAACATGGAATCATACTTCCCCCCAGGCAGCGTGCATAGCAAGCGACGATTGTCCCGGGAAGCCCAGAAAGATCTCGCTTGGTGGACCCAGGTCCTGCAAATCCCCCCAGAGAGATCAATTCTCAAGCGCATGCGAGATGTTATCCTTGCTTGGTTGGATGCAGCAAGTACCAAGGGGCTCGGTGCTATCTACATGAGCAGAGGAGAAACAATGCCACAGCCGGGGTCAGCTTTCGCGATCAGTATTCCCAGTTACCTAGTGAATTCGAAGAAACATATTAACACGCAGGAAATGCGTGCGGTTGAACAAGTACTCTTATACTGGGGCCGACACTGGCAGGGGAGAAAACTTATCATTCACGTTGATAACAGAGCGGTGGCTGATGCTGTGTCAAATTGGTCGATCCGCGGGGCACCTATGAAAGTTTTGAGAAGATGCCTGCTTCTCGCTACGGAATACGATTTAGAGGTGGAGGCAAGATGGATCTCGACGAAGGATAATGCTTTGGCGGATGCGCTCTCACGGTTCGATCATGATAGAATAGCTGACATTGCCCCGGAGTTAATGGCCCCACCTTACAACCTCCAAAAACTTGGGTTACTCACGTACAGCAATCGGGCCTCTCGGCAAGCGGGGCCTACTACCTCTGGCGTGGGCTCGCACCCTCAACTAGACGAAACTACGATACTCCCAGGTCGCGCTTCACGACCTTTTGTGCTCTCGCCGGCTTCCGGCACCAAAAAGGCGGATGCTTCCCTGTTGAATCTACATGGTTAATCGAATGGCTTTGCTCTCTAGCCGGTACCATCAAAGTGAAAACAATGAAGTTATACCTCGCTGGGATAAAGTCATATCAACTGGATCTGGGAATCAAATGCAAAGCATTCTCTGACCCCCGACTAGAGAGAACGATACAAGGAATAAAGCGAGACCACAACGAACCGGAACGGCGGAAGAGAACCCCTTTGACCCGTGGGCACCTGCTCAAAATTCGATCATGTTTAGCCTCACACTCCTATGAAAACAGAGTAATCCAGTGTCACAAACGGTGACCAGAGGAAGAGGTTGTCACATGACTCATACTTATGAGTTATAGGGTTCAGTATTTCACATGACTACGCGATAGCGTATCATTCCTTTGTTATAATTGGTTTATTGTTTTAAACATGACTCAGGATTGTGGTCATATGATTATGACTTTCGCACATGACTCATAGTTATGAGTCATGGGTTTCACGCATGTGACGCGAGTTGCGCACATGATAGGTTTATTATGTTTTGATTGGTTAGTTGATGTTGTGCAGTGACTCATACGAGTCAGCTGATGGATTTCACACTATGACTCACTTATGAGTCATAGGGGCGCGTGATACGAAGAATGAGTCATGAATGGCGGGAAGAACGGTTATAAAAGAGAGCCCTTACGGCCTCTTAGTTTAGAGTTCTTCACGCAATCATCGAAGTTACTTTCCTACAATATACTTTATCTTTACTATACTATCGGGCCAAGGACATAGTGTCTCTCACGAGCTTAGCGGTATATCGTACGAGACAGGAGTCTGTATACTCAGCTGTCGTTGTTCGTACATATTCAAGATAGTGCGATCACTATCAAGTAAGGGGTTACCTGCTGCAAGTATTACCCGAGGGAACGAGGATCATTACATCTGGGCTGCCTTTACACTGGCATTCGCCGGATTCCTACGGGTAGGCGAGTTCACCTACAAGGAAGCGGACCGAGAGTTGGGCCCAAGCTTTGGGAAATGGTACTTAACCAAACGCAGTATCCGGATACACCAGAATGACACCTCTATGGAACTTAATTTGCCGGCATCCAAAACTGACCCCTTCCGGAAGGGAATAAAACTCACCATTGCAGCATCTTACGATACCGGATGTCCTGTACAAGCAATGCGCACACTACTAGACATTGACAACCACCACCCAGATCACGCGCCACTATTCTGCCTTGGGAAGTTCTCCCAGCAAGCATTTACCCGGGAATACGTAGTGGCAAGACTACAGGAATTAGCTATCATCGCGGGCTTAGGCTAGGGAAACTGGAATGGTCATAGCTTTCGAAGAGGGGCAGCGACATGGGCGGCCGAAGTTGGAATCTCAGAGAACGAAATCCAAACGCTAGGCCGATGGAGATCGGACGCGTACAAGGTGTATATTGAGTTCTCGCGCAAAGAACGGATATCACTGTCCAAGCGTTTTCAACGCAGTCTCCCTAGTCGACGAGTTACTTGAGAGAATCGAATAGCCTGCCTAGAACACGGGCGATGTTACACACCGAACGGCAGGCCAACACAGGCTTGCGCGCCCAGCCTGCCTTGGTTTTGGGACTCATCGGTGGTAACACTCTCCCATGGCAAGGGCAGCGGCAACGTCACCAACATCAGAGTCTAAAGAAGAGCGGACCGGAGAGCGGGCATTTCCTTTGGCGTTTTCCTTGGGCTGTTTCTTGTTTCTTTTCCCTATGTTATCTAGACTAAATACTATCGATCGGCTTTGGAAAATTGGTAGAACGTTGCCCTGAGTTTTGCTTCTCAATTATTTTTGGGGTATCAGCGCAGTGAAGATAGTATGCAAATATTCAATTCAAACAACAATTTAAGTAAAAAATTCATAAACACAAGATGGATACAGGATTTAACTGCATAGCACGTCGAACTAATGAAAGTAACAGAAAAAACAACAATGAATCGTGTCGCAGGTGGTGCTCTTGGAACCGCACGGCCCGAGGACCGCTTGGATCAGCCATCTACTCCCGGCATGACTGCTCCGCTAGTTGTATCCATGCTTATTCCTCATATGAACAACTAGATTATCATATCTCTTGATCCCCATTTCGCCAACATTCTCGCAACCGGCAACAGGGCAATTAAACCGCTCAGCAAGATGTATGACCTGATAGTGTCGGTTAAGTGCCTGTTTGGTTCCAAACGGGGTTGATCGAGAACAGCCTGGCACGAGACAACTGTAGGAGCGACGGGAGCATGTGTGTGGACCGCTTCTCTCGGTTAATCGATATGAAGGACAATCATATTGTGGGAAGAGATGCGCACCTATTTCCAGAACATTTGAATGATCCACAAAAGACTTTGTCCTTGGCAGGGGTTGGGGTGTGTGGGATATCAATTGGGCCGTAAGCGAGGGCATGGTTGGTACTTGCAGAACTGTTGGGTTGATCCCCCTGGATCGGGTTGCCAAGCGGTGGGCCAAGAACAGAGGAGAACCCATCATCATGGAGAAAAAGAGGGAGTGGTCCAAGCTCTGCAGGAAGTGGCTGTGGAATCCCGGTGGCATTGGTGCACACTAAGAATAGCCAATCACGCCCGCTTCCGTAAGGACTACCCAATCGCAATGGCGGTTAGTTCAAAAAAAAAAAGTAGCTTACGTAGATTCCATTTGAAATGTTAAGTGCAAATAATCTACGAAGAAATTAGCAAAAGCTTGGGAGAGGGGGACGGGGGAACACGCCGGTATTTGAAATTTTCTCAGAAGATAATTGCCCTTTCGCAAAATGTGTGGAGTGACTTAATGCATATGCAGAGCCTCGCTCAAACCAATGATTCATGATAAAAGCGAGCCTGTGGCAGGGATGAACCCCGTGGTTTGTACCACACTCAATTGACACGATCATTAATATTACTGGACACCGGCTGGGCTACAGTTGAGTGACTATTAGCACGCTTCAGGAGGAAACCTGCAGCGCTTGGGGGTTGGTAGGATACAAGTTCTCGGGGGGTGCTCTTGCATGCAATGTTATTCATCGCCTTGAAAAGTATGCCGTTTGTGTGAAGCTATATCGGACCTTCACGAGATGCCCCAAAATTAACCAAGCATTAGAGGATACAGCCTTGCTCTCGCACTTGGATTCCAATACCTTTATTGCAGTGAATGGTACTGCCTAGCATAGGCAACTAGGATCCTTCGAGTTTGTTATCAGAGATCCGGAGGCTCGCCCTCGTCTATGAAACCTTTTCTAGCCCTGACCTATTTTATTGCTTTTTTTTAGACCGATTGCGAGATCCGCCCTTTGGAAGAGTTATCCCTTGTGGTATCTGAGAGTCAAATTCGTAGCCAGGCACACTAAGCTTTTTGATTTGCTGAGAATATTCAACTTGGCAAGAGCGCTGAGTCATTTGCGTTGTGAAAAGGCTGAATATCACATTTTCTGACCAAGTCTGGCAACTCTAGGGCCGAATCTGGCCTTAGTGCGTTGGCTACGAATTTGACGGTTTCAGATACCTCAAGGGATAGTCCCATTTAATTTTGAGGCTGGCCAATGCAGCTGCAAATAATCGCACTACTTCCCTGGGCTGTAGAACAGGGGGGCAACACCGCACACTGGAGGCAAAGGTAGAAGTTGAAAGCTGGAAATATTGGTAAATATTTGACAGGAAGGATACCACCCTACTGCAAGAAGCTTATCTCATTGTGTATTCCTCACTTTTTCTACAGCGCTGCTTCTAGAGTGACTTAACTTAGGCTTTATATTTCTGACTTCTAACTTTCATTTAATTCCAAAGGCCGCCTTCGCTCTCATATGAGAACCGGGCGGATAAATTACGCCCATACTTAGCCCAAAAGGATAGAATCAAGGAAGGAAGGGAGTGGCGGTCGAGCATAAGATTATGGTCTCGTATTGGCAAGCCCTGTGGCTAGAGTGCGTCGTGGGACAGCTCGCACTCTTACTTCGGGTTTGAATAGTGGAAATCATATGAAATGGCTGTACTTGATGCGGAATTTGCCCGAACCCCAAGGCCGCACTGGCACGGTATGCACCAGCCAAGGGACGCGCAAGCCAAGAAATGTTTTTCATATGATTCTCCTATCTTTCTTTCCCTCCTCTTCTTTCTGTCTACTTCTTTTTTTTTCTTCACTTCTACTTCAAGTCTATCCTTTCATAAACTTATCACAATAAATTATGCTCTTCATCTCCACTTAATACAAACTTTGTGTCTCCACTTAAGTCGTTCCACTCCGCGGCATAAAAAACTCATTGTTGATCATTACCTCTTCATCGAATATTTTCGACAGTCCCCCACAGTCCCCTGCTATCCCTAACCATTCCAGACCGTTCTCTGCCACTCTCTGCTGTCCTCCACAATCCTCTGGTTCCCTCCATCATCCTCGGCCGTCCCTCCCCGTACCCTAAACACACATGTCTCACCCTGTAAGGCCAGTCGCCCAGCCCGATAGCGCCCGCCCTGCACTTTGGACTTTGTCTCTCTAGTCTTCATCTCGGCCAAAAAAAGCTTCCACTGGCTCATCTAGGCAAAAAACCACTTTTCACGACAGACAGTCTTTCCTCCAATATGCGCCTGAATCAAGAACTCTGCAGAAGCGCATTTATAGCAGGGTGTGGAGTCATAGTTTCAGAAGCAAAAAACTGTTAGAAGACTTTGATGCTGCTGAGCCTTCTCGGCCATCGCACGGGGCCCAACTTATTAGTTTACTGTTTGGATAAAGATCCTAGAAATGCGCCCTGGATCGATCCTTCGACTAGGAGGAAAGCTAAAGTGCTAGAAGCCATATGGGGGAAAGAAAGAGTGGGATTGGCAGAGGCTATGATGGATGGGACACTGTGTGATGCTTGTCTTTACTTTTTGTTAGCGCAGGTGTCTGTGAAAGAGAAAGGGGTATATGCGTAAAAAAGTATGGCTATGTGTCGGGATACAAGGAAGGACAAGAGGACAACTTCGTTATGCCATATATACCCTTGTCTTTACCGTTAGTTTGTTAGTTGTTAGTGAGACAAGCAAGTGAATACAAGAGAACTTCCCTACTCCAAATTTTATACTAGCAATCAACATCGTTTGTCTTGCTTCAACTCTTGACATGTCATTCTTGTTATGCCTCTCGCCGGTTTGTCGTTGCTGTTCCTAGAAAAAAAGTAAAAGCAATAATAACCATGAGAGAAAACGTCAGAAAAGAGGGTATACACACTGGAAGCTCTGTAAAGTTATTTACAGTGCTGGAGCAGGTAGAGGTATGATTCCTCTATAAGAATTGTTACTAGGCTTGCTTTGATACAATGGTGGCCATAGTGAAAGAATAGCCTCGGAGCCTCCCGATTTTCAAGAAAACAAGAGCCATCACGGAAAACTCTTGTAGAATCACAGCGTTTAAGTGAGTGGTGTAGAAATGGAAATGTGATGTTATTATTAGTGGGTAAAAAAGATTTTTAGGTACTCTTATAATTTTAAATAAAAAACTACCGTTACTAAGTGTTGGTGTAAGTTAACGGTTTTTGTGTGTTTCCGGAAGAGTGGTTATGTCCTAAATTCCAATTGCATCTCTGTAATTCTTTTGGGAGAGACTGTGACGGATGGCTGAGGCTAATAAATTGACAATCGTGATGGGATGTAGCACCCGCGATACGGTGTTAGAGAACCTTTTGATGAAACTATTTTGAGTTTGGGGGAGTAGTGAATAGATGACGATTGTGATATACCATGGTCTTGTGAAGTTCCTCATCATACCCAAATCAATGACAGGGGTGGGACCCAAGGGTAGTGAATCGAGTGACCTCCCATGAGAAACTCCTTGTCCTATACTTGTACAGGGAATCTCAAAGGAATGAGCCGCGTGCGAGGCATCACAGCCCAAAATTCCCTTCTCCAGAAAAGGGGAGAAAAACATAGAAACAAGCGAGTTGCTCAACTTCGGTGAAAGGCGAAAAACACCGTACCTAACGAGACAACCCGAGCGACATGATGCATGGTTTAGTTATTTGAAATGCTACCATAGATGCTTAAGTTATGGAAAAGCCGGTAATCTAGTGTCCTCCGATAACCGAAAATATTCCATGAGAATGGCAGCAAACCCGGGGCACCAGCTCCTTTTCACCAAAAGTCACAATCGCTAGATACCCACTGCTGGATAGGCTCTCTCTAAGAAATTTCAAGAAGCTATATGTATCGTGAGAACAACCATTGCTTTGAATGATGGAGGTATAAAGCCAGTAAATTGATAGCTGGCAATAGTTTGTACTGAAATGTAGTAAGTCCTGAAAGTTGCTTGAAGCTTGTATAGGGTTGTCGGGCCGGCACTAAACATACACAACGACGACATTTGTTCAAAGTTGTCAGCGGTCTTTTGATCTCGTGGGCCTTCGACCCGATTCACCGCAGAAAGCCACTCTCAAAAGGTCTTTCAGTTTAGTTTAACCTAAAATGGAATACTCAATATCTTTCGGAGCAGAGGGCTTGGCTTTTGATTAGAGCTTCCATGAGCTCAAATTTTGTTTTTCCCCAAGTACTCGAGTATTTTTTAAAACGGGTGTGACGGCAAATCTGCATATGGTGCGAGAATCAAGCTCTGGAAACATCCATTGTTATTATTCACACTGGAGAGTGAAATACCGCGAGCTTAAATTAGTGGAGCTTTGCTTCAAGTTTTGCCTTACTTTAATTTTTTAAGTACGGGCTCTGGAAACAAACACGGGTGAAGACAGAATGCAAAGATTCAAATCTACTCAAACAACAATTTAAGCACAAGATTCATAAACGCAAGATAGCTAAGGAGTTCAACCGCATATCACACCGAAATAAGAAAAACAACAGGAAAAACAGCAAGAACTGAATCGCAGGAGGTACTCTTGGAATGAGAATGACCTGACGACCCCTCAGACTAAACAACTAGCCCGATGTTACCCCCCAGCTAGTTGTATCCATGTACATTCCTCATATGAGCAACAAGATTATCATATCTCTTGATCCCGTTGTCGCCAACATTATCACAACCGGGAACTGGGCAGTCAAATCGCTCGGCTAGGTGTATCACCTCATAGTGTCGGTTGAGCGCCTGTTTGGTTCTGAACGGGGATGGCCGGGAACAATTGGGTGCGTTACAAGTGTAGGAGCGACGGGAGCAAGTATGTGGACCACTTCTCAGTATTAGTGTATGTGCAGGATACTCGTAAATGTAGATTCGAAGGGGCGCAAACTGATTTCCAGAACACTTAGATGATCCACAAAAAACCTTGTCCTTGGGAGGTGCTAAGGCAGCGGATATCCCCTAAACCGCTGAAACATTCAGCCCCATTTAAAATGTAGAACACTAGCCTATTTGAGTAATCGGGAGTAGATCTACACGCTCCTCATCGTTTCCATCACGGACATACTGAGGAATACAGATTTTGCGTAATTCTGAGTACTACGCCTCTAGGAATCAACAAGGTTTTTTCTATCACGGTTACTCAAATAGGCTAGTGTTCTACATTTTAAATGGGGCTGAATGTTTCAGCGGTTTAGGGGATATGAACAGGGCTGTTAGCGAGGATGTGATTGGTAGATTTGTTGCATTGATCTTCACGTGCTGAGTCGTAGAGCGGGGGACCAAGTACGGAGAAGCCATCATGCTCTTGAAAAAGAGGAAGTGGTCCAAGCTCTGCAGGAAGTGGCTGTATGATCCCAGTAGAGTCGGTCAAAGCTAGCTCAAATTGTAAGGTGCAACCTCTGCTCCTCCACGAGCTCCTCCATCATGTCAGCTCAAAAAAAAAAAACTCACGGGGAATCCATTTTTGCAATGTTAAGTGCAGATAATTTATCAAGAAACGAGCAAAACTATGGGAGAGGAGGAGGGGGGAACTCGCCTGTATTTGAAATTTTCTTCGAAGATAATTGCCCTTTGGCAAAATTTGTTGAGTGACCTAACACCTATGCAGAGCCTCTTTCAAACCAATCATTCACAATAAAAGCGAGCCTGTGGCAGGGACGTGCCCAGACCCTGTACCACATAATTAACACGACCACTAATATTACTGGACACTCACTGGGCCACAGTTGAGTGGCTATTAGCACATTTCAGGACGAAGCCTGCAGCTCTTGAGGGTTGGTAGGATAAAAGTTCTCTGGAGGATTCTCTTACATGCAACGTTATTCATCACCTTGAAAAAAGTACCGCTTGGGTGAAGCTGGGTAACGGATGTTCACGAGATGCGACAAAATTAAGCATGCATTAGAGAATACACCTTTTATCCCGCTACTGCTCCCCAATTTTTGAATTACATTGTTATACAGTACTGTACTGTACCAGCGTAGTACTAGAGATCGGGATGTCTTCTGGTTTTTTTATCTGCAAGCCAGGAGTTCGAACTGATCTAAAAGACACCTTGTTGTCCTGGTCTATCTTATTCTTTTTTTTTCTGAGACCGATTACGATATCCTCCTTTAGTACAAGTCCTGGGCTGTCATTGAGTTTTGGAAGCTAACAAATGCAGCCGCAAAGAGCCGCTCTACTTCCCAGTGCGGGGAACAAGGAGACGGTACTGCACACTAAGGGCAAAGGCAGAGGGAAGGAAATTAGCCCACCACAAGAAGTTTATGGTTGCGTATTCCTACTTTTTCCACAGCGTTGCATCTAGCGTGACATAGGCTATGCTTCGGATTTCTGACTTTGAACTTTCCTTGATCACGTGGGCCGCTTTCACTCTAACGTCGACGATCATGTGTCTAGGAAGTATAATTCATCTCTATGCAGAAATGGTAGTCCATATGGAGAAGCATAACAGGATGGGAAATTTTAGGCAGATGGGGAGGTCTAGAAGAGTGAGTTTCGGAGGTGATGAGTATAGCCGAGCTGCGGCGGTCTATAAGGACCCAAACCGCCACCGAACCCGGACATAGATCTTAGGTTTTCGGGTAAGCTAAACCCCCAACGAAAAAAAAGCACTGACAAAACCGACAGCTTCAGCCCTCGCTCAAGGCAAAGGAACAAAACAGCGCCGTACCCCACGAACAAAAGCGACTCAAACGCCATAGCTCGGGGCTCCGTTATTTGAGTTCTTAAGCTAACGTAGACTATTGCTGTACTGTAGGTATGATACTTAAATACAACTGAAGTCCGTACGTCGTTGAAATTCCCCATATGAGAACCGCGGGGATAAATTACCCTCTTGCCTAGCCCTTAGGTGAGACCCCAAAACATCTAATCAATGAAGAAAAAAAGTAGCGGTCGGGTACAGCATTGTGGAGTCATTGTGGCAAGTCCCGTGGCGGGAGAGCGTCATAGGACATCACTCGTGATTACTTCGGATTTGAATATTGAATAATATTATCATAATGGTCCTACGTTATTCTTGGGTTGTTTCCTATTTTCCTTCTCCACGCCGTCTAGTCCAAATACTATCTATCAGCTTTGGAAAATTGGATCCAGCGGAAAAGAGCCGCTCTACCTCCCAAGTCTAGTGGAATAGGGGGACGGTGCCGCACACTGAAGGCAAAGGTAGGAGTTAAAAGCTGGAACTCTTACTAGTAGTAAATATTTGAGAGGGAAGGAAATTACCCCACCATAAGAAGCTTATCGTGGCGTATTCGTTTTTCACCAGCGTTGCCTCCCCGTTGCGTGACATGGGCAGCGGGTTTCTGACTTCTAACTTTCCTTTAATCATGTGGGCCGCCTTCAGTCTAATGTCGAAAATCATGTGCCTAGGAAGTATAATTCGCATGTATCGAGAAATGGTCCATAGGGAGAAGCATATACACAGGGGTCATAATAACGCGACCGTGGCAACAGTGGCCAGCCTTGTAGCACATGTACCCCCACTTAATTCCACATACTCAAGTAACTAATTTATGACTACCAGAACTCTCACCAT
This sequence comes from Tuber borchii, assembly GCA_003070745.1. Classification (NCBI taxonomy): domain Eukaryota; kingdom Fungi; phylum Ascomycota; class Pezizomycetes; order Pezizales; family Tuberaceae; genus Tuber; species Tuber borchii. The sequence continues at coordinate 77,600 of NESQ01000201.1, read as the reverse complement.
GAGGGGATAAATGCTATGATGTAGACAAGTGAGTGGTGTACCAGGCATTAACTTCTATTGATACTATGGTTTTTTATTAATATCATTGATCTCATTTCATTTGCTGTATTGAGGTGAGTTGAGGTACAGTACATGTGCTACAAGCCTATAATGCTGGCCACCGATGCCACGGTCGCGTTATTATGACCCTCGTGGATAATAGGATGGGCAAGCTTAGGCAAAAGGTTAAGAATAATATGTTGCGAAGGTGACAATACCCGAGCTCCAAGATGTAATGGAGAAAAACAAGCGCAATTGACTAGAAAATCATGGAAACCCTTTCAGACATGCCCACGCTGCCTTAAGAACTCGAATAGTTGAACCTCTCGGCAAAATTTCAACACTCCATCTCTTGGATAAGGAGCGAAACCACTAACAAAACCGACAGCCCGAGCCCTCGCTGATGGCAAAGAAACAAAAATTTAATAGTGTTGGACCTTCCGAATAAAAGTGATCCCAACACCGAAGCCCTGGGCTCTATTACTAGAGCTTTTACGCTAACGTAGGCTGTTACTGTACTGTTGCGGTCGGGCACAAGATCATGGCGTCTTATTACCAAGTCCCGTGGCAGAAGTGCATCATAGCCCATCGCTCGCTATTACCATGAATTTGAATGTTGGAAATCATGGTGTAATCGCCGTATATGATGCCTGATGTGCCTACACACTAAGGCCACACTGTTACGCGTATGCACTAGCCAAAAGACATGCAAGACGTAAAAATATTTTCCTACTCCCGTATTTCTTTCCTTCCTTTTCTTCTCTCTCTACACCTTCCCTTTCCTTTACTCGTTCGTAAAGTCTTTCCTTTCACCAACCTATCACCATAAACCATTGTCTCCATCCACACTTAATACAAACTTGGTGTCTCTATTTAATCGGTTCCACTCCACAGTGTAAAACCCTCAACATTGATCATTACCTCCGTCTAGTATTTCCAATGCTCCGCTAGAGTACCTCATTACCCCCTGGAGTCCCCCACCCTCTCTTGCCATCCCTGACTATCCTATAACACTTCCGCTAACTTTATTCGATGGGAGCCGGCAATTGGTTCGAGTTTTTTCGGCCCCGGTCCTTCACCTCCGCCAAAAACAAGCGCAACTGACCCATCTATGTTAAACTCACTTTGTAACACAAACAATATTTCCTCTTATATACACCTAAATCAAGCACTCAGCAGAAGTGCGGCTCTAGCGAGAGGGTAGGGTGAGGGCATCAGGAAAAGGAAAGTGCCAGAAGCCATATATGGGAGCCTGAAAGAGTCGGATGAATGTGGACTACCAGCTGGGGGACTCTTTGTGATGCCTTTCCTTCTCTTTTGTTGATACGGGAGTCTACAAAAGGGGAAGAGGAATATGCGTAGAGTAATAAAATATAGTATTAAAGAGTTTTAATAGTCCACAGATGCACTTGTAATTCCGGGTGAGGAACAATCATTACTAGAGTATTGGGATGGTTCCGAATGGTCGGCCGAGGACGGGACGGGACTAGGTAGTTCGGTCAATGTCCAGTCCAGTTCAATGGTGGAAATTAGACCGGCAGAATAGTCGTGGTTGCTGAAACCGTTGGACCGAGCTCAGTCGGACTGGGCCGGGCTTTCCTTTCTTGGGCTGGGTTGGGTTGGGCTCAACATTGGTTGGGCTTGGGCTGGGTTGGGTCTGCCCTTTTTTAACCCGGGTTGGCCCATTGGAAGGCTTGGGTGCCGGTACTGCATGACACCGCCGCCATAAGCCTGAAGCCACTTTAGAACTCGCCACGCTCAGCACAAAATTTGGCTGGTTAGCAATTTATAGGCTCTCCGTCTGATATTTAAAAGAAATGATTGCTCTCATGATATGAATATCTTGAAAATTCTCCGGTAGGCCCGGTTCTGCTCTAAGTATCTAGAGATGATTATTTCTATAACTCAGTTTTTGCCCAGTCTGGTTAGCCCAGTGAACCCAGTGGGCCGGTATGCAAAAGAAAGCAAAAAATATATATGAGGATTAGTATGCAATTATTATTAGAATACATATTGGGAAAGAGGAAAGATTAGAATAGGGTAGACATAGTTCATGAAGAGAGAAAAGAGTGAAAGTCTGGGTATGAGAGGGGTGTAGATAGGATTCAATAAGATTAGCTGGACGAGTACCAACTACGTAGACACTGGGTTGCCTGAATTGTTGCCGGGTTGAGTGAGTGCTGTGAGTCGGATATTGTTCTCTTCGTTCCAGAAAATACACGCTCCGGCTCTGAGGACATAGCCGGGATTGACAAAAGAGTGACAGCCCATGGTGCAAGAATTGGGTACTCTTTTTGCTGACGATCTTTGAGCTACCAGCTAATATTATAAGATTAGTAGATATTCAAATCAAAAGGAGTGAGGTTTAATATACTGAAGAGGATTTTAAATACTTGATTCAGGCTCACAGTTTGAGCAATATCACTCATAGTCATCTTTGACTTGTACCCCAGAGCTTCTGAGATCCATCCAGGCCCAAAAGGTATTCTCATCTTCATCTTGAGTCAGGCTAGACTGAGTTGATGGTTCACAATCTCTTGATCCAAGCTGACCTGGATCTCGATCATGAAAAAGAGCGTTGTTATGCTCGTCCGCCTCCATATTGGCTACATACTGTAACCAATATCGCTTTAGTCTTTGTTTTCCATTTCGCACCCAATCACGATCCCATTTCACCTCAAAGTACCTCCACTTAAGTTTTGGATTTAAAACAACTGCTGCCAGATATACAGGTGCCCGATCAGTAGCAGAAAAGTACTTATCCAATTTCTCCCAACCCATGCGGATCATGGAAGATAAAATTTGATTATCAGGATTGTCTTTCAGTGCCTCGCTATAGGTATTGAGAAGAAAGTCAATTGACGGAAGCAGATGTGTTAGTGTAGCCTGATGTCCTTCCATTGCCTTTGTAGCCTGTTTGAAGGCGGATAAGATGTATTGAACTTTGTCTAATAACTTCCATTCATACCGTTCTAATCTATCATCCTCTAAAAGCGGGTTTTCATCAATATATATCTCAATAGCATGGCGAACTTCTGGCCGGAGGAGGGTTTCAAGCAGATTATTCCAGGAATTCCATCTAGTTGCATTATCGCGTTTAAGCAAAACACCACCAGTAAGTTCCCGGAACCGCTTAAATCGGGCTGGTATTTTTCGGGTATGTAAGGCGATATTGTGTGCTTTTCCGAGTGGACCTAGCCGTCTCCATTTGCATAGCTCTGCTTGAAGCTCATCTGGTGTAGCATCTGACCAATCAAGGGAATCGTCTAGGGCAGTTTCGCTACTACCAAACAGGAAGTCTTGAACACTTAAATTGATGATATGTCCGATGCAGCTAATTTAACAATAGTGTAAGCATGATTAAACTCGCCTTCAATAGTATAGAAAACCAGAAGTTGTCTACCATATCCGCCAGATAGCACCTTTCCCTATATAAGGATAAAAACTATAATAAGGGGAGGTTACCGTAGTCTTTGCTCACCCGCATGAAACCGATAGCCTGCATCCAGTTGAGCACTCTCCAAATGGTCCATAAATGTATCATTATTGGACGCATTATCCATCATAATAAATCCTGTCTTGTGCTGAATTTTATATTCTTCTAGAATCGCCACAAATATTCGGCATTGATTTTCCCCGCTGTGCACTCCCTCTATCTCCCTCAAAGCTAATAGTGCACGATTTAAGCACCCATTACTATCTACAAAATGGGCCACAATCCCAAGAAGAGCAAGGTGATTAGGGGATGTCCACAAATCCATGGTATAGTGAATTAGTGACTGGGCATGAGAGAGAGAGTTTCCAATTTCCTTTCTTTCTTTTTCAAAGGACCGTATAATCCAACCACGAACCGTTGTGGATGAAGCAGGGAGAAGTGCAGCTGCCTCTGGATAAATCGCGTAGAGAAGATCGTAAAATTCCTGCCAGGTAGGCAACGTAAATGGTAGGTCATGACGAGTAATATGCCGTGTCTAAAATAATCACTAGTTAGATACTTGCCATATAGGCCTCTAATCTCGTACTTAGTTAAGTGAACATACATAGAGTATTTCTAAGGACTCTGGGTGGAGTGGGGGAACTGCGAGTGAATTTTGTTCCTCTATATGCTGCATGTCCCTCTCCCGCTCTGCTGTTCTCTGTACCTCGACTGCGGCGGCTACTTGCATTGACTTTTGAATTGACTGTTGGGCTTGCTTCAATTGTTTGGTCTTTACCGAGTCTTCTTCATAGATCGAATGAACGCGTGCTAGGTGTGCTGCAGGATTTCTTGTACCATGGGATTTCCGGTACCTCTGAGCACGGCGTATGCATTGCCAGTATCTGTTTTATTTCGAATAAGGGATCAGATAGACCTCTATGAACTGCGGATTCCAGGGCCAAACACTTACTCAATATCATCAAAAATCACTAATCTTCCATTTGCTGACTCTGCTTGTCCCCATACCCAGGAGACCCGTGGTGGATTTTTCCTTTTCTTTCTTGACGGGCGATTTGGTGGCGATAGGAGATCTGCCAGTGGGCTTAACTCGCGTTCTTCGACGCGTTCTGAGGCCACAACCTCTACTTCAACATCGTAAAGTTGAGATTCGGAATAAGGGCTAGGTGTTCGTAGAATGGGTGGAGGGCTTGAAATAACACTACTGGTATTAGAATAAAAGCTCATCGTTGCGCATTTGGTATAGACTCAATTGTAAAGAGAAAAGTCATGTACGGGAAACAATAAAAAATGTGTCAATCTGATAGACAGTAGAAAGAACAGACCTTGTGCACTCTGAAGTAGAATCTGCTCAATTTTTCATCTTTCAAAAGCTCAGAACGAGTGACTATTCACGAACACTAGTCAATTTTTTGCCTAGCCCTTGACTCAACTATCTCTATTGGAATATACTTCTGCCCGGACCATTCTGCAAAAAGCAAATAGTGCTCCAGAATTTTGCGTGCTCAGATTCTGGTTTCCATAGTGATTGTGACTTAAGGTATCGTGAATGTAACCTGCTCCTAGGTATCGCGAGATTCCCAGAGGGAGATCCGGCGATACTGAAGGACAGGAGGGGAAGCGTCGAGTGGAATCTCTGTAAGAGATATAAGAAAGATGAGAGACTAATAGAGTGACCGTTCAACTTGTAGTATATTAAAGAAGAGCGTTCCTGTGAGGCTTGAGAGTTCGAATCCTTAGGGGATCTCGAGCTCTTTAAATACAAATAAAGTAAAACCAAATATCCTGTCCAAAGAGCGAATATCAAAATGCAAAGCTACATGAGTAGCGAAACATCTAAGTCCTAAACAAGGTCATAGAAGCGACAGGATATAACTAACAAAACAAGTAATGAAATCAAACAAACAAGGGATCGCTACTGATGTACTAATCCAGTAATACATAGTAGGAAAGCATAGGGTATCCTAATTGGGTACAACATCAAAGGGTGCAAATAAGCGAGTAAAGGAAGGTACTACCCAATAGGAAACTATAACAATAAGGAAGGTACAAGGAAGGAATATGCGTTACTAGGGAATCCTAAATAGACAATATCCAACGTCAGTATAGTGAGTAGCAGAGATAATAGTAGATTCCGTTACATTCCCCCTAACAGAAATAAAACAAAAGAAAGGTACATGATTCCGTTAGGCTTCCATTTCAGTTTCTTCAAGGGAGGGGAGAGAGTAACAGGTTTCAGTCTCGGAGTAGTCAGAGTCTTGGATTGGGGCCCAAAATCCGTCCGGGTCAAGCTCTGGTGATAGAGGGAGATATTCGGGTTCCTGGACTGTCCAAGCTGACCAACATTCGTTATGAGTCCAAGGGAGGTGGAAGGGGATGGTTTCGTTATAGGTATCAAACCAGTAGGTTCTGAGAGCGGTACTGGCTCCTTCAAGGACGTCAAGGGGTTCCCATGTTGCTTCGATTTCGTCATAGCCTTTCCAGTGGATTAGGAATTGGCGTTTCCTTCGATAGATTCGATCCTTCATAACCTTTTCAACTTCCCATTCTTGTTGTCCAGATGCATCGATAGTAACTGGTTCCTTAGAGGCGGGGTCTGGAAGGCCTGGGAAGGCTTTAAGGTTTGGTCTGAGGTAGATTCGAAGATGGCTGCGATGAATCCATGGGTGGATTCCTTGCATGATGGGAGGGAGGTTGAGTTTATAGTTATCATGTTTGTCAGGGCCTTCGAGGACTGAGAAAGGTCCAAGCCAAGGTCCAACAAGTTTGTGGTTTCGTCCTATCTTGTGTACATAGGGTTCGGATCTGAGGGTGACTTCGGTCTTTCCTGGGGTAATTGGGGGTCCTTCTTTGCGTCTCTTTTGGCTAGTGGTAGTCTGGCGAGCTCTGGCCTTTTGGAGGGCGGTTCTTGCAAGCTGTTGGTTCTTCATAATCTGAGATGCAATATCATCAGCAGAAGGAACGGCAGTAGGCATGACCTTAACACTAGGGAGGAGGTTTATGATGCGTCCAAAGGTAATCTCAAAGGGTGAGAGATCAGTGCTGTCACTAGGAGCAGCATTGATGGCGGTTTGGACATGGGGAAGGTGGCGAGTCCATTTGGTGCCTTTAGGGTTAACGAAATTTCGAAGGCATTGGCGAATGGTCCTGATTCTTCGTTCAGTTTGGCCATTTGTCTGATGATGGTAAGCGGTAGCCATGTTGAGATCAATCTTGATGTTGGCCATAAACTGCATCCAGAAGCGGGAGGTAAACTTGGGGTCTCTATCAGAGACGATAGACGTAGGGAAACCATGGACAGAGAAGATTCGTTCAATAAGGAGGTTTGCAGTTTCGACTGCAGTGATGTTTTGGGATACTGGGATGAGATAGGTAAATCCAGAGAAACGATCCAACACAACCAGGATTAGATCCTTCTTGTTGTCGCTTGGAAAAGGTCCTGCAAAGTCAATTGCAATCGAAGAGAATGGTTCTCTGGGGACAGGGAGAGGGGTGACAACTCCGTCAGGGAGGGTTGTAGGTTGCTTGTTCATCTGGCAAAGGTGGCATCTGCGAATATAGTCTTTGAAATCGTTCCTCATGGTCATCCAGTAGAAGTGTCTGGAGGCGTATTTGAAACATTTCTGGGCTCCCATGTGTGCCATTTGTTCATGGGTGATTCTGATAATTTCGTTCCTAATATTCTGTCCTTCATAAGCAGCTTCATAGGGGACATATGGACAGTCTCGACTGTCATCCTCCCCTCTTTTAACAAGAAGTCCATCATATAGAATCCAACTTGGATGGTTGGTGTTCTTGCTGACGATATTAAAGAGAGGATCGGTAGCGGTAGCCTTTCGAAGACTGTAATACCACTTGCCTTTAAGGTGCTGGGTGAGCTGGAAGGCGCGAACATCAAGGGCCCTGGATGGTTCATCAGGGAAAGGGTCATTGTAGTCAACAGGAGCGTCAGGGATCGGGAGGTCATCATCCTGTGCTGCATGATTCGAGGAGGGTCCATCATGGGTAGCGATTATAGTCTGGTATATTGGATGTCCATTGTCGTTCGTGAGAGCGGGAGGGAGAGCCCATTTGTCTTCTGCTCTGCGCTTAGGGTGGTGAGGGGTGATGAAACAGGAGGCAGAGTAGAGGGGCTAGGGGAAGGGATGTGACGGGGTCCTGAGGGATAGTAGTGGCGGTCCTTTCCATCCATGTGTGCTTCGCATTCATCCCACACACAGGCTGTCCAGTGCATAGATCGATGTCTGGTAGACGTAAGAAATCGTTCCAACTCATCTCTGGGAGGAGTGGAAGTGGAGGGGGTGGGCTGGCAGAGTATCCTGAGCTGGCGAGGGCAATTGATTCCAATTTGGTAATGGAGTCATGAATTCTTCCAAAGCAGTTTGTGATGGCGTTGAGGCGTAGAGCTCGTTCCATATGGTTTGAAGGGCTGTGAATCCTCTGTGCAAGTCCTGCAAGCTGTGCCTGAGCTGCTTGGATGAGTACCGTGGTTTCGGAGGGGTCATGGGGCTGGCCTTCGGTGCTGGCTTTGTTACTCTGCATCGCCTCGATTCCTTGTTGCAGGGTGGATTCCATCTGATCCAGTCTTGTTCAAAAGGACCTGGGTGGTGATCGATTTTGTCTTCCTCTGTCGAGTCTGGGATTGGGACATCTCCAGTGTTCCACATTGATATGTGTTGAGGTATAGCGAAAGGGTTGAGTGGGGTAGGAGAGATAAAAGATGGTTCGCTTTCAGGATCGAGGGTGTGTGCGAGATTAAGGTAGTGCTTGGTGCTACTGGTCATGGCAGAATAGGCTTCCTTTATAGACTTTTTCTCAGTGGGGTCCACAAGGATCATTTCAGGGCTAGCATGGCGCTCCTCATATATCCTAGAGAGGGCGTCTGCAAGGACATTGTCTTTCCCTGGCTGTGGATAATATCGAAGTCATAAGATTGGAGGAACATTCTCCACCTTGTCTGGCGGTAAGGGAGGTTTGTCTGAGCTAGGAAGTATGATAGCGCTTTGTTGTCCGTTACTACTGTGAATCTGGTACCAAAGAGCATGGGGTGGAATGATTGAACAGCATCGACAATTGCAAGGAGTTCTAACTCATGCACAGGATAGTGCAGCTGACTAGTGGCGAATTTTCGACTATGGAATGCTGCAGGGTGTGCCTTTTCGGGGTAGGTCCTTGGCCAATCCATGCACCTGCTCCAACTTTAGAAGCATCGGTGAAGAGGTAGATTTGGTGGTGTGACTTATAGTCAATAGGACGGAGGGTGGTGATATTTTTGGCTAGGTGTTTAATCTGTTGAAACGCCTCTTCATGTAGGGGTCTCCATTCGAAATCTTTTTGGGCAATTAGATCCGAGAGAGGGGCGCTAGCGGTAGCGAGGTGTGGTAGGAACTGAGCATGGTATATGACTACACCAATAAAGGTTTGTAATTCATTTTTCGATTTGGGGGTGTGCCAGTCTTGGATTCCTCGTATTTTTTCAGGGTCTGCATGGATTCCTTGATCATCTATAACATGTCCTAAAAGGGGTAGTTTATCGGCGAAAAATCTGCACTTGGATGGGGAAGCTCTGATGTTATGGTCCTGTAGTCTCTTACAAACCTGGCGGATATCACGGATATGAGCTTCAAAAGTGTCTGAGAAAATTGTGATATCGTCTAGGTATGCCCAAACTGTTTTTCCAATTAGTCCATCAAGGACATATTCGATAACTCGCATAGCTGTAGATGGTGCATTGCAATCTCCTTGCAGCATTACCTTGCATGCAAAGGTTCCGAAGGGTGTCTTGATTGTGTTGAGGGTTTCATCTTTAGGGGTTACTCGAATTTGGAAATACCAGTTGGATAGGTCAATGGTAGATCTGTATTTCGCTCTGGCAACAGTTCTGAGAATCATAGATTGATTTGGAATAGTGCTATCGTTCTTGATAGTGATATCGTTCCTGGGGATCAGGTCTGCTAGGAGTCTGATTTCGCCATTGGGTTTGAGCTTTGGGAACATGTTGACTGGGTTGTTGGCTTCGCATGGGTAGATTATTTTTTTATTCTTCCAGTCCTCGATAATTTCTCTGTATGCTGGTAGGATTTTGTCAGGGACAGTGAACATTTTCGGGCTAGGTGCCGAAGTGGAATCAATTAGATTGATGTGGTGGTTAATATCTCGAAGGGGCGGTAGTTCAGTGATCTTCTTGGATGGGAACACTTCAGGAAATTCGGAAATGAAGTCAGGGGTATCGGTATTTGCCATAGCAGAGAATCTGGCATTGTTCGCTTTCTTGCAGGTGAGGGTGACTCCCTTGTCAGGGAAGGTGATAATAGCATTTCCGCAATCGATTACTGCATTATGGGCCGTCAGGTATGGCATTCCTAAAAAGATGTCATAGTTGTCTAGTGAGCAGACTAAGGCATCGGTGATGTCGCCCTTTTCGTTTTCTACTTGGATCAAGGGTTGGGCCTTGTAATTGATGGTTGAGCGAGATCCTTTAACTGCCATTTTCAAACTGATAGGGGTATCGAGGTCTTTGGTAGGGATTTGGAAGGTGGAGACGAATTTTCCAGAGATTAGGTTATCCCCCATGGTTCCTGTATCGAATAAGGCCTTTGCTTTGTGGCCATTAACTGTAATGTATGCTTCAAGGGCTCTGTTGGCGGTTCCAGATGGGCCTACATGGTTGGAAGTATTTGTGACTGTAAGGGTGTCCTGTTCTTCCTCTTGAGTATGGTAGGACCGGCGGGGTTTTCCTCTTCTCTCTGTTCCTCCTCTTCTTGCATTTCCTCTCTGGTTATATCCTCGATTGTTGTGCTGATTTCCTTTCTTCTCATAGCAATCGTTTGAGTAGTGTCCTAGTTTTCCACAATAGTAGCATCGGTCTTCTCGCTTTCTTCTATCCTTTTCCTGAGGGGATAGCTTCGTGTGCTGGGAGGTGTTGTTTGAGAAGCGTTGGGAAGGTCCTTGGGCGTTGTTTCTGGGTTCTTTAGCCTTGGGTTGGGAGACTGCATTGGATATAGCGTTGCTGTGCTGATTTCTGTTACCATAGAGTCCTGTAGAGTGAGCGATAGAGTCTCTTTTCTCAGCGATTTCAACTAGCTGGTCGAAAGAGGTGTCTGAGGTGATATGGGGTTTGACATCTCGCTTGAGTTTGATGTCCATGGCGTCTAGGAGTCTTTGCTTTGCTGAGTAGTCTGAAATCGTTCCTGGAGGTAGGCTGTCTCTGAGAGTTTCAAGGGAGATGACTGTGTCCGTTATCTGTGCCGTTTTTCCATTAGTAGTCTGCTTGACTGCAAGCCATTGTTCATAGATTGTATCAGTGGATGTAGAAGGTAGGAAGTATCCTTCAAATTTCCTCTTGAGTCCTTCAACAGTTTTCGTTCCTTGGTTGTTGTCATACTGGGTGAATTTCTCGAGGGCCTTATCTCTGCAGTAGGCTCCATAGTACTGCAAGGCTTCATGGTCTGTGTCTTGGATTCCATAGCTGGATATGTAGCGGCGGACTGTATTGAACCATGAATTAATTCTCAATGGGTCTCGGTCTTTTCCTTCTCCTGTATAGAAGAATGGTGCTGGCCATTTGGGGCGGCTACTGCCTTCTGGTTGGAGAGACATAGCGGCGGGTCTGGGGCTTGGTGGTGGTGGAGGACTTGGGGGTGGAGGCGGCTCTTGGTCAGGGCTTGATGGTCTTGTAGATGGCCGGCTAGGTGGCGCTTGTTTTGCTGGGTCAGGATCTTGGTCTGGGTCAGGATCTTGGTCTGGGTCAGGCTTGGGTGTTCCTTCCTGATGTAGTTGTTCTTGGTCAGGGGTTTCGTCAGGTTCCTGGTCCTCTTGGTCTTCTTGGTTTTCGCTGTCTTCTGGGTTGTGTTCTGGGGCGTCGTCTTCGCTGCTTGATTCTTCTTCTGACGATTCTTGGTCTTGGCTTTGGTGTGGGTCAGGTTCTGGTGCAGGTGGTGGAGCTGTTTTCTTTGCTGGAGCGGCAGGCTTTGGCTTAGCTGAGGATCCTGATGGCGCTGCAGGAGCTTTGGTGAAGCGTCCTTTGGGGTCTCTTGGAAGCGAAATGGTTGCTATTTGGGGTGAGCAGTTCTCACCAGGAGTCTGCTCTAGGCCTTTCAAGGAACAAGGAGGTGTACCGGTACTGCAGGGTCAAGGGAGGCGAAGGGTGATCAGTCCTATGCCGAGATCAAAGGGTGTACTTAAGTCTAGGTCAAAAAATGTAACCTGCTCCTAGGTATCGCGAGATTCCCAGAGGGAGATCCGGCGATACTGAAGGACAGGAGGGGAAGCGTCGAGTGGAATCTCTGTAAGAGATATAAGAAAGATGAGAGACTAATAGAGTGACCGTTCAACTTGTAGTATATTAAAGAAGAGCGTTCCTGTGAGGCTTGAGAGTTCGAATCCTTAGGGGATCTCGAGCTCTTTAAATACAAATAAAGTAAAACCAAATATCCTGTCCAAAGAGCGAATATCAAAATGCAAAGCTACATGAGTAGCGAAACATCTAAGTCCTAAACAAGGTCATAGAAGCGACAGGATATAACTAACAAAACAAGTAATGAAATCAAACAAACAAGGGATCGCTACTGATGTACTAATCCAGTAATACATAGTAGGAAAGCATAGGGTATCCTAATTGGGTACAACATCAAAGGGTGCAAATAAGCGAGTAAAGGAAGGTACTACCCAATAGGAAACTATAACAATAAGGAAGGTACAAGGAAGGAATATGCGTTACTAGGGAATCCTAAATAGACAATATCCAACGTCAGTATAGTGAGTAGCAGAGATAATAGTAGATTCCGTTACAGTGAAAGTTGGAAACGAGAGACAAAACATTCACTGGGTTTGCCGGGCAACCCGGGCTTGGCACTTCCCAGCCCGACTCAGCCCAGCCTTGCTCTAAGGTGAGCCCGACCCAACGTACCCAGCCCAGCCCAATGAAGAGCCCGGGCTAACCCAATGAAGCCCCGACCCATTGGAAGGCTTGTGCCCAAGTGTTCTCACAAGCACCTGGCTTCGACTATGAAGATACTTTCGCTCCTGTTATCCGATATGAATTCCTACAATTCCAGCTTGAAATCTGCGCCAGAAATTAATCGCGCCCACGACAATTCGACTTTAAATCCGCTTTTCTATATGGGGCAGGCTGTTTTTTTGCTGATGCGATGGCGTTGAAGGGAATGATGTGGTCTTGGGTATGGTTGTGCGGTTGGTACTGAACTAGAGGTACTAGAGGTTAGGCAGGATATCGTGTTCCATTGGCTTACCGGATGGAATGTAATGCCTCGGGGATCAAAGCCTGGACTGGTAAGGTTCCTATTAGTTATAATAAAAATTTGATTGAACTACCAATCTGCTCTACTACTATCCATCCTCCTCGCTTAGTGTGTCTCGGCAGCACCCCTCGCACCTGCCTAGTATTATACACATAGAATAGATCGTGCCTTAGTTCACATTTTGAACATGTTCTAGGTTATCAATGGTCTCTCGATCCCGTGGGCCTTTGGTTCAATATTCTCTGCCGAAGCCACTCTCCACATGTCGTTCGGCTGAGTTTGGCTTAAAATGGAACCCCTGACATCGTCAAGGGCAGGGAACAAGTGCGTAAAAACGGCTCGGCTATTGTTTAGAGTCTCTATGAGCTCGATTTTTTTCATTCAAGTACTCAAAAAGAGGGCGACGGCAAACATGGATATGTCACAAGAAAATTTGCCTTCCAACGTTGCTTGCCGCTATCCCATTTAATCATACACGAGAGCCAAATACTGCTAGCGTAAATCAGTTGAACTTTGCATTTGAGTTTTGCTTCTCTTTGATTTTTGGGTACTAGCTCACGGAAACAAACATGCGTGAAGACAGCATGCAAATATTTAAATCAATTCAAATAAAAGTTTAAGCACAAAATGCACAAGCGCAAGATGGGCACACAATTTTACCGCATACTCCATCGAAATCATCAAAACAAAAAAAGTAGGAATGAGCCCTATCGCAGGAGATGCCCTTAGAGCGAACGCTCCCCGATGACCCTCTAGATCCACCAACTAATTTCCATAAAACCCATGCTTGTTTCTCATATGAGCAACTAGATTATCAAATCTTTTAATCCCCTTCTCGCCAACATTCTCGCAACCGTCAACAGGGCAATTAAACCGCTCAGCAAGATGTATCACTTCATAGTGTCGGTTAAGTGCCTGTTTGGTTCTAAACGGGGTTGAGCGAGAACAGCCATGCATGCGACAAGTATAGGAGCGACGGGAGCATGTGTGTGGGCCGCTTCTCTTGGTTAGTCGACATGAGGGACTCTCATATTGTAGGAAAGGATGTGCACCTATTGCCAAAACATTTGGATGATCCACAAAAGACTTTGTCCCTGGCTTGCGTAGGGGTGGGTGGGATATGGATAGGGCCGTGAGCGAGGGCATGGTTGGTGGATTCGTTGGTTTGATCCCCGTGTATCGGGTGGCCAAGCGGTGGTCCAAGAACAGAGGAGAACCCATCATCATCGAGAAAAAGAGGAAGTGGTCCAAGCTCTGCAGGAAGCGGGTGTACTGTACGATCCCGGTGGGGCAAATAGAAACAAGTGAGAAGTGATAGCTAAATAAAAGCCGAAAAGGGAAACGAGTTAGTCAAAAAAAAAAGCAACTTACGCGGAATCTATTTAGAAAGTAAAGTGCAGATAATTTACCAATACCGGTAAGTCAGCAAAAATCGAGGTGAGATGGACGGGGGAACCCGCCTGTATTTGAAATTTTCTCAGATGAGAATTTCACTTTCGCAAAATATATGCACGAGCCTGATACATATGCAGCTCCTCTCTCCAACCAATCATTCAGAATAAAAGCGAGCCTGTGGCAGGGGTGAGCCCAGACCTTTGTACCACACACAACCAATGCCACACCCATTGACACTACTACGGTAGACACCACTAAGGACGATACTTGAGTGGCCATCAGCACGGCTCAGGATGAAGCCTGCAGCACTTGAGGGCTGTTCGGATACAAGTTTTGGGTGGGGGGTTCCTCTTGCAATGTTACCTATCGCCTGGTAAAATGTGCCGCATACGAAGGTGCATAACAAAGCATTACCAAAGGTAAGAAAATTAAGCCTGATAGAGGATGCACCTTTGATCTCATAATTGTATTACACCCCAATCTTTGCATTGCACTGAACTATTAGCTATTGCACCTTAGCAAAAGTAACTTAACATTTGACCCTGCAACGTTCCACTATATATCATCTCAACCCCACCACCTCGCTCCCGAATTCACCATACTTTGCCACAGTCAAAATATCTCAATAGACCAGGCGAATAACACCCAAGGTATTAATTAGGACTATATACTTATTTTTTTAAAAAAAATTTGCTTTAGCTGTAGTTTTGGTAGCCGTTTGTTGAGTTGGGTGTTGGCGAGGTAGGGTGGGCAGTTGCATCGGGGGGTTGGCTGGCCTATTTTCTTCTCTTTGTTTTTTGGATTTATTGCGAGATCTTCCCTTGGTAAGAGTTATAGATAGTCATTAAGTTTTTATAGGTAAATGCAGCTGTAAAGAGCCGCTCTAATTTCCTTTAATCATATGGGGCCGCCTTCAGTCTAATGTCGAAAATCATATGCCTAGGAAGTATAATTTGTCTGTATCGAGAAATGGTAGTCCATAGGGAGAAGCATAATAGGATGGGCCAGCTTAGGCAAATGAGGAGGTCGAGAGTAACATGCTGCGGACGAGCTGGATAGCCGAGCTCCAAGATGTAATGGAGTAAATCAAGCGCCGTTGACTAGAAAATCATTGAAACCTTGCAGCCATGTCTACGCTACCTTAAGAACTCGAATAGTTGAACCTCTCACGAAAAATGTTAACATTGCCTCTCCTGGATAACGGGACAAAACACTGACAAAACCGACATCTTCGACCCTCGCTCAAGGCAAAGGAATAAGGTAGTATTAAACCTTACGAATAAAAGTGACCCGAGACCAAAGCCCAAGCTCCATTATTCGGGTTCGTAGGCTAATGTAGGCTGTCCTGTTATTGGAATTCCCCAAATAAGAACCGGACCAATAAATTACCGCCATATTTAGCCCTCAATTGAGGCCAAAAACAAATTGAATCAAGAAAGAAAAAAAGTGGTAGTCGGGCACAAGATTATGGTTTCCTATTACCAAGTCCCGGGGTGGGAGTGCGTCATAGTCCATCACTCACCATTGCCCTGAATTTGAATGTTGGAACTCATAGGGTAATCGCCCTAGATGATGCGGATGTGCCCACACCCCAAGGATACACTGCTATGCGTATGAACTATCTAAAGAGCGCGCAAGACACAAATATTTTCATACTCTAGTATCTCTTTCCTTCCTCTTCTTCTCTCTCTACTCCTCCCCTTTCCTTCGCTAGTTCGTAAAGTCTTTCCTTTCACCAAACTATCATCATAAATTATTGTCTCCATCCCCACTTAATACAAACTTCATGTCACTACTTAATTGGTTCCACTCCACAAAGTAAAACCCTCACGATTTATCATTACCTCCGCATCGGATATTTTCAACACTCTCCTACAGTACCTCACTACCCCCTGCAGTCCCCTATTGTCCCTTGCCATAGCCATCAGGTCCTATCCAGGCTCTTTGCAGTCCCACGGACGATTGAGAAGACCATTTCAATTAGCCGAACAAACTGCACAGATGAACTAAAAACATCATTAAATTTTGGGGGGCTTTACTCGAGTACATAATTTCTTCTTGACATGAATGGGAACTTTGCGATGAAGAGGGGTAACCATGTTTTCTTACAGTTTCGTTTGTGTTTTTTTCTGCATTATGGAAACTTCTTTTGGGTAGCAGAGCCCCCCGTGTTCGCATAAGATACAATGAAATTGTTACATGAGGAGGCCGTGGTTGAGTTGTGAAAGGAAGGTTCTTATTGACTCTTATATATAGGTCTGCTAACTAAGTGGGGCTGGTAAAAATCTGTGCGCGATCCCTAGATTACCCTCAACGCCGCCATACACCCTTTATAGGCACTGATGGTGGTTTACAGTTCTCTCCCTAACATCAGGGTTCCGAACGGTCTGCGGAAGACCGGGCCGGGCCAGCTACTCTAGTCGAACCTCAAGTCTAGTCTAATGGTGGAAATTAGGCCGCCTGGGCGGTTAGGATTATCGGAGCCGGCTCGGCCAGGACTGGACCGACATTATTCCCACCATCCTAACGTTTCCTAGAGACAAAGTCTTTTGTGGATCAGCTAAATGTTTCGGAAATAGGTTTGCACTCCCTTCGCCACTATTATACTTTTCACACAAACTAACCGTGTGAAGCGGTCCACACACTTGCTCCCGTCGCTCCTACACGTGCAACGCACCGAATTGCAACAGGCCAACACCATTCAAAACAAGACAGGCCTTCAACCGACACTATGAGGTCGTACACCTTGCCGAACGGTTTGACTGTCCAGTTCCTGGATGCGAGAGGATTGGTGAAAAGGGGATCAAGAGATATGATAATCTAGTTGCTCATATGAGGAACAAACATGGGTTGCACTGGAATTAGTTGGTGGATCCAAGGAGTCGTCGGGCGACACTTGTTGTCGAGACTACCCCATGTGATATGTTTCTTTGCTGGTTTTTTTATTGCGTTGATGATTGTGCTTTAGTATGGAATTAAATTGCGTACCTGTCTTGCATTTATGAGTTTTGTGTTGAGATTGTTTGGATCGGTTTTAATACTACCCGGCTTATCTTCCCCCAGCTCGCTTCCGTGAGCTACCATTCCCATCGTTGGCAATAATACGGGAGTGAAACTAGTATCAAAGTTGCAGTAATGTGCACCCACGGTATCCTACTCTAGCATATGATGAAATTGGAATGGCAGCGGAATTTGCTTCTTGCCGCATATGCGTGTTTTCTGCCTGATCTCTTTCCTAAGAAATATTTAAGCCAAAAAATTTCCCCTGATCGCCTGTTTAAACAGGAGTTGAGTGCTCTTTACTGACTATATTGTAACCCCTAAAGAATTCGTGGTTTCTATCTTCAGTCACTTAAAACTGAAAGACATGTAGAAAGAGATTTCCAGCGAAAGACATTGACTAAGGGACACACATGTAATTAAAAAACTACCCACAACCTAGAACAGGGATGTTTCTCGGGTGGGTTTAGTATAGTACCCAAATACCTTTCAGAAGCTTCCTGTCACCTTTGGATCTTAGCATACTATAGCATAAAATATCACTTGTTATCGATTTACAACCTTTATCCTTCCATCATGGAAAGAAATGGTTGTCCTTATAATCCTTAGGGCCTCTTCAAATTTCTTACCTAGTTCATTTTGAACCGTGAGTATCTAAACATAGCTATCATTAATGTAAAGCAGCTAACAGCCGAAGAGCTTGCTGCCCTAGAACTTTGATACGGGTATTATCGGAGAGTCGTAAGTCACCAACCTTATCCACAAACATTTTTATCACACCCTGTTTCTCATGAGAGGTCACTCGATTTGCAAACCTGCAGTATTTATGTTGGAAATTATAGTTGCGTGTCCTCAACTTGTTTGCCTCTAGCCCCGTCATATCATTTCCCCTAATACTTTCTCCCCTTACTTTCATTTCGCTTCCCCATTCTTTAATCTCTGAAGTGCTCTTCTCTTCTACTGAGTGACTTCAACAGTACAGTCGTGTCACAAAAGTCCTGGCACCCTGGCTAAAACTTACCTTGCAACTTGCTTCATCTCAACCACCACTGATGGTGGTCAAAGTAGAAATGCAATCACATGAAACAGAACCTTCTAATTTCTATTCTTGACCTCTAATTGAGGCTGAGGAGGAGGACATATAAAGTGGTAAATTTGGGGCATTCCTGTCCCACCACCCAGTCTGAGGGTGCCAGGACTTTTGTGACACGACTGTAAGGGTATCATTACCCGACCACCAAACAACATAGAAAAACTTCGACCAGTAATTCACTATTAGCACCCATACAAAAAGGTTTGCCTATAGCTCTACACGAAGTCCGATAAAAGCCTGGGGATATATATATTATACTTCAAACCTGCTAGATTTGTTCAAATAATTCACAAAGCTGATTATTAAATGCCGGGTTGGGAAAACCCATTGCCAATTGGGAAAAGCGCACTTGCCTCCCAGGTAGGGCGTCGGAGGCCAACCGGGAACGGCCTAACCAGGGATCTCACTAGCGCGGGGTCATAGCTCCACCACGACAGGTCCGTGGAATAAACATAGTATACAGCATTCCCCCGAACCTCATCAACATACAGCATCCCCCCTAAGCTCACCAACACAAGATCCTCAACCTCTCTACAGTTCACATTCTTCGTTGCCCGCCCACCATCCCTCTCCACATTGTCACCAGGGGAGATATCGGTGCCAACCTCCCCAAGCGACAAGGGCAGCTGCAACCTCCCCAACACCTCCCACAGTGGAACAAACGGATCGCGGCATGGGACGTCGTGTTTTCTCTCATTGTGTCTTTCCTTACTTGCTTGTCTTTCTCTTTCGTTTCGTGTGCCAATAGAGGATAGTCAATGAACCTACTTCTTCGCTTGGCAAAATTGGGTTGCCTAGGGAAATATAATCGCATTCGTCGGGGTCGACCTCGTCTCGTCCGATGTGTATTCTCAGCAGCCCAATGGGTGGTGTTCGGCCGAGCACATCGTGTTTTCTGGTTGATATCGTTTCAGCAGAGTAGTATTCTACCACTCCCTCTTCCCTCTCTGGATAGCATATCAGAGTGCTGCTTGACCGTATTTATCTGATGTGCTAGGATTTTTGGGCAAGACCGGAATACCGGCTCACGGAAATAAACACGGGTGAAGAGAGTGTGCAAATGTTCAAGCCAATTCAAAAAACAATTAACACAAAATTCATAAGCACAATTTAATCCTATACTTCATCGAGGCTATCAAGACAACAAAACAAACTAGTGCAAAGCCATTGGCGGGGGGGCAATCTTGAAGCGAGTGTTATCCAACGACTGGCCAGATCAACGAACTAATCTCTTTGTAAGCCACTGTCTGGTGACACCCCATGCTTGTTCCTCATATGAGCAACTAGATTGTCATATGTCTTGATCCCTTTTGCGCCAACGTTCTCGCATTCAGGAACTGGGCAGTCAAACCGTTCTGCAAGGTGTACGACCTCATAGTGTTGGTTGAGGGCCTGTCTCGTTTTGAACGGTGTTGGCTGGTCACAATATGGTGCGGTACAAATGTAGGAGCCGCGAGAGCAAGTATGTGGACCGCTTCTTAAAGTTAGTTTATCTGAAGGATAAGCGTATGATAGAGTGAAGGGGGGTACAAGCCTAGTTCCAGAACATTTAGATGAACCACAAAAGACTTTGCCCCTACGAGCAGGAGGCGCTAGAATGACGGGAATATTGATAGGGCTGAAAGCGATGGTATGATTGGTTGATCTGTTGGCTTGATCCTCAAGTGTTTGGTGGCAGAGGGGTGGGCCAAGAACGGAGGAGTATCCATCATCATGTTGAAAAAGAGGAAGTGGTCCAAGCTCTGCAGGGAGCGGATATGCGATCCCGGCATCATCGGTTGAAACAAGGTGGAAGGGTCCTGGCAGCAGGCTGAGCTTAGTTAGTTAAAAAAAAAAAAACTCACGTAGAATCCATTTTGAAATGCAAAGTGCAGATAATTTGCTAAGAAACCAGCAGTATTATGGGAGACGGGGGTGGGGGGATACACCTGTATTTGAAATTTTCTGAGAGGATAATTGCCCTTTTGTAGAATATATGCGAGAGCCTCGTAGATGCCCAACGCCTCTCCCCGGCCAATGATTTCAGGTTAAACAGAGCCTGTGGCAGGGATTAGAGGCGAGCCTTGCATCAGACAACTGGCGGGACTTCAGAAAAATTCTAATCTGGACTGTGATTCCACCACTGCCTTCCTGCAGCTGGGCAAAGCCTGCAGCCCATCAACATTATTCGGGTACTCGAGTACTCTACGAGTACACCTACTTTCAATTTTTTTCACCTCTACAAAAAATTGAGCAGCTGCATGGGTCTGCCTATGGGATGCTCACGAGATGCGGCGGCTTATGGGTGTGTCAAGATACCTTACATAAAAATTAAGCCTAACATACTGTAGAATCAAGTCTTCGACCCCACAATCGCGTCCCGATTTTGGTATTCAACTAGACATTAGGGTGTCTTTGGGTTTGTTGCCTGTGTACTGGGTTTGTGTCTATCTAAACAGCATTTTGTATGATAGTGATCTGTTTCATCGTCTCGTGATTTTTACACCGGTGTCCTGGTTTTCTGCCACTCTTAGGCTAGTCAGTCCCGGTCGATGTCAATGACCGGACCTAACTAACTTGGGTAGTCCGGTCCGGCCTCTACTGGTCCCAGACCAGTCTTTGTAAAAGATTACATGGTCATGTAATATCACTCACTTAGCCCACGGAAAAAATTAATACTTGTGAGTCTATTTTCGCCGCCCCTAATCTAAGCGCGGTACAAGTACTATCACTACTACAGAATTCGTCATCCAGACACTACTTCCCCATACCCAAAATAGTTCTATCAAAAGAGTTGTCTATTTGCCTATCACCAGTGCCACTCGCCTCAACACATTTTTCTATTTATTGGCCTCAAAGACCCTCCAGAGCCCACACTTACAATGATGCAGTGGGAGTATGAGAAATAAGAGGGTTGAAAAAGTTTGGGAGTTATGTTCTAGACAGTGTTGCGGAATATGAGAGTTGAAGTGATGGTTGTTTGCACTAGAGGTTAGCTGCGGTGGAGATGTTTGAAAGGTTTCTGAAATAGGCACTAGGGCGAGTCAGATAATTGGGACTAAGGTATACTAAGAGATCGAACAAGATGGACGTCGCACTACAACGATTGAGAAACGAAGGACAGTATGAGCAGGGTTGAGGATTCCAGTAGCAGAAGGGAATTTCTTAAGAGGATGAGACAGACATCCAAGTGGCACACAGATGCTGACTAAGGCTATAATCAACTATCCTGGCTCTTAGCTCCCGTACATCCAACTGGTCTACAATTACAGTGAAAACCAGGCCTCCACTCTCTCTGGCTGTAGGCACAGGTATGGTGTTCCCTTTATCTTACTTTTTTTGTACAATCGCGCTTCGAATAGCCATCCTTCTGATGAAAGAAGCACTTCCCCTTCAGTTTTGGTGTTCCTTTGGTTCTTACTTGGCTGCTATAGCCTTCTCCCCTTGATTGCGTCTGCGCTGCACACTCTTCACCATGTTCAATGGAAAGCGAGAAGGATGTCCTGCCAGCGCGATCATTTGAGCCATTATTGGTATTTTCCCACCCGTATTTCCTTTAGAATTGCCCTGAAAGAGATGTTCGACAGAAGCGGATGGTTGATGGACAAAGGTAGATATGAGCGTTATGGTAGGTGGAGGGTGGTGTAATTGGCCATGAAATATTATAGAATGTTGTGATTATTTCATTTTCTCAGGAGTTGAAAGGAGATGAAACGATTGATGGAGATGCTTTATAGTTATGTCTGTCCTTTATCATAATCACGAAAGGAGGTAGGCAAATGGGGTCACACATAGTGAGAAATTGGTGAGGGTGGGGAATAGTTGAAAGAACAAGATAATTTCCTGATACAGTACTCCATAATGTTATGTACTTATCCTTTGTCTAACTAGTTA
The DNA here is from genome assembly GCA_003070745.1 of Tuber borchii. Taxonomy (NCBI): domain Eukaryota; kingdom Fungi; phylum Ascomycota; class Pezizomycetes; order Pezizales; family Tuberaceae; genus Tuber; species Tuber borchii. The sequence goes on along the minus strand of NESQ01000201.1, from coordinate 55,504 downwards.
GAATGGATGAAGAGCGAAGGATGTTTTGATTATACCTGCCCTATAGCCTAGCGCTAGTATAGCTGGCACGTTCGACCGTTGCGCTATTTATCAGTCACCCCCAGCCGGGAGAGAGCTAAGGGCGATATGATTTGGCACTCTTGATCTTGTGTGGCGATGGGGACATAGTTCCGTGATAGGCTTAAGGAAAGCATAAAAGAAGAAATGAACGGAAGTGTAATCGCATTAGGCTCTAGGAGGATAGGAGGAAGATGGAGGAACGGTGCTCTAGTTCGCTACCCTCTCTCTAGTTAAGGACAGGTCAGGAGATATATCTCTCCGCCTAACTAAACAACAACCGAGTACTCCCGAAACTCAATGAACTAAGGAAAACATATGCGGCTTAAAAAAAATACCAATATCCGACGAACTCAAGAAATCCAGAACTATCCCGATATCCCATGATCCTATGTGATCCCTAAAACCCCTGCGTCAACAATGCGCAAAGTTCCGTATGCTTAGTGGCATGGAGTATGAAAGAAACCATAGAACCAATACCCTATGCTGCAAGGCATAGGGTGCGAAAACTACAACCCACTGCTAAGTGCCGAACCCCCGGAAACCATAAAGCCACATACCCTATAACCGCCTATCTCAGCCGCATACCCCCATACCCCCATACCTGCATATCCGCATATCCACCCAACCGCATAACCCCATGCCCTATAGGCAATCCAACATTCCGGTCCAAAAACATCCTTAGTACCCCCTCATGGCCCTTTGTAGCTGCCCACGCGAGTGGCGTCTGTCCATATGTGGCGTCTGGCTGGTTGGGGTTGATGTCCTCTTGTTCCAAAAGTGTCTTTACTATCCCTTCATGTCCGATTATAGCGGCCAACGAGAGCGGCGTTAGGCCATTATTACTGAATATCTGGTTGGGATTGATGTCCCTTCGTTCCAATAGCATCGCGAATACCCCATCTCGTCCTGCGAAAGCCGCCCAAGCGAGTGGCGTCCGGCCATATGTGGCGTCCGGCTGGCCGGCACTGACGTCCCCCCGTTCCAAAAGCGTCTTTAGTATCCCTGCATGTCCAGTTATAACGGCCCACGAGAGCGGCGTTTGGCGATCATCAGTGAATATCTGGTTGGGATTGATGTCCCTCCGTTTCAAAAGCATCGCTACTATTCCCTCATGGCCTCCCATAGCCGCCTATGCGAGTGGCGTCCGGCCTTATGTGGCATCCGGCGGGTCGGGGTGGACGTCTTCTCGTTCTAAAAGCGCCTCTACCATCCCTCCATGCCCATTCCGAGCGGCCCACGAGAGTGGTGTCTGGCCATGTTTGTCGTCTGGCTGGTTGGGATTAACGCCCTCTCGTTCCAAGAGCATCGTTACTACCCCGTCATGCCCATTCTTAGCCGCCCACTAAAGCGCCGTATTCCCAGTACAATCGGTTACATTTGCGTCCCACTCTTTCATATCCAATACTGCTGCAGCTATCTCCACGATCCCGAGGAATGCTACGCCGTGGAGCCCTGTAAATCCAATGGGCCCTTTCCACCAATCAAGCCACCGGCCCAGGCACCCATTGAGACTATAGCGTAGCAGTAGTTGAGCAGATATATGCTCATCAAATCGATCGAGAAGCCTCAATGCAAGTACTTTGATATTTTCCGTCATCCCCTTTCCCGCATGCGTCCCCCAATAAACAGCAGCATATTCTAGAAGAGGCGTTGTTCCGGGGGCCGAGTGGGGAGTTGGCGAAAGATTCCGGATAGAACCAAAATTAAGGAATGTCAAGCAAACCTCGGCAATTGCTAAATGAGGGCTATGAAATAGGGTCGGATCCCTTGAGAGACGCTCCTGGAGAGTAAAGTGTACCAATCGGACAGTTGACGAAGATGCCTCGACCTTGACAAGTCCCAGACAAGATGCTATGGCTGTCTGTAAAGCAGGAATGTTTTCCGGATCCAGATCTGAAGATCCTATCCCCACCCCCAAAGCATAACAGAGCTCCTCAACTCGCAACGGCCGCTCCGAATACAGCACCCACATCAAGACCTTGAATCCGAGTACTGATTTATGCCCCTTCTGTGCCTTCAGTCGTGATAGCGTTGTCATGTAGGCATCGCTCAGTCCAGTGCCTTGTGTCATCTCTTCGAGCTTCTTTCTTCTCTGCTGGATTGTGACCTCTCCCAAAATAGCGTCGATACTTAGCGAAACAAGGAGGAATCTACACAAAACCGTTAGTTAGTATACATCATTGAACATGGTGGGGTGCCGAATGCTCCTACTCACATATCAGATATCTTATCTAGAATAACCCTCACAATATCCGCCCGTAACTCATTGCTCATCGCCTCCGCCTCAGCATCCTTGTCTAGCCTCATCTCCACGTAATTCCGGATATCGTTCCTGTCGGGGCTGATAGGTATCACGACAACCTTCGAGAATTGTCTTTGAATGTCTTCCCTGACCTGGGGCCTCCCAGTGAGGAATATTCCCGTCCTAGGGCACTCCCGAACAATATCTCCCAGTAACCCAAGAAGCTCTGACAGGCGCTTCGGTAAACATTCGTCCAAGGCGTCGATACAGATGAAAACTCGGGGTATTGAAGCGATGGTAGCCCTTAACATCCCCTTTAGATCCGCAAGTAGGGGCCCCTTACCACCAAGCTCCATTTTCCCTTTTCGAAAAGCTTCTCGTAGGTGATCCGGGATCCCCCCTTTGCATACTAGCTGCCTTAGAATAGTTCCCATGAGGTTGGTGATTGTCTGCTCTTGTTGCCAAAAGAAGTCACGATAGAGGCTTGCAACGGCGATATTGTCCTCCCCCGCGTGATCGCACAGCCTGTCGATCACCAGGGAACTAGTGTTTCTTGCCGTCAGCCGCGTCCTCTTCTTCTAAATGGTTCTGCCTCTTACCTCAGATATGTTTTGCCCACTCCCCGGATCCCCGGGGCAAAACAAGACAGCCCCATCGACTCCGCCCTTCCCTCCTCTCCACTCTCTCCACTCGCTCTTTTCCAAAAACCAGTCCCCGACACCATCGAATCTATCGGTACACACGCCCTGATGTCTGCTATTTGGCTCAGGTGGAGAGAGCCAACGCAGAATATCTGCATCCTCGTCGGACTTATAGATAGTGTTGTTGAAGCTACCGATTATGTTGCCGCAGTGGGCATTGCCGTTGCCGATGTTAACCGCTTGCATTTGGGAAGTTTGGGCTATGAAATTCTATTCAAAAATTCGGCTGAATGTATAGAAATGGTGGAGCGATTTGTAGGGTATCTAGGGCGTTTATGAAGATCCTGTGACTGGAGCTGAAGAAAGGGGGATGATGTGACTTGTTGTGGCACGGTTACAATCCAATCATTCGCCTGTGGCCAAGGTAGACCTAATCTTGCAGGAAATAGGTCTCACAAATACTTTTGCCGAGTAGCTCTATATTTGGACAGCCGAGTGGCTGTATTTCGACTGGTGACGCAGGATATAGCTGATTTGCGGTACCTGCGGTGGCTTTTCTCAATAACACGCCCACATACAAGATTTGCGAATGGAAGCTTAATACCGGTACAGTGTCTCTCCTCTATTCACATGCCATCATCCCATGGAGCCTGAGATTTGCGCGTGGTATACCCTCACCTGATATCACTAGGTAAAAAATAGCAAACAGGACCATCGAGTTATCAAGCTGCTTCTCAGTGTGCAATAAATCTGGTCCTAAATCAAATTAGAGTTATACAAGCACTAGTTTTTTAACAGGGATTGTTTACATCAATAGGGGGCAAACTGTGGACAAATATTAATTATTAAAGTTAAATTAGGGCCCGTTTACCTAGCTATGCACTTTTAAGATTTGTGTGATCAAGCTGCGGGTACAGTCGAGCCTCGCTATCCCAGATCTCGATAATTCGGATACCTCGCTGTCTCGTATGAAATGAAAAAAAAATTCAGAGCAAAACTTGACCCGTTATCCCGGATCATTCGTTGTCTCGGACAGATTCTCTGGATTTTGGTCATCCGGGATAGCGAGGTGCGACTGTACACGCACAGCCTGCGGTAAAAAAAAAATAAGCCTGAAAAAGGTTGAAAGAACCTCCGGGGTTCTAATGAGAGCGTTCAGTGAGTCTGTGGCCAGTTGAGCAACCGTGTTTTGAATAGTTCATTTCCACATTTTCCGATTTGTGTTTATCGCAGCCTTGTAGACTGTGCCGTTTTAGCCGGCATAATTTCTCAATTGACCGCGCAAAAGTGCCGTTCTAAAGTCCTGAACAAGTGCTGGTACCGTATCACCGCTATGTAAACAGGCCTTTAACGAGATTCGCATAGACGACCCCTCAAGCCACTCGGACGCCCCTTGCTCGGACGACTAAACTTGAATCGGAAAGTTTCTGTGCAAACTGGACAACGTGTTGCAACTGAAGGGATCAACCGCCACTTCCTCACAGAAAAACCAACCCATCAGCATCTGTCTGAGTGGGGGGTGCCCGAGTGGCTTGTGAGGGCGTCTATTTAAACACACATAGGGGATATTCTCACCCAATCAGGTACTTTTACTAAGTTTTGCAGCCATAAAAAGAATCAGTGTAGCAGTATCTGGAGAAAACTAAGCATCATAAATAAGGACAGTTTACTGGGTGGGGGAAAGCTGAGGATAAGAATATACACCCAACACGTTCTTTATGAGCATTGGCACTGTCGGAGCTGTTGAAGGTCCGACGTTTACATAAACCCCGCCCCGAGACCACCACCCTTGCGACATGGGGGAAAGAGAAACGAGAGCCCTCCAGTTTTCAAGAATGCAACTCACTACGGAAACTCGCGTAAAACCACGGTTTTTATGTGAGCTGTATTAAAATAAAAATTTCTACTGTGGAGCTTAAAAGCTGCTGGATGCGCTTATAATCATAACCATTACTAGGGTGATGGAGTAATGGTTGTCTTATGTCCCGGGGAGATTGAGCGTTGCGTCGGGGGCTCATCGGGAGATAAAAATACAACAAATGCGACCAAGTAGTTTTGGGATGTAGGCTGTGTGGTAGAACTTATTCGCTGCTGAAGAGAAGAGTCAGTATGCTCCTCTAACTTTTCTGACCTCCTATTCCCCATACTCTAACTCTCTCTGTCAACAAGTAGGACAATTTTCGATGGGAAGTACTAGTAGTGTGGCCGATGCTCCGTCGGGGTCATTAAATTGTGCTTGGGGGAGTGGTGCTTAGACCACGAATTCTGGAAATGACACTTTGAGCACATGTGTATCACTGAGCAAAATTGTTAGAAGTATTGGGGCAGTTTAGAGCAGAAGTAGAGATGCTTTCTATTGCTGTAGTCACTAAATTGAAGAAAGGAGCGTTTCAGAGAGTAAAGAAGAATCGGAAATTGAAATCGAGATGATGGAAGAAGGCATCAGGGGAAATAATATGACGCGGCTAGAAGCAAACAAGTTCATGGCAAGCGACCATAGTTTTCAGCACAAATTCCTAGTGTTTGCAAATCGAGTGACATCTTATGAGAAACCTGCCTTAGTACAAATGTTTGTGAATAAAGCTAGCGTTCGTTACGGGGCCTCCGGGGCGTGTTTTTTCGTGATTCTCAGCCCCTTCCCCCCACCCCGTCCATTCCCCAGATGGGCCCCCGTTCAAAATGGTGGCGAGAAACGGGGGCTGAATGGGGATAACCCCAAATATATCCCCCCGGCCCCGTGTACCGCCGGGGTCTGGCAGTGAAAACCCACCCCGCCCCGTAACAAACTCTAGATAAAGCTGGTGACTTATAACTCTCCGATGATACCTGTATAAAAGCTCTAAGGCAGCAAGCACTTCGGCTGCTGGCTGCTTTACACCAATGATAGTTATCTTCAGATACTCACGGCTCAAAAAAAATTGGATAAGAAATTGGCAGAGGCCCTAGGGATCATGAGAACAATTATTTTTTTAATGATGGAAGCATAAAGCTGTAAATCGATAGCGGGTGATATTTTATGCTATGGTATTCTAAGATCCGTAAGTAACAGGAAGCTTATATGGGGTATTATATTGTGGTACTTTTCTAAAGGTAAATGAGGAACATCCTTCTTCTATATTGTGAGTGGTTTTTCAATTGCATGTGTGCTTTTTGTTCAATTCCTTCTACTGGGAATTGCGCTCTGCTAGTCTTTCATTTTTGTTTGACCTACGATAGAAACCGCAAATTCTTAAGGGGGAACTAGTCAGTCAAGAGCGCTCGGCTAGCGTTAAAAAGGCCATTAGTGGAAATTCTTTCTCTTAAATCTTTTTTAAGAAAGAGATAGAGTCGGGTCCGTGGGTGCACATTACTGGAACTTTAATACTAGTTTCGCTCCCGCTTTATTGCCAACCACGGGAATGGCAGCTCATAAAAGCGAGCTAGGGGAAGATAAGTCGGGGAGTATTAAAACTGATCCAAACAATCTCAACACAAAACTAATAAACGCAAGACGTGTACGCAATTTAATTCCACACTAAATCACAATCATCAAAGCAATAAAAAAACAACATCACAGAAACATGTCGCAGGGGGTAGTCTCGACAACAACCCTCGCCAGACGACTCCCCAGGTCCGCCAACTAATTCCCGTACATCCCATGCTTGTTCCTCATATGAGCAACAAGATTATCATATCTTTTGATCCCGTTTTCGCCAATATTCTCGCATCCAGGAAATGGACAGTCAAACCGGCAGGCAAGGTGTACCGCCTCATGGTGTCGGTTGAGAGCCTGTCTCGTTTTGAACGGTGTTGGCCTGTTACAATCTGGTGCGTTACAAGTGTAGGAGCGACGGGAGCAAGTGTGTGGACCGCTTCTGGCGATTAGTTTGTATGAAAGCGATAATAGAGTCGAAGGGGGTGCAAACCTATCTCCAAAACATTTAGATGATCCACAAAATACTTTGTCCCGAGGGGGTGTTAGAATGGCGGGAATCTTGATGGGGCTGGAAGCGAGGGTATGGTTCGTGGGTCTGTTGGCTTGATCCTCACTGGTTGCCTGGCAGAGTGGTGGGCCAAGAACAGAGTAGGAACCATCATCATGTTGAAAAAGAGGAAGTGGTCCGAGCTCTGCAGGGAGAGGATGTGCGATCCTAGCAGCATCGTCTGAAATCAGGTGGAAGGCGTGCTTCGTTTCACTTTTCAGGCTGACAAGTTAGCTTTAAAAAAAAAGCAAAACCTACGAAGAATCCATTTCGGAAATTGGCAGTAGGCTAAAGTGCAGATACTTTGCCGAGAGAATTGCAAAATTTGAGAAGATGTGGACGGGGGAACTCGCCAGTATTTGGAATTTTCTAAGAAGCTAACTGCCCTTTCGCAGGATATAGAGAGAGCATCATGTATGCCCAGGGTCTCTCGCCGACCAATCACTCACGATTCAAACGAGCCTGTGGCAGGGGTGAGTAGAGAGCCTTATCCCACATAGAATAAGCAGGACGACACATAATAGGATAACATCTCAATCTGGCCCGTGATTACGCCACCATCTTCTTGCTGCTGCGCGGAGCCTGCAGCACGCCAGCATTTTTAGGGTACAGTATCCAGAGTAGGTTTCGCTTACTTTGGATTCTTTTCACCACTACAAGAGGTGGGGCGCTTCCATGGGCGACTTAACGGAGGCTCATGAGGTGCGACGGCTTACTAACGTGTCAAGATATCTTACCTCCAATTTTAGAACCCCACCAGACATTAGAGGACCGGGTTTTCTATGTTTAGGGTTTGTGCTCGTCTAAATGACATTTGGTAGTGATTTGTTTCATTCTCTGATTTTTACACTGACTGTAGTAAAGACATCCTCATCTATTACAAGTCAAATAATCGCATGAATTTTCGAGAACCCATAGATATCGCCACGCAGAGTGGATTTCCCCCAATGGTATAGTGGCAGGTAAGCAATGATATCAGAGAAGTCGAACATACCCGACAGCCATGTACTGGACTTATCTCCAGAATTTACCAAAAATATAGAAAGTAATAACATTCTGACTGAGTTTAGACGGATGAACAAGTGATGGAATAACATGTTTAAGTGGTAGTGAGTGTAGTAGATGTTAAAGAAAGTATTAAGACAATTGTTTCTCGAGTAATCATGCAAACTTTACAGCTGTGTCACTAGTGTTATGAGAGCGCGAGCAATTGAGGCTCACACTAAACCATCCAGAACCCCCTTGGTTCAACAGCTGAGTAAAAAGACTGCAAAAACTGACCGTCTAGGCCGCCTCATGTCATGGAGAGAAACAGGCAGGTAGCGGGTTTTACCAGCGAAGGCAACTCCAACATCGGAGGCCAATGTGCAACTTTTTGAGTTCTTAAGGTACAGTTATCATTATGGGCGGAAATGACATAGAAAAAGTTCAACGAGTAGTTCGCTAAAATAGCATCACAAACAAGTGTGCCCACAGCTCTACACGAACTCCCATAAAAGTGTGGGGATAAATATATATTATACTTCAAACATGCTAGATTTTTTCAAATAATTTCCAAAGCTGATGATTAAGTTGCCGGGGAAATATAATCGCGTACGTCGGGGTCAACCTCGTCTCATCCGAGGAGTATTCACAGCAGGCCAATGGGTGATGTTCGGCCAAGCACATCTCATTTTTCGGGTTGACGTCGTCTCATCCGAGTAGTATTCTACCACTCGCTCTTACCTCTCTTGAAAGCATATAAGAGTGCTGCTTGGCCGTATTTATCTGATGTGTTGGGATTTTTGGACATGACTGGAACACCAGCTCACGGAAATAAACACAGCGAAGAGAGTGTGCAAATATTCAAGCCAATTCAATAAACAATTAAACACAAAATCCTAAGCACAATTTAATCCTATACTTCATCAAGGCCATCATAAAAACAAAAAAAACTAGTGGAGAGCCATTGGCAGGGGGTAATCTTGAAGCGAGTGTTACTCGACGACCCGTCAGATCAACAAACTAATCCATTTGCAAGTCACTACCTGGTGACCCCATGCTTGTTCCTCATATGAGCAACTAAATTATCATATCTCTTGATACCTTTTTCGCCAACGTTCTCGCATTCAGGAACTGGGCAGTCAAACCGTTCTGCAAGGTGTACCACCTCATAGTGTCGGTTGAGTGCCTGTCTCGTTTTGAACGGTGTTGGCCGGTTACAATCCGGTGCATTACAAGTGTAGGAGGCGCGGGAGCAAGTATGTGGACCACTTTTTGGAGTTAGTTTATCTAAAGGAATAGCGTATAATAGAGTGGAATGGGGTACAAACCTACAGTGCCTCGTCAGAAGTGTTCGTGATCTGAGACATGTTTAATTGCGATTGCGCCATGGGCCCGGTTGGACAATGTGGTGGGGTTGTCAACGGCGTGTGTGCGCGAGTGCACGATCAACCACCATCTCTCAACAACCAACAGTCAATGATTAATGATCTTCCATGTATATTTTAGAGTGACAAAATAATAAATAAAACTAATTAATTTCTTGTATAACCTCCCCTTACTTCCAATACTGCAGCTGCTCTATCATGCATTGATTTCCATAACTTTTCAAAAAATTCCTCCCCCTGGAATTGTCTCCCAACCAAGGGTAATAATTGTGCAAGCCTCTTCTAAATAGCTTCTTTTCCTCCTGAGTTATCTCTAATCCTTGGATACTGCTGGTGTAATCACTTTTTAAGCTCAGCCCATATATACTCAATAGGATTTAAATTAGGGGAGTGAACTCCAAAGACCTCTAGAGAACCTGAGGAGCAGTGGCTTGCAGATTGTGTTCATCCAAAGGAAAAGGATTGGGGAATTTCACATAGGATATGGGGGTGCTTTTTAGGGAAGAGAAAGGGTTCTTTGGCTCCTATTACCCAAAATATCAATAAGATCAGGCATGTTAGACTCTTGAGAAGATATCTTTTTTGTATTATTCATCAGATGATTTCCTTTGATATGCAACTTGAAGATATTCTTTTTCAGCAAGGCAATGCTCCTATTCACAAGGTTCATAGTGTTATGGATTGGTGTGAGAGAAATTACATTGAATTGGTGGAAGACCTCCCTTACTTGTGTTTTTTGAATTATATTCAGTTCAGTTAACCATTTGAAATTAAGAATTATTAAAGGAGAGAAAGTGGCACAGTGGCAGAGGGTCACGGTACTATTGTAGTGTAAATAGAGAGTGGTACAGTCGCGATCAACTCGGTAGTATTTGGTGTGGTGGCATTTTTTGGCGAGGTTGCTTAGTAAGCAATCACGAACACTTCTGACGAGGCACTGTAGTTCCAGAACATTTAGATGAACCACAAAAGACTTTGTTCCTACGAGTAGGAGGAGCTAGGGTAGCGGGAATATTGATAAGGCTGTAAGCGAGGGTGTGGTTGGTTGATGTGTTGGCTTGATCCTCACGTGTTTGGTGGCAGAGGGGTGGGCCAAGAACGGAGGAGTATCCATCATCATGTTGAAAAAGAGGAAGTGGTCCAAGCTCTGCAGGGAGTGGATGTGCGATCCCTGCAGCATCTGTCGCAACTAGGTGTAAAACCTTTCGGATGGGAAATCGGGGGCTGAGTGTTGTCAGTTAAAAAAAAAAAGAAAAACTTACACGGAATCCATTTTGAAATGCAAAGTGCAGATAATTTGCCAAGAAACCAGCAGTATTATAGAAGATGGGGATGGGGGGATCAGCCTGTATTTGAAATTTTCTGAGAGGAAAATTGCCCTTCCGCAGAATATATGCGAGAGCCTCATAGATACCCAGCCCCTGTCCCCGACCAATGATTTTAGATTAAACAGAGCCTGAGGCAGGGGTTAGTGGCGAGCCTTGCTCCAGACAACGAGCGTGACTACTCGTAATGTCCTGACGTTTGTGAACACGACCGCTATTGCATGATGCCAAGATATGCGCAAAAAGCTGAATTTTGGCGTTATGCAATAGCAGTTGTGTTCACAAACGTCAGGACATTATGAGTACTCGTAATTTTCTGATGTTTGTAAAAACGACTGGGTCCGCATACGCCCCCATTTAGTAAGTAGGCAAATAGCATCAGCAGTAGCAAGCCACAAGAGGGGGGATGTGACTGAAGTATACATCACTAACAAGTTCCCCTACCAAAGTGGTTGATAAATTCCTTACCTTTGACTATAGGAAAGTGAACTAAAAAAATTAAAAAATCCAGTGAGCTATCGTTGGAAGTCAGTGGCAATATTGCATAGTTTGTTGAGGCCAAATCTAACCAACCCACTTGATTAGTGCTCTTAAAAACATCCTGTCGTCCTTCTCTGTTTTGCACAAAGGCACTTGCAGTTCATGTTTTTCCAAGCCCTGGGAGAGTTGCCTTGGCAGCATATGCGGACCTAGTCGTTTTTACAAATGTCAGAAAATTACGAGTACGGAAAAATTCTAATCTGGGCTGTGATTCCACCGTTGCCTTCCTGCAGCTGGGCAGAGCCTGCAGCACAGCAGTATTATTCGGGTACTCTGCACCTCCTTTCAACTTTTTTTCACCGCCTCAAAAAAGGGTGTATCTGCATCGGTCTGCCCAAGGGAGGTTCGTGAGACGTGGCGGCTTATGGGTGTGTCAATATACTCTACAAAAAAATTAAGCCTAACATACAGTAGAATCACGTCTTCGATCCAACAATTGTTTTCCAATATTGGAATTCCACTAGACATTAGGGTGTCTTCGGGATTGTTGCTAGTCTACCTGGGTTTGTGCCTATCTAAACAACATTTGTAGTGATCTGTTTCATCGTCTTTTGATTTTTCCACCGGTGTCCTAGTTTCCTGCCGCTCTTAGGCTGGTCAATCCTGGTTGATGCCAATGATCCAACCTGACTAACTTGGGTGGTCCGGTCCGGTCTCTGCTAGCCCCAGACCAGTCATTATAAAAGATTGCGTCGTCATGTAATATCACTCACTTAGCGTACTGAAAAAAATTAAAACTTGTGAATAGATTTTTTCGCTGCCCCTAATCTAAGCGTGGCACTATCTCCACTACAGAATTCATCATCCAGACACTACTTCCCTAAACCAAAAATAATTCTATCAAAAGAGGTGTATATTTGCCTATCACCAGTTCCACTCACCCCAAGACACCTTTCTATTTATTGGCCTCAAAAACCCTCCAGAGCCCACCCTTACAATGATGCATTAGGAGTATGCGCAATAACAGAGTAGAAAAAGTGTGAGGGGAGTTATGTTCTAGAAAGTGCCGCGGGATGTGGGAGTTGAAGCGATGGTTGTTTTCACTTGAAGTTGTTGGAATTCACCGGCGGTCACTCCTTGCCCCATTGTACTTTCCTTTGTACCTTTCCCTAACGTATTTCACCCAGTAATGGGTCACCCCCCAGTAATGGGTCACTTTGTCTCCCCACTCTAATTTGACAAATTTGTGATTCTAGAGAGCAACAATAATCAGATCTTATTCAAAATAAAATCTAGAATGGTCTTTAGACTTTAGAACTAGCCTGCAAATTTTTGAAAACTTAATTTAATTTTCACAGCTGTAAATAGTGCAAGTGAGATATCATAATTATGGACAAAATTGCAACAAAGAAAAGGAACCACCTAGGGAAAAGATCTAGGATGTCCCAAGGTGGTAGTATAGGTGATTCACTATAAGCTCTGTTAATTATAGAAGGTTAGAGTAATAATTGAGGCTGAGCAAGAGTTTGAAAGATTTGTTGTCTTTTACTCCTCTGACGCATACAATTTTAACATACAACCAACATCTTTTCAATATCCAATTTCACAAAATATAAGCATGGAAGCAATGCTAAACAGGAAGACTGACCTTCGATATCACCATCAGGTAGGTAGGAGCTCTAAAACAGAAGATCCAGATCTCTCTATCCACTATTTAGATAAACTATTTGTAGTTTCAATATCACACTCTAGGAATAGCTTGAAAGCAGCATATCATCTTATAAGATTACTCACTAAAGCCAGTAGTAGCATACCAATGTGGAGGAGATAAAGGATGTAAGATTATTGCAATAGTAATATTGCTCTCTACTGGAAGCATATATTAGATATAATATATGAAATCTTAATAGCTAAAAAAGCATGGCAGATATTGGGAAAAAGTGGAAAGATAGCTTGATCCAGAGACATCTAGAGTTTAAATCCATCATTGTAAAGCTTATGAACTGGTAAAGAGCTATTGCTACAGATATTTCTATTGCCAGGAAGCATTTAACTGAATTCTATCAATTGAGAGGTAGATATTTTCTTCTTCTGAACAATGTTTACCCTACTAGCTCTCTGAAGACAATCTTCCAGGTCAGGCTTCTTGTTTGGTATTACCACTGTGTTAATATCTTGTGAAATTGGATGTGGAAAAGATGTTGGTTGTATGTTAAAATTGTATGTATCAGTGGAGTAAAAGACAACAAATCTTTCAAACTCTTGCTCAGTCTCAATTATTACTCTAACCTTCTATAATTAACAGGGCTTATAGTGAATCACCTATACTACCACCTTGGAATATCCTAGATCTTTTCCACTAGTGGTGCCTTTTCTTTATTGCAATTTCTTCTATAATCATGATATCTCACTTGCACTATTTACAGCTGTGAAAATTAAATTAAGTTTTCCAAAATTTGCAGGCTAGTTCTAAAGTCTAAAGACAATTCTAGATTTTAATTTGAATAGCATCTGAATATTTTTGCTCTCTAGAATTACAAATTTGTCAAATTAGAGTGGGGAGACAAAGTGACCCATTACTGGGGTGTGACCCATTACTGGGTAAAATACATTATACTGTAACTAGTCAGTTATTAGCTTCCTTTGTCATTCATTAAATATCAAGAGGAGAAAGGGATATATTGGGATAGTATGATGTATAGTAGGATTCACAGACATGCCCGGTCACTGATCGGAGTAAAGCGAAAACGAAACAATACCTCAGAAGAATAGATGTGCTCATGGATAACAGAACTTGAGGTATCGGGCACAACACCAGATGGATATCCGGACTATTGGCCATCCTGAGAGGTAACTTTATTTCCTATATAATCTCCTGTATTTCGCAGTTGATAGATAGTTAAGCAAGGCGGGCAAGAATCCTGAGAATATACAGATCCTACCTCTTGACTTCACTTCTCCCTCTCACCTTTGCTCGCTCAACTTCCTATCTCCAACGGTGATCTCATAACTACGGAAGTTAGCTACAACGGAGATGTTTGAAGGTTTTGGATATAGGCACTAGCACGAGTCAGATGTTTGGGAATAAGGTATACCAAGAGATGGAACAAGACGGATATTGCACTCCGACGATTGGGAAACAAAGGACAGTATGAGCAAGGTTGCAGATTGCAGTAGCTAAAGGAAATTGTGTAGGATGATGAAACAAGTCAGGAGATGGAAGGGGGTAAGGCCTGGGAGACCGGTTTGAAGGAATTCCTTTGGCGGCGCGAAAGGTTGAATGAAGACGGAATGGCCAATGGAACGATGGGAATGTTTTTTCTGTAGATTCATACTCATGTATATATAGGAACCTCCTAGTGAGGTAGAAATAAAAGGACCGCAAGACTCTCTATCATAGCCTATTTACTGTAAATATTACCCTGATAACCTCAAAGTGCTACATGTTTGGCAAAATACACTGGCCGCTGTCTACTTTACTCGAAAGTCAGCACTTTCCAGATAATGAGACGTTAACATAACCTAGGTAAAGTACGGGTACAAAAAGAACCGTCCGGCAACCCAATGGCAACCCCACTACCACTATAAATTTACTACCCCTACAACCACAACTACTTGAAATAAACTGAAAATATGTGTAGACATACAATAAATATAAGAAAAGCTATATGTAAAATTAGAAAACAAAAAAATCAATACTTGGTATACCATCCCCTTGCATCTATGACAGCAGCAACTCTACTAGGCATAGACTCCCACAACCTTTCCAGAAAATCCCCTTCAATATCCTGAGTCCAAACCTGATTTAGAGCTACTGCTAGATGCTTTCTAATAGTTTCTGGGCCCCCCTTGGTCTTGTGGATGTTGGTCAACTGCTGGTGTAGCTTTTCCTTCATCCTCTTCCAACAGTGCTCAATAGGATTGAGGTCAGGAGAATTGGCTGGCCATTCCATAACCTGTATGTTGTTTTCCTCAAACCAAGCCATGGTATCTCTTGCAGTATGTATCCTTGCACCATCCTGCTGAAAGATAGGATCCCCAACTGTATCCTCCACCTCCTGCCAGACATCAACTAAACCATCCTCCAAAACTCCAATATATACAAATCTATCCACACTCTTGTCAAAAATAGGAATGAGAGGACCCTTATTTCTGCCCCAAATACAAGCCCACACCATCAGCTTTACTCCTGGCCCCTTGGTAACCCCATGAATATAGTCTTTGCACCACTTTTCTTCAGGTGTTCTGAACACCCATATACCCTTAGGATCCTTAGACTTTTCAACCAAGGATTCATCAATAAAGATAACTCCTTCAAAGTCTTCCTTTATCCAATCCTTATACTTCATTGCCCAAGCTAACATCTTAACAGCATGCTCATTCTTTAGAAGAGCTCTTTTCCTAGCTCTCCATTTCTTTATGTTGACTGAGGCTAAAGCTCTCTTGACTGTTTGGAGGGAGGAATGTGGTGCAACATCATTGCGCAATTCTGATAAAGTCTGGTGGCGTGCCTTCTTAGACTCTCTGACTAGGCGGCGGTGGGTTCTGGAATCAATAATTTTGGGTCTTCCAGGTATAAGGAGGTTTTTTGCATCACCCCTCTTTTGGAAGCGGTCATGGAAAGTTTGAACAGTACTCTTTGGATGGTTTAAGAGCTCTCCAATCTCTCTAAAAGAGTTTTTTTTTTTTCTCAGAGCAACTATTTGCCCTTTCTCAAACTCTGTAAGGTAGCCTGTCTTATGTGGAGGCATTGTGGTTGAGGGGTGGTTGATTGTAGGAGTGGGGTGTTTTGAGGTGTCGCGCGGTAACCACCGATCGTACGGATCCTTTTGGCCTAGTACTTTAATATGTTGACTAGAAGTTGTAAGGATCATGAGGGCCACTATGTATTTTTGTGGTGGCAGTATAAGGCCAATATACAGATCGTCCTTTATCGGAACCACTAAATCCTCTGAGGGCCGGAATAATATATGGTAGAGAAGATCTGGCTTTGGTGCAATGGCCACCAGGTAGAGATTTTGTCCCTGTGCTATACTGTATAACGATAAATGTGCATCCGCTGCTAGGATCAGTACTTTTCAATGTTTCTTCACTAGAATCCAATTTCATCACACCTGATATTTCAATGCAGTGAAGCATAGTTGAGCTCTACTTCCAGTTCTACATATTGTCTTACCTCCCTTCTATTCCCGAGGAACGACAGAACACTGGCTCATGGATGCAAAGGCAAGTGAAGGAATGTAAAGCAACGTGCATATATCGAAATCAATTCAAGAAAAAGACTAAACACAGAATCTATGAACACAAGGTGCGTGAAAACTTTCGTCTCATACCACATCGAAATCATCAAAATACAAAAACTGCCACAGGCCACAGAAGAAGGTACGATTCCCAATTTAATGTCCTCTGAGGACTCTACAAGGCAGCCAACTACTCCGTGTGCCATCCACCGCCCAGCGGCACTCCACAGTAGTTCCTCGTTGAGTATCTAGACTATCATGTCTCTTGATCCCTATTTAGCTAACACTCTTGTATCCAGGAATTCGTCACTCTGCTTGGCGACATCAATCACCTCATGTTGTAGTCCTGGTTGGGTGGTTGTTTGGTCTTAGACTAGCTGACAGGTACAGTTAGCTGCCTTGCGGGGGTAGAGGCAACAGGACTAGTTGCGGTGTGGACCGCTTCTACTGGTTAGTCAATGTAAAAGATGATGGCACAGTGGAAGGGGGTGCGAACATTTTTCCAGGGCATCCAAATGATCCACAAAATACTTTGGAGTCGTTAACAATGGAGGACCAACCCCCGAAACCTAGACCTAGCTGAAGCGGGAAAAGCTCGGCACGAGGTAGAAGTGGTCTAGTCTCTGTAAGGTCCACGAGCCCCAAGCTCGTAGAATGTGGTCTAGGCTCTGTAGGATGGTCTAGACTCTCCGGGAAGTGGTTGGCAAGGCTTATACGGTTTGTCGGAGTCAGCACTGCCCCCCAGGGCAATTCCTTCACTACTCCCTCAAACCCTCTCAGCTACCGACTGGACTTGTGATTTGTCGGGTTGGTATTATCTCGTCCAGGTAGTGTTTTCACGAATCCCTCGTGCTCATTTCTAGCGGCGAAGTAGAGCAGTTCTTGCCTATTTATCCGGCTGACGCCGCCGTCCCGTCCGAGTGGTGCTTTCACTCCCATGCAAACCCTCTCGGCAGCGCAAAGGAATGCCGTTCAGCCAGCGCATCTGATTTGTTGGCCCCAACGTCGCCCCGCCTGTGTAGCGTTTTCACCACTCTGAGAGCGTGCCCATTGCAAGCAGCGAGACAGGGTGGTGTTCGGCCGGGCTTATCTGGTTTGTCGGGTTGGCGCCCACCACCCGAGCAATACTTTCACCACTCCCTCAAATCCCCGCTCAGCAGCGCAATGGAGTGGCGTTCGACCAAGCACGTCTGATCTTTCGGGGTTGACGTCACTTCGCCCCAGTAGCATTTTCACCACTCTTTCGTGTCCACTTCCAGCAGCAAGACAGAGTGGTGTTCGACTAGATTTATCTGGTTCGTTGGGGTTACAGCCATCCCGCCCGAGTAATACTTTCACCACTCCCTCAAATCCCCGCTCAGCAGCGCAATGGAGTGGCGTTCGACCAAGCACGTCTGATCTTTCGGGGTTGACGTCACTTCGCCCCAGTAGCATTTTCACCACTCCTTCGTGTCCACTTCCAGCAGCAAGACAGAGTGGTGTTCGACCGGATTTATCTGGTTCGTTGGGGTTAAAGCCATCCCGCCCGAGTAATACTTTCACCAATCCCTCAAATCCTCGCTCAGCACCGTAATGGAGGGGCGTTTGGCCAAATATATCTGATTTGTTGGGCCTGATATAGCCCAATCTAAGGATTATTTTCACTACTCCCGCATAGCCTCTCTCGGAGGCGAGGTGGAGTGGTGTTCGGCCGAAGGCGTCAGACGTGTCGGGGTTGACGTCGCCTCGCCCTAGTAGTATTTTTACTACACCCTCGCGGCCTCCCCCAGAAGCACACAAGAGTGGTGTTTGGCCGTATTTGTCAGGTTTGTCAGGATTGACGCCGTCCAGTCCGAGTAGCATTTTCACCACTTCTTCGTGCCCATTCCCGGCAGCAAGACAGAGTGGTGTCTGGCCAGATTTATTTGGTTCGTTGGGGTTGAATTCGTCCCGTCCGAGCAATACCTTCACCACTCCCTCAAATCCCCGCTCAGCAGCGCAATGGAGTGGCATTCGACCAAACACATCTGATCTATTGGGGTTGACGTCGGCCCGCCCAAGTAGCATTTTAACCACTCCCAAGTGCCCTCTTGTAGAGGCACATAGGAGAGGTGTTCGGCCGTACGTGTCGGGTTTGTCAGGATCGACGCCGCCCAGTCCGAGTAGTATTTCCACAACTCCTTCGTGCCCACCCCAAGCAGCCCACCCGAGAGGTGTGTTACCCCCACAATCCATTTGATTGATATCACAGCCTTCCATCTCTACCAAACCAGTTACAATCTCAACAATCCCGAAGAAGGATGCACAGTGTAGACCAGTGAATAAGAAATTTTTATCGAAATCAGCAATGTACGTATAAGTTTTCTCCGCCTTGAAGAGGATTCGGGTAGATATGTGAGTACTGTAGTCGTCGAACAGCTCCAGCGCAGACTGTTTCGCGCACTCTGAAAGGTCCCTTTTTGCGTGCACTCCCCAGTACAGAGAAGAATACTCCAGAAATGGTGTTTCTTGGAGATCGAGGGAGGGATTGGTCGAAAAGGCCTTGACCTGCTGCGAATTCAGATAAGCTAAGCAGGTTTCTGCCATTGTTGAGTGAGCTGTGCCGAAGAGCTCAGGATGAGCCCGAAGGTACTCATGAAGCGTAAAGTGGATTAACCGGATCGTAGAAACCTCCTCGTCTACCACAACAAGCCCGTTACAGCAGGCTAGCAATGTATCTATTGAAGGAACGTTGTGGGTATTGAGGTTCGGCGACCCTATTTCGACTCCTAGGGCATGGCACAGTTCCCCGACCTTCAAAGACCGCTCCGAGTGAGATATCCACATCAAAGCAGCCATACCAAGCCTCGTTTTCTCCCCACCCTGCCCTTTTATCCTACCAAGGGTTGCGCCATAAGCATCTCCTAGCCCTAAGCCATTGGTCATTGCGCTGAGCTTTTGTCGTCTACGATGGATTGTAGTTTCCTGTAAGACTGCGTCGATACTCAGCGAGACTAGGAGGAATCTAGACGCATATTCGTCAGTGGATACTTGAGGCAGTCTCCCCGTCGTGGTTACTTCTACATACATTTCAGAAATATTTTCCGGAATTGTCTTCAGGATATCCGCCTCCAGGCTCCCGTCCATCGCATCCGGGGTTGTGTCCTCTTCCAGCCTGCTGCGAAGATACCTGATAATATCATCTCTCTTAGAACTTATGGACAGACTAGCTACTCTCCCAGAAAGACGCCTTCCGATCTCGGGTGGGATATGAGGTCTCCCAGTCACGAATATTCTAGTGCCTGGGGAATTTTGAAGAATTTTGTTCAGCGAATCCAGAAGCTTGACTCGATCTCCTGGCACACACTCATCTAGAGCGTCGATGCATATGAAGGTGGGCTCTTTGAAAGTGGTAGTCTGCAACATCTTCACCATATCGGCAAGTCGGGGCCCCCGTCTCCCAATAGCTTTTTTTTGGTCTTGGTACGGTCCCAATATCTCCTCCGGGATCTCCTCCAGTCCGCCAACCACCTGTTTCAGTAGGGTACCTAGCGTAGTTGTGGAGGACTGCTCCCTTTGGGCGGCGAAGTCGAAATAAAAGCATGCAACGGTAGCAGTTCGTCCTCTAGCCCGATCACACAAACTGTCTATCACCAGCGAGCTAGCAGCACGGCTTGTTAGTACTTGCTATTACCCTCCTACCCCATGAGCTTTGTCGGTGTTACCAAATATAAGTTTTGCCGACTCCCGGATGTCCATAGCAGAACAGAACCGAGTTATCGGATTCCCCTCCCCCGCTACCGGCGCACCAGCTTCTGAATTCCTCGGTTTGTAGTAGCCATTCCCCTATACTCCCAACCCGGCAGTCTTGGATGCCCTGGTGGCGTAACTTGGGATCGATTGGGGATAACCAGGTTAGGATACTAGATCGGTCATCGGTAACTATTAAGTTATTCGACACACTGACAGCCGTATAGGTTGTGTTGAAAGAGTTGGTATTATTAGCGAAAGATTGGGACATTTTCTCCTTCGCGGTTAGGATATTGTGGATGGTCGGTGATGGAGTCAGTCGACAGCTTGAAGTTTTGAGGGCTGAAGAAAAAAAGCGGGGTTTTTGTGAAGCCTGCTCAATACCTCAGAGCTCTCCTAATTTGCCTAAACTTGTGCTAACAACATCCTGCTGGGGCCTACCGTATCAGTTGCAGGAAATGTAATACCTGTTTAAGTGCTATTCAACCGTACCATAGGAGGGCCCTCAACCAGGCTTGGCACCAAAAGAAACGCACGTTAAACACGAATCAGCAAAAACTACTCATGCGGCTGAGTGCTAAGTAACATGAGGGGGGCCCAACAAACATGGGGGCTCAGCGAATAGACCAAACATTCGCCGAGCCCTCCTGTCCGTTGACCCTCCTCGTCTATGAGTGACCCTGCCTGGCGACCTTGTAAAATATAATGTCTTGTGTAATCAGGGTCAGGGTTGTTTATCAAAGAACTTTGACCTCGGGTGCCTGAGTTCAATGGTGCATAGGTGCTATCTCCACACCCCCTCTCTGCTAGGTGAACAAAAAAATGTCAGGGCAAAGTGCCCAGGCTCCACTAATCACCCTTTTAACAGACGACCCCCTACGACGGAAAACCCACCAGCGCAGCACCCAGTAAAACGCTTCCACTAACTTTCTCTATCCTTTACTTACTTATCTACTATCATATGCCCTTCTCACTCTTATCCCACCCCATCCCCGTTGCTCTCGCACCCGCCGTGGTCGTCCCCTCTTCCAATGGGTTGTTCTGAGTCATAATCACGAAGTGTCACTCACACTAGACGTTAGAGTGGAATAGTAATAATAATAATGATTATGTAAAAATTTAATAGAGGACGGCATAGGCACTGCTCGGACATAAGCAAGCCATGTCTGCGAGGACGCTCTGCCCTGCACTATAACCCACCGCAGCTATAAGCACTAGCGAATCTCGAAAAGAAAAAAGGTTCATTCCATACCCACTACACACCACTCACCACTTATTAACCCGCAAGAAACCCACGAGAAGAACTAAATAGATATAGAAAAACCTTAGACATATTACGCTATGACCAAACCCTTATGAAGCTGAAATCAAATGTACATAAATAGGAAATCTTTATCGGAATTACTTGCTCCGGGAGCGACCCCCCTCATTTCTAACCATCCATCAATCCAAAACATGCAATTCATCAGTCTAGCCTTATAAATTCTAGTTATAATATGACAAAAAATCAAGGGTGGATTTACTCAAATTAGTTAAACTTTTGTGAAGAATCACATACCAAAGGAAGCTACTCACACTGAATGGGAAAACACAGGAAAAAAGCAAACTCCGTCCCCTTAACCCCCAGATAAATGAAACGAACAAATGAAGCACCTTGCTTGAACGGAAGCAAACAAAAACAAGTCACCCCTTCTTAGCAAACAACCTCCTCGTCCCCCCCACCTTTCCAAATTTTCCCAACCTGCCGCCCTCCACCTATAGTCATAGGCCCAAGAAAAAATTCTGCAGAATACACAAGTTTCTTTCTTGACTTTAGTTTTTCTCTCTCCTTCGCCCTCCGTCTCTCTTTGCAGTAGGCCACTCATAACAATATTTCTTTGACCCATGATGCGCTACATACTCTTTGTTAGTTGTTCATTTTCTTCGTTCATCATCGCACATTCGTTTCCTCTCGCTCTACTCAGTTGCCAAGTTGTTTTGGATACTTTCATTATCTTTTGTTTAGTTACATCTTCTCTCACTCATTCTTGTCCCTACCAATAAAAGTTGTTCGTCGTCTGGAAAATCCAAAATTGCATCCACTGTGCGAGCCCGACCTGTTGAAAATAGCCGATTCACCGCATAGTCTCCGTATTGGTCTTATGGAAGGAGCAGGGGGCCGGGCCTCCCGCCTGCTCGTCGGCCGCTATCAAAACAATTAGCACTTATGCCCCCAAAGTCAGAGACAATGCACACCTTATATCCAGCAGTAGTGCTAGTGGCCGAAGAGCTCGAACCCAAAGTAAATCTCTGCTTTAAATCCTTCGCAAGAGCCTTAACCAAAGTTGGCGTACCGCTCCGTGGAGCAACTGTCCGATTTTTAGATGCTAAAGTCGCGCGCCTAGGATCCCTCGAGATCTCCTTCTTCGCTGCCTTCTGTGACAGCTCAGTTGGCAGTATCCTCTCTCCCACCGTCTCACCTAGACCAGTCGGCGAGGAGAAAATACTATTTTCCCCCTTCGCTCTCTCCTCCTCGCTTTCCCGCTCGCACTGTTGCTTGGCCTCTCTCGCCTTCTCCCGCCTAGCCAAAGCCACGTTCGTCAATCCCACCCGCTTGACTTCAGCAAGTCGTCTCCGCCGATCCAATTCCTGGAACCTCTTGTCGTCGAATCCGGCCTGTCCTCTGACGAAGACTTGACTGGCAACTTCCACTACAGCGGCCCTCTCTGCCTCAATAGCTCTCCGCTGTTCTACGGGTTTGGCCGCAGCAGACTCCTCTTCACGGCGCTGGGTATCAAGGCATTGGCATTCGGCTTCGGCAAGCCGCTCGAGCTCAGTAGCATTTTCTTTTTGGGCCGCCTCTTCGGCAAGTAAATGGCATTTAGCTTCCCCAGCTCTTTTAGCTTCGAATTCCAGACGAGCCTTTTTGGCAAGTTCCTCTTCGGTGACTTTGCGCTCCTCAGCCTCAAGAGTCTTCTCTTGGGCTTCCGCAGATTTTGTGATTTCTTCACTCTCAGCTCGTTCCGAGACAGGTTGACAGCGCTCAACTTCTACCTCAACTTCTACCTCCCGTTTCTCATCTATCCTCTTTTCGGACTCTGCATGCAGCGCTGCTTGCTGGGCCCCTGATTGATCACTTGCACCTTCCTGCGATCTCTCCTTCTGCAACGACTTCTCCATCTCAGCGGTAATCTTCTGTTTGATTTTCACATCGTCTGCCAGCGATCTTTCCTTTTCGACGTCTTCCAACTTGGAAAATAGCTCTTCAAGATCCTTCGGATTCGAGTCCGGCTCCATCCTGTCACTCTCATCTTCATCCGGTAAGTTCATAGCCTCCGTAACGATGTCGTCAGTCTCAAGAGCCTCCCGCAATCGCTTATCCGTCTCTTCGGCCTTTTCCATAACCTCCATCGTAGCCTCCTCCTCTACTCTTGCTTCCTGTACACTCCCCCCCCGCTCTAAAACAAGCAAAGCCTTCTCCCTCTCGTGAGCCTCCTCTTCTTTACCACTCTGGCGTATTATCGTCTCTTCAAAACGGAGACGACCTTCCATGACAACTCTTTCTCCATACATCTCCCAACGACCAACTCCCTCATCTAAATCTTCTAGCTTGGCTATCCACCTTTCTGGCAACACGTCTTCACGACCCTCCAAAGCTTTCAACATGATATCCATTAACATACCAACTGCTGCCACCTTTTGCGTAATAGTTTCTTGGATGAGTGTGTAGCTTTCCTCATCCAGACCACGCCGGTCCCAATCTAGCGAACTAGGCTCGGGGTTGGTGGAAGGGTGAGTGATGGCGGTATAGCCTACCTCGAGAGCGTTCTTGGCGATCTGTAAAGAACCTAGAAAAATGGGCACAATGCGAAGGACGGCGATACGAACAGCCCAGACCGAAAGCAACTTTGTCAGACGTGAGAGTGGTAGGAGCAATTGAAGGGTTGTAATAGCCATTATAGCAGAAGAGTCGGTCAATAGATTAGCTGCGCTGGCACGATACGCTGATAAGGGCTGCAGTTAGCATTCTGTGAGTCAACGAGGGAGGGAGGGAAGGGCCACTCTCACATAAAACTCTATCTTTAAGGCCATCAACGCCCAATTCTTTAATTTCGGACTTTATGACCTCTATCCGGGTTTCATAGCCCTCTAATACAGATCGCTTCAGGCTCCCCCAATATTCTGAGCCCTCCTCAAGTTCGCCATCTTGATCCTCCTCCTGCTCCTCCTCCTCCTCCTCCTGCTCCTCTCTCCCTTCCCTCGCACCGATCTTCTCAACCGGGTTAACCAAGATCTGATCCGGCTCTGACCTCCCACCATTTTCCACCTCCGCAACTCCCTGCCGTTGCATCTTCAATTGGTATAGTGTCAATAGTTTTCCATCACGTCTAAGGCCCGGTGAATCCCTCTGAGGTTTCGGAGCCTCCACAGCCCTAACCTCGGGCGTATCATGCTTGAAAATAGTGCCTCCACTCCCGCCAGTGCCATTATCCTCGGAAGAGAGCCTCCGCCGACCCGGCCCTGGGCAATCCAACATAGCGCCTTCCTCTTCGTCTCGGATACTGCCCATACCTGTTTTCCGTCGCTTTCCAGCCCTATCTGCGGGGGTAGATATCCATCCCCAGCATCTTTGCTCTCCGAATATGTCTGCCGCCATTCTCGGTTCCAACCCTCTACTTCATGCAACCATTCATTAATCTTGATGGTGCCTTTAGCAACATGTAGAGACCATTCCTTCTTTCCTGGCTCGAAATAATAGTTCCTGGAGGTGGATAGAGGGATTATCGTGATGGGGATCGGATGACAGAGTAAAGTATCTGTATCCAAGGGTGATTGTACCCGAAGTTGTGAGGGAGTGCGAGTTGGTGAATCGGTTGACGGAGATAGTGGTCGATAGTAATGTGAGTTGGTAATACCCTCCGAAGTTTCCAATGGCGGAAGGGATGTAGGGTGTGGTGGTAGCGGTGGCGAAGTAGACGAAGCGTATTGATTATCGGGTGATGGTGTTCGGCGGGGATAGAAGATGGAGAGCGGGGTGAAGAATGGTCGGCCACCAAATGGCAGTAAAGAGGCCATGGCAGGCCTATTGTATTTCCGTAGCGTGTGTGTGTTTGTGTGTGTGGTGTAAATCGTCTAGTGGTTGGCTGCAGTATCAGCAAGCTGCAGTCGAATGCTATTGCCGCAAAGCATTCAAAATAAAGTCAAGCAGGCAGATAGAACAGCTTGTAGAAAGAAGTGAAAGTGTAGTGACGTGCTGGTAGTGGCCGAAAAGTTTATGTCAAGTAAAGTCAATTCGATCGATATAGGGATTCAATGCGTGTTGAAGAGTGGTTGTGGGGTAAGAAGAGGGTTGGAAGCGATTAATGGTGGCGGTACTTATAGGACCGCTCTGTGCGAGTTGTGTGCGAGTGTCTGTAGGACTGCTCTGTGGGAGTGGTATTTGTGCTCTGTGGGGGTGTTGTGATAACTAGGCGAAACATGACAAACGGTTAGCCAAACAACGGGCAAGGAGACGAACGACAAGAGTAAGCGAGTATCATAGGTCTGATAAGACAGAACAGCTAACCTGCACATAGCCTACTCGTAAGGTAGCCTTGATCAAGAACCGTAAAATAATATCGGGCGCAAAATAAAAAATAACAAAAAGCGGTGAATTATGATATATTATGATTGATGGCAGGATGCACTCTGGTGACTGCACTTGCAGTAATGTAATGATATAGAAGTGCTGGTATCCTTCTCCGCAATGAACCAAAGATATGGAAGAGGCGATGACATAAATGATCGAAAGGGCAATGTAGAAAATTGGCTATTTTCCAACTTCTTCATTATAGTACATTGTTGGTGGATATGTCGTGTATCGTCCGAGCACCTTCCTCGCATACAGCCGTGTCAATGGTATTTTTGTATCTCTATTTCTGTCTCTCGCTCTCTCCCTCTCTATTCATGTCTGCTCCCGCCCTGGTCTCTCTTTCCTGCCCTCATCTCCGCGTTTGATGACCTTTATCCCACTCGTCCCATCCAAGAGGAAAAAAAAAGAGCAAAAAGCTCTCTGCAGTCATTCCGGGGGTCTCCCTCCAACTCTTTCGAACTCCCCTATTGCGCGCATGCAAGCTACGGTAGGTAGATCTTAAATCTCCCGCAAATTCGCAGCCCCCTTCAACGGATTGGCACAAGAAAATTTGTGCGCTGTAGTGCACTACTAGTACCGGTAGGACAACACGAGTCAGTGGGCGAGAGAGGACTTGCTCTCCAGGTGATTGTGGTGGTAGTGTTTAGGTTCTTTGGATAGAATTAGCATCATCACCATACCGGTACGGTATTCTTCTTCCCTTCAGGCGAGAAGAGCTTGCTCCCGGATTCGGTTCCAAGAAATTAGGGCTGATTTATTAATTTCTCTTTTGGTTGACATAGACGGACCGTGTGGTTTACTCATGCAGCCCTCGTACTATCGGATGAGGTATTCTGTGCGTGGTGGATTTGGGAGTTTTTATCGATGAGCAGGGTTCGGAGGTGATTAGCTCAATTGTGGCGGATGGTGGGATGGGTGAGGCTCATCTGTCAACCAGCCAAAAGGTCCCTGCTTTCCCACAGAGCCTCTCACAAAATCTGTCAGTGCCAGTACACCTCCGAACTCTTCCACTCTTCCCTCCATCTAGGTATACCGGTATTCCTATGACCTCGCTCTATTTCGCTATCACGAAATTACTAACTCTAACCAATCAGGACAGTAATCCGACACTTACCTCTGCCATCACAAAGCCACTCTATCATCTCAATAGATGAGATCATCTTGCAGGCATGGGACGAGCCGTAGAAAAAGTAACACCGCGAGGTGAGCCCTTCAGCATCCCTGAAACAAAATTAAAAACATTAGGGATGCTGGAAGATAGAATTCGAACCATTAGCATCCAGTTTAACTTAACTATGAGAGATTCTACCAGAAATGCTTAACTTATCATTAAAGCCCTTGATTTGGTGCCTTCCGATATCCTCAGACTGCCAAGAGAGTTGCGGAAAGTTTAGGCCCCCGGTTCCGTTAGGCCAAAAAAGCCATCTCAAAATACTTACAGCTTGCTTGGCATGTCCTCGGTAAGAAATTTCCAGAAGTTATAAGGGTTACGATGATAAATATATCTTTTAATGATGGGAGTGCAAAGCCTCTCAAGTGATAACTGGAAATTTGTTGTGCTGGGGTGTGCTGGGACCCGAACGTGACTTGAGTCTTATATAGTGGTGTCACATTAAACGTAAAGGACGACAGTCCTTCTAGATCATCACTGGTCTTTAATTCCACAGGCATTGCTTTATTAAATTCCCTTCACTATGGACTAAGTTACTCTGTACAGGTCTTTCGGCCTTGTCTAATCCAAAGTGGAACGTCGGAATTTTTTAGGCGCAAGAAAATAGTCGGTAGTGAGGGCTCGGCTTTTGCTTAAAATCGCCATAAGCGCAGGCTTTTTTGTTCAAGTATTATTTTAGAAAAAAGAGGTTGGACAGCGCAACTTGTCAGAAAAAATGCTTTTGAATATTCCTTTTGCGCTATTCTAGTTTCATCATATACGACATCAAACACCGTAGGCATGCATTAGTGGAACCTTTCTTCCAACTTTGCTTCCCTTTAAATTTTGGGCTCAAAGGGAATATTGGCTCACGGAAACGAATGTGGGTGGGTGAGAAAATATGGACATTGAAATAAATTCATAAAAAAAGATTTTGACACCATAGAACTACATCAAAATCATCAAAACAGAAAAACAACCAAGAACCAAATCGCAAAGGACGATATTAAGAGAGACTCCATCTAATAACTCCGCATATCAACTAAATTTATCCTCGGGCGATCTACCAGCCGGCAATACCCCATGCTTATTCCTCATATGAGCAACTAGATTATCGTATCTCTTGATCCCCTTTTCGCCAATACCCTCGCATTCGGGAGCTGGACAGTCAAACCGCTCTGCAAGGTGTACCACCTCATGGTGTCGGCTGAGAGCCTGCCTCGTTATGAACAGGGTTGACGGGGTACAACCAGATGCGTTACAAGTGTAGGAGCGACGAAAACAAGCATGTGGACGGCTTCTTAGGGTTAGTTTGTTTGAAGGATAGGCGTATAATGGAGATGAGGGGGTGCAAACCTATTTCCAGAACATTTCGATGATCCACAAAAGACTTTGTACCTGGGAGGCCTTGGGGCGGCGTGAATATCAATAGGACTGTAAGCGAGGGTAGGATTGGTAGATCTGTTGGCTTGATCCTCATGTGTCGCGTGGCAGAGCAGTGGGCCAAGAACGGAGTAGAAACCATCATCCTCCAGAAACAGAGGAAGTGGTCCAAGCTCTACAGGAAGTGGATGGACGAGTCAAAACACGCACAGCAAGTAATTGTGCCTAAAGCAGTTAGCTGAAAATAATAACAAAAGCAAAAACCTACAAAGAATCCATTTCCCGAAATGGGCAGTAGGCCAAAGCGCAGGTAGTTTGCCAAAAATTCGCAAAATTTTAGAGTTTGGTTCATAGAATTTTCATGTTGGTGGTAGCCGAGACTTCACCAGACCCCCACACCCCCTGGGACATTATTTGGACTTTGCTTCCAATTTGTTTCCTTCTTATTTGTTGGGTAGAGCGGGAATACTGGCTGACGGAGACGAGCCCTAGCGAAGAGTCGAAGACGCTGCGCGAATATTTAAATTAATTTTGAAAAACAATTTAAACATAAGTAGATGAAACACCAAGAGTTATGGCCATACAAGACTGGATTAACCCGGACCAAAGAAGAAACTTTCCATCTATTTACTCATGTCCTCACGATCACACTGAGAACTATCATAGCTAACATGACAACTGCGCGCCCACCAACCCCACTAGTATGAAACCCGAAAAAGAAATTAAAAACGTATCTATGATACATAGTAGAACGCCTAGTAGAAATTAATATTCGATCTAGCGAAATTTCTTTATGTGGTATTGAAAGGGCGAGATGATAAGGAGGGTTCCGTTGCCGTACCATAGCAATAAACCAAGTGATAAGAGAAAACTAGAAGCTCCCTCCTTTCTATCTATCCGGATATCTAAAACCTAACAGAATATTATTTCTGGATGGTGTGGCCCAAGCCTAAAAAGCTAGCAGATATCTGTAGATGTGAGCCACCCCATAATAAAATAATGACCTGTCATAAGGATATGCCGAAAGCCCACCGGCTCTGCTAGGCACTTATGAAGCCCGCAGGCTTCTCTAAAGCCTGGCCTTAAAAGCCCAAGGCTGATTACTGTGCGACCCACTAGTTGGTGACACCCCATGCTTGTTCCTCATATGAGCAACTAGATTGTCATATCTCTTGATCCCCTTTTCTCCAACATTCTCGCATCCGACGATTGGACAGTCAAACCACTCGGCAAGGTTTCTCAGATCAGTGTCGGTTGAGTTCTCCTTTCGTTTTGAATGGGGTTTGCCGGGTACAACCGGGTGCTTTACAAGAGTAGGAGCGACGAGAGCAAGTGTGGGGACCCCTTCTCGAGGTTAGTTGATTGGAAGAATGGAACTAGAGTGTAAATGGATGCGAACCTATTCCCTATGCATCTAGCTGATTCACAAGACTTTGTCACAGGGAGGCGTTTGGGTGGCAGAGATATTGAAATAGTTGTGAGCAATGGCATCAGCGGCAGATCCATTGGCTTGATCTTCATAGGGCGGGTGGTTGAGTAGTGGGCCATTAACAGAGAAGAAACTATCATCTTGAAAAAGAGGAAGTGATCCAAGACCCAGAGGGAGTGGTATATGATATCCGAGAGGTGAATAGTCTGTAAATGTGAACGAGGGAATAAGCCGTCTAGTCTCCGTAGAAAGTGGGCTAGACTCTATAGGAAGTTGTGTCAGTCTGTGATTATCTGGTTTGTCGGGGTTGGCACCCCGCTCGAGTAATACTCTCACGACTCCTTCAAACCCTCCTTCAGTAGCCAAATAGACTAGTATCCTACAAAGCACATCTAATTTGTCGAGATTGACTTCGTCTCGTTCGAGCAGTATTTCTACCACTCTCTCTTGCCCGTTCTTAGCAGCGCAAAGCAAGGGCGTTTGGCCATATTTATCTGGTCTGTCGGGGTTTACACCATCCCGTCCGAGTAGCACACTCACCACTCCCTCGTGCCCACCCGAAGAAGCCCAGAGGAGGGGTGTTCGGCCGAGTATATCAGGTTTATCAGGATCGACGTCATCTCGCCTGAGCAGTATTTTCACCACTCCCTCATGCCCATCCTTAGCAGCAAGACAGAGCGGTGTTTGGCTATGTTTGTCAGGTCCGTCGGGGCCGATGCCTTCTCGTCCGAGTAGTATCTTCACCGCTCCCTCATGCCCGTTCCCAGCAGCAAGGCTGAGGGGCGTTCGGCCGGAGGTATCTTGTTTGTCGAGAATGACACCGTCCAGCCCGAGTAGTAATTTCACCACTCCCTCGTGCCCACCCCAAGCAGCCCACAGGAGGGGTGTGTTACCCCCACAGTCCATCTGGTTGATATTACAACCTTCCATCTCTATTAAACTGGCTACAATCTCAACAATCCCGAACAATGATGCACAATGTAGACCAGTAAACGGGGAGAGTTTATTGGAATTAGCAAGGTACATATATGACTCCATGGTTCTGAAGAGAATTTGAGTAGATATGTGGGCATTGTAGTCGTCAAACAAATGCAGGGCAAGTAATTTCGCGCAATCGGAAAGGTCCCGTTTTGCGTGCACTCCCCAATACAGGGAAGAATACTCGATAAAGGGCGTGGTCGAAAAGGCTTTGACTTGCTGGGAGTTCAGATAACTCAAGCAGGTTTCTGCCATTGTTGAGTGAGCTGAACTGAAAAGCTCGGGATGAGTCTGGAGGTACTCTTGGAGCGTAGAGTGGATTAGCCTGAGCCGGACTATGGAAGCCTCTTTGTCTACCACAATAAGTCCTTGACAGCAGGCTATCAATGTACCTATTGCGGGAACGTTGTGGACATTGAGCTTCGGCGACCCTATTTCGACCGCTAGGGCATGGCACAGTTCAGTGGTCTGCAAGGGCCGCTCCGCGTAAGATATCCACATCAACGCGGCCATGCCAAGCCTCGATTTCTCCCCTCCCTGTCCCTTTATTCGACTCAGCGTTGTACAATAGGCACTCCCTAAGCTTAGGCCGTTGGTCATTGCGCTAAGCTTTTGTCGCCTGCGATGGATGGTCATTTCCTGCAAGACTGCATCGATATTCAGCCAGAGGAATCTGGAGTTGTGTCTGTCAGTGGATGCTTAAGTCAGCTTCACCAGTGTCGTTGCGTCTACATACATTTCCGAAATTTCGTCAGGAATTTTCTTCAGGATCTCTGCCTCCAGACTACTCTCCATCGCCCCTGGGATTGTGTCCTTCTCTAACCTAGTGCGAAGATAACCAACAATGTCGGCTATTTTGGGGCTTATGGATAGAGTCATTACCCTTCCCGCAAGGCGCCTTCTAATGTCAGGTTGAATGTGCGGTCTCCCAGTCATGAAAATTCTAGTGCCCGGAGACTTTTGGAGAATTTGATTTAACGAATCGAGAAGCTTGACCTGATGTCCTGGGAGACACTCATCTAGAGCGTCAATGCATATGAACGTGCGCTGTCTATAAGATGTAGTCTGCAGCATCCCAATTATGTCGGCAAGTCTGGGTCTCCGCCCTCCAATGGCTTTCTTTTGGTCTTGGTATGCTTGCGATATCTCCTCTGGGATCCCCTCCAATCCGCCAACTATCTGTTTCAGCAGGGCACTCATTGTGCTCGTGGAGGACTGCTCCTTTCGGACGGCAAAGTCAAAATAAAAACATGCAACGGTAGCATTTTGTCCTCTAGCTCGATCACACAAGTTGTCAATCACTAACGAGCTAGCAGTTCAGCTTGTTAGTGCTTGCTACTTCTCCTCTATCCCACGAGCTTTGTCCATGTTACCTAATATAAGTCTTCCCGACCCCCGGGTCCCCATAGCAAAACAGAACTGCATCATGGGATTCACTCCCCCCACTACCAGCATACCAGCTTTTGAATTCTTTGCGTTGTAAGATCCATTCCCTATACCTTCGACTCGGCGTTCTTGGATGTCGTGATTGCGTAACTTGGGATCTGTTAGGGATAGCCAAGCTAGGATATTAGGTCGGTCATCGGCAACTGTAAGGTTATTTGACACGCTAACTGCTGCGTAACTTGTGCTGAAAGAGTGGCAGTTGTTGCTGAAAGATTGGGATATTTTTCTCTTTTCGCGGATTAGGATATTGTAGATGGTCGATGATGGAGTCCGGAAATTATTTGGAGTTTTAAGGGCAGAAGGAAAAAAGCGGGGTTTTGTTTCCGCAGCCTCCTCGATACCTCAGAGCTGTCCCAAATTGCCTAAACATGTGCTGGTATCACCTTACTGGGGGCCTACCGTATCGGTTGCAGGAAGTTCCATACCGGTTTAAGTGTCATCCAACCGACTCAGAGGTCGATTCAATCCACCGAAGGAGCCCTCAGCCAGGCTCAGCACTGAGAGAAATGCATTCTAATCACAAATCAACCAAAACTCCGCATGCGGCTGAGTGCTAAGTTACACCAACATGAGGGAGTCGATGACGAGCACGGGGGCTTAGCTAACAGACCAAACGAAATCGCCGCTGAAATTAACGCTTACCAAGTAACTTTTAGAGTCCCTTGAACCCCACCGCCCCACACCGCCCAAGGGATAGTGTTCGCTGAGCCCTCCTGTTCGGTGGCCCCCCTCCTAGCCAACTCGTACATTACAAGTGACCCTCCCCGGCGGCCTCTTGAATGGAACGCCCCACGTAATCAGGGTCAGGTTGTTTTACAAGAAACTTTGACTTCGCACGTCTGAAGTTCGAGTCCGTTGTTCATTAACTTATCAGTGTCATACTTTATATATCCAGGGCGCGATCGGCGTTTACGTCATATTTCCATGAACGGGAAGGGTTCCAAAAAGGATCTATATTTTTTAAACAAAAAATCGTAGAAATGTTCTAAAAATATAAGTGTTTGGCATAGCACAAGCTATTCGCCAAAAAAATGTCTGCCCCCGACATTTACTCATGCTCGAGTATTATACTGCTACCATCAGGGAAGCGCATATCTGAACTCCGATTCCAGTGTGTAGGTAACGGTTGGATACAGACTTTTTTTTGGCGAGTACAAATGCCAGTATCATGACAGTATGGTAATGAATATACTCGCGTAATCAAACCTGCCCAGAAGCAAAAAGGAGGAGCGAAAGTGCGTAAGCGCAATGGTCTAATAGCTGTTTGGTATTCCTCCATGCGAAATTCGCTTCTCAACGCAACCTTGAGCCCCCATCCTGCCTATTAACTAACCATGCTGTAATACAACTATAACCGGATACTAAGTAATGCTATCAGGTGAAAAAAAAGTGGTGGTAATATTTGAAATCATTTGGTAGAGAAATTCTAAAAAGGGGGAAACTATAAGCCTGGGCAAGTTGCAGTACAGTACAGTGCGGTGGTTGCCGTCCCCGCATTTTTTTGGCCCTACAAGTACTCTACTATCGGCAGGACACTACTTGTAAAGAAAGGGAAATGCTTAAGTTACGGGAGGCCACCAGCCTTCTGACCCCACTTATGGCAAAAGCTCTCTACTATCCTAGCGGCTAGATGCTGAGCAAAACACGCGACATCCCACCCCGGCTTAAGGGAAGAACAGATCACTTGACATTCCTAGTAATGGGAGCAGCCGATAGATAGAATGGTCAGGTGTTGCGCCTCAACTATGATAGAAGGTTCACCAAATTTTTCTTATCAGCCACGCGGCTAATTTATCAATCGGCCACACTTGTAGTAAACCGGCGCCAGACTAGGCGTTGAGGTCCAGTGTTCTGGGCTTCTGGACTGAGTGACCCTCCATGAAAAATCCGTTCTATCATGCCTGAGATCTGGAATAAATCCGAATAATTGAGCTATATGCTTGGCATCATATTTCAAATTTTCTCTCTTTAGAAAAGCGACGAAAAACACAGCAGGAGGTGAACCCCCCAACCCCTCTGAAACAAAACAAACACTAACTTAGGCGATACCGGAGGAGGGAACTCGAACTACTGGCAGATAGTTTAATTATTAGAGATTCCGCCAGAGATTCTTAACTTATAATTAAAGCCGCTGATTTGGTGCTTTCCGACAACCTCAAACTACCAGGAGAGTTACGAAAAATCTTAGCCCCCCGGCTCTGTTACACCAAAAAAGCCATCTCTAAATACTTATAGCTTGCTTAGCATGTCCTCGGTAAGAAATTTCAAGCAGTTATAGGAACACGAGGACAAATATTGCTTCCAATGATAGGAGTGCAAAGCCTATAAATCTATAACTGGTAATTTATTATGCTGGAGTGTGCTGGGACCCGATCGTGACTTGAGCCTTGTATCGTGGTGCCACATTAAACGTAAACGACGACATTCCTTCTAGATTATCACTGGTCTTTTAATTCCTTCGGGAGTGTGCTTTATTAAATTCCCTTCACTAGGGACTACCCTCTACAGGTCTCTCGGCTTCGCCTGAACCTCGGAATTCTTAAGCGGAAAGAAAATAGTCGGTAGGGAGGGCTCGGCTTTTGCTTAAAATTCCCATAAGCTGGGGTTTTCTCAGTCTAAGTATTGTAGAAATAGGGATGGGACAGGAACTATGCGTATTTTCCATAAACAATACTTTTCAATACTTTTTTAGCGCTATTCTAGTTTCATCACAAATGAGATCAAATACCGGGGGCATAATTAGTCTTCCCTTTGATTCTTGGAGCACAAAGGGAATATTGGCTCACAAACACGAATGTGAGTGGGTGAGAAAATAGGGACGGACATTTAACAAATATTGAAATAAATCCTGTTGAAACCTGTGACTACAGCCGTTGATTTTGTCGTGTGGAAAAGTTTTCTAGTCGTTTCTTCTCTCATAGTTCGCATGGGATAAAAGCAGGATCTTTCTCCCTATTGTCTTGCTCAGTCATCGGTCTTTTACTCGTTCATGCCATCACTCTTTTATCTTCTCTCTATAGTCAATCAAAATCGCATTCGTTTCGTCGTAGCAAATCCAAAAATCCAAAAAAAGAAATTGAACCATAGAGCTCCATGAAAATCATCAAAACAGAAAAACAACCAAGAACCAAATTGCAAAGGAAGATACTGACACGGACTCCATCTGATAGCTCCACATATCAACTAAATTTCTCCTCACGCGATCCGCCAGCTGGGGATACCCCATGCTTATTCCTCATATGAGCAACAAGATTATCGTATCTCTTGATCCCTTTCTCGCCAACATTCTCACATCCGGGGACTGGACAGTCAATCCGCTGGGAAAGGTGTCTCAGCTCATAGTGTCGGTTGAGCGCCTGTTTCGTTTTGAACGGGGTTGGCCGCGTACAATTTGGTGCGTTACAAGTGTAGGAGCGACGGGAGCAAGTGTGGGGACCGCTTATCCGAGTTAGTCAATGAGGCTAGAAATAGAGTGAAAAGGGGTGCGAACCTGTTTCCTAGGCGTTTAGACGATCCACGAAAGACTTTGTCCCTAGGCGGCGCTTGAGTGGCAGAGATATTGATATGGTTGTAAGTAAGGGCATCAGTGGCAGATCCGTTGGTTTGATCGTCATGTGTCACATTGCTGAGTGGTGGGCCGAGAACGCAGTAGAAATCGTCATCAACTCGATGAAGGGGAAGTGGTCCAAGCTCTGGGGGAAGTGGTTGTAAAGTTTCAAAAGAAAAAGAAACGCCTTGCGAGTGCCGATAATAATGTCTGGCAAGAGGAGCCTCAGGAAATTGGGGGGACAACGTGTGTCCGAGCCCCGTTAACTGAGAAAAGAGAAAAAAGCCCAAAATCGACAAGAAAAAGCCCAAAATTGAAAACAAAATAAAATGCAAACCAAAAAGGGATATTATAAGAAAAAAGAAAAGCAAAGAAAAAAAAAAACTTAGGTGTTTGTCAAAAACAGAAGAGCAACCGTTCCGTTTTGTGACTATTCGATTTGTAGAATTGGTTGTCTCAGAATCTTGGAACAGAAGAAGTGGTCCTTTGGATAGGATGACGGAACGAAACCCTTTGCTCCAAGCAGGGCCTGAGGGGAGAAGCCTCCCCCGAAAACTACCCGCCGGTAGGGCGTGGATAATTCACGGGGAATCTAGCGCAGCTGAAACAGAGTGGTCGGGGGAGCTCGCCTGTATTTAAAACTTCTCGGAAGATAATTGCTTTTCCCAAAATATCAGCTAGAGCCTGAAGGGTATGCAGGGCCCCTTTCCAACCAATTATTCACGATAAAAGCGAGCCTGCAGCAGGGACATCCCCAGAGCTTTGTCCTGAGTGCAGTTGACACCATCATTGATATTACTTGTATTATTGGACACAACCTGGGCGGTGATGGAGTGGCCACCTTCCTGTTTGAGAACCAAGCCTGCAGCCCGTGTGCATTATTCGGGTCCATGTTCTCGGGTCCAGGTCTCGCTTGCTTGGAAGCTCTTCGCCATTGAGAAATGCGGCACCGGGGTGGGGCGACCAAACGGAACCTTGCGCGATAAGGCTGTGCCAAGAGTCTGCGCAAAAAAAGTTAAGCCTGCAGCATCGTCTGCATTGGGGGTAGGACAAAACTAGGAGGGACGACCAGGGTATCGGGCAGGCAACGAGAAAACTCCTGCTTGTTCCTGATCCTTGTTCTTCCCCCTCCAGCAGTTTCGTCTTTCCCCCAGTGGAGGCCGTACTTGAGTGGGACCACATGTTGGATCTTGCAATTGTTTTCTTATTTCGGTACTGCACTATGCGGCACTGCCTGGGTGATTGAGGTGTCCTCGGGTTTGTTACTAGCGTGCTTGTGGCCGGTACTCATTTAAATGACCTCTCGTGACCTCTTTACTCTACTTTGTGTTTAGTGCCGGTGTACTCTAGAGATCCTCCTCTAGTAAGAGCCTCACATCATGATTGACCTTTGAAAGTTAGTAAATATGCTGGGAAGAAGTTGATCTCCTTCCTAAGTGTAGCAGAAGGTTGGTAATCGTGTATGTCGAAATTATTCTATAGGGAACCAACATAATAGAGTCACGGCGCCCCGGTGCATAATTCAAAGTTCGAAGTTAGAAGTCCTAGGTCTTGGCAGCCATGCCCAAGGCAACGCTTGAGAAAAGCAGGAAATACGCAATGACGCAAACTTCCTTGCTGTGAAGGAGTTTTCTTCCCTCTCAAACATTCGCCAAGAGTTCCAACTTCCAACTTCCAACTTTGATTTTTACGCGGGGCGCCGTGACTCTAATCCCCTTGTGTCTAGAATTGGCGACGCGGTGCGCAAGTTTGGGCAAACCAGGAGGTGATATCCCTTCCGCCGCTGAGACATGCTGCACTAGGCAGGGGTGCTCAGTAGCGCAGCAATATTCCCAATCTGAAGCTGCCAAGTTAAACACAGATATTATCGTGGTGCAAATCCAGGTAATTAGAAACCCGATGTAGTTAGTGTGTGACGTATTTGGAGTGGCTTCGACATCCCTGCTTAGTGCAGCATGTCTCAGCGGCGGAAGGGATAATGGCATGTTTAAGAGGCGGCAAGCACAACACAGCCCAAAGAAGTAAAGAAGGAAACAAGAGCGATTAATCAGAAAATAGTAATGACGACCCCGCAGCCGCATTCACTCAAACAATTGAGCCTCACTCCGAGACATCCAAAAGCCCCTCCCCCGAGAATGGCAAAAGCACTACGGAAACTAACCGCGTCAGCCCCGACTCAAGATAGGAAAAGAAAAAATGCAGGACCTAACTAGCAGAGGCGATGCTAACACCATCGGACGAGGTCGAATTATTCTAGCTCTTACCGTAATATGGTACAGTCCCTAAGCAAAGGTCTTGGTGAAACAGCCTTTTTACACCAACAAAACTCGCGAGGTTTGATCAACCCCCACATCTAGAATTGCTTCAAATAATGCTTGTGACTTAACCAATTATTTTCGCCTTCATTGCAGCTTTCACCTAACAGCACTTATCAGCTCAATTAACTCTATGGGGCTAAGCTACCAGGCTTCAAGGGGATAATACCCGTTGCTATGCCAATTTTGTATGTAAATTGACATTTTTTGGTTGACTCAATACTTCAAGACCTCATAACTTTTCCAATTTTTCACCAAATTTATTAAGAGTTGTGCTGGAGCAAGAAAAAGGCATTGTAACTATATATGGGAAGTTAAGTTAGAAAATTCCCTAGGTTCATATACTACAAGTAGCTAAAAGTCGGTATTTTTTGTGTAAAAAGCATGTTCCGCCAACAATTTTGCGGGGGTGCTTTGATGACCGCTAACACCGTAAGTATCATACTCAAGTACCAAAGAAATCCCCCAGGCTATTGAAATTTGCCATCTGGGAGCCTGGCAGAGGAATCACTCCAAATTCAGCCCTAATTTAACGAGCGGGTGCGGGGTACATGATCGTGGTGTGTCATGTTAGCAATGTTGCTGGGCAGGAGGGAGTTATACAGTATAATATTGCGCACCAAAACTCAGCGTTTGAACGGTAAGTTTACACACAGGTGAGGAAGAGAAGCCCCATGTTGGCATTTTCAAATAGAAAATTAAATCTTAGCCTTGTAGATGAAAACATCGTGAATCTAATTTTGCTCCTCATCAGTACGGCTCTCCAAAATCCCATGTGATACCGGTGATCTGTGTCTCAGACTAGGAGTGAAAGTTTAGCACTAGAGTGAGAGGTCATAATTCAGGACTGGTGAGATGGGTGTTGGCTTCTTGGTGGAGATATTCACTGCATTAATTTTCCTAGATTGGTTACAATATAAAGTGTGGATTGGCTTCTGAACTCGTCCTTGAGGCCACATGTGGAGAATCGCTGTATACCAACCTAATCTTCGCTAAAATGTCTCTTTGGTGGAGGCGAGTGGCCGTCATGACACCTTAGTTAACGTCTAAATCTCCATCGTTTTTCACGGGTTGTCTGAAATTCCTGCGAGTTAGGTTCTTTTCTTCTCTCTATATCTAGGTAACGACCAGGTCTACTCAGACCAGGTGGGGGGAAGGGAGGGAGAAGAAAATCGTGCAAAGATTGGGGAAACAGCAGGTATATGAAGAGGGTAGCTAACTAGGAATGAAGGAAAATGAGTATCTGTGATTGGGGTTTAGGCTGTACAGGCTTGTCTTATTGCGGTAGAGATGGCTCCCCAACCCCATACTCTAGACTATGATACTTGTGGTGGAAGTCACATTTCACGTCCCGCCTACAAAGTGTCCCTGTTCGATGTGAATTCTCTCACTCTACCATCCACTATCGTAGAACCCTTATTTCCTAATTTGACAAAATAAAGAGGGATAGGAAAATAGGGACATTGACCAAATATTTAAATAAATTCATAAAAGGAACTCAACTAAATAATATGAAATCATTAAGGCCCTGTTCGGCATGTACCAATAAAAATATATTGTAATAAAAGTTGAAAATGGCATATATGCTAATAAAAAAATTCAGAGGTGAAAAAATATATAGGTGTTCGGCAAATATACAACGGCTGTGTGAAAAAACAAGAAATAGGGTTTACCCATATGGAATATATATTATAGGGCATCAAGATATCAGTTAATAATCATGTTAAGATAAAATTTCCTACAGATTATTAACGGTTAATTGAGCTCGGCATAGGTTATTAACTTAGTAGCCCAGTCCTACTACAAATATATAGAATAAAAATTTATGGACACAATAAAAAAATATCATGGTTTAATGCCCAGTGCCGAACACACCCCTATATAAAAACTTTAATATGCCAAAATTTATGCCATAAAAATCACTTTTATGCTATAAAAGTGACATGCCGAACAGGGCCTAAAGAAAAAACAAAACAAGAGACGGATCGTAAGAGAAAATTTCCAAATGGAAGACAAACAATAATTGTTAGGAGCAAAGCTCACGCAAAGTGGTTATGGCACTCGATGGCCAGATAGAAAAAGGGCTTAATAGGAATAAACAGATATAGCAACTAAAAATCGTTTCAACAAAGGAAATGAAGAAGCGCAAAGAACGAATCACTGATAGGTTGAGTATAGACGATTGAGTGAAAAAAGAGTAAAAGGCTGGTGGAAACGAAAAGGTGGACAAAGGAAAAACAAGTTATCTTTTTTCTTTTTGAATCATAAGCTTCCTCTCCAGCATGCTTCCTGCACATACAAAATCTCTTATACCTTGCTTCCATTGCTGTATTTATCGCGACGTTTCTCCAATTAAATACCTCGGTGAAAACTAAATGACGTAGGGTATAGTTAACCGCATTGCCGAGGGTAGTGTTTGGCCGAGGCAGCGGCTGTCCGAGGAGCGTTAGCACGAGTTTCTAACATCTTAGCCCGAGTTTCTTCAGAATGCTTACGATCTAGCATTGGAGATCCAGCATCAGCTAACTAACCCCTGCGCAATCCACCAGCTGGTGATACCCCATGCTGGTCCCTCATGTGAACAACTAGATTATCGTATCTCTTGATCCCCTTCTCACCAAAATTCTCGCATCCAGGAACTCGACAGTCAAACCGCTCGGCGAGGTGTATCACTTCATAGTGTCGGTTGAGCGCCTGTTTTGTTTTGAACGGCGTTGGCCAGGTACAATCTAATGCGTTACAAATGTAGGAGCGACGGGAGCAGGTGTGTGGACCGCTTCACCGGATTCACGTTAGTCAACGCGAAGGATTAAGGTAGAGTAGAGGGAGGTGCAAACTTGTTTCCTAGGCATTGAGATGATCCGCAAAAGGCCTTCCCCCTGGGAGGTGTGAGGGTGGTGGAGATATTGATATAGTTGTAAGCGGGGGTATTGGTGGCAGAGATGTTAGCTTGATCCTCGCTTATCTCATAACCGAGCGCTGGGCCAAGAACGGAGTAGAAATCATCATCTTCCGGGTAAAGCGGAAGTGGTCCAAGCTCTAAAGAAAGCGGCTGTAAGGTTTCAAAATAGGATCTTTGCAGGCAGGTGGAGGTGGGGTGCAAATGTCTGTGGGAAGAACAAAAAATGTGTATACAGGTGGCTTGGTGCTGGCTGTGGCCCCCTGAGTTTAAAGGTATTGTATATGAGTGCGAATGAAGGAGGTTGTCCACTGGTAGTCTGGGAAAAAGCGTGTTTGAACTGATGCCGGCAATTTACCCCTGCTGCTAGCACACGGGTGTCAGGCCAAGTCCGCAAAGGGCAGGGTTTATTCTCACCATGAAATAGAAGCACGTAATTGGATAGTTCAACAAAGAGTAAAGGAGAAAGCGTTTGAAGAACCTCTCTAGTTTTCAACACACCCTCACTATGGTGTACTATTCTCAACCTCCACCTTCTTAATGATCCCGAACAGACTTCAGTAACCAAATTCCAGACAAACACTGTAACCCAATTCTAGATGATTCCGAACAAACCTCGGTAACCAAATTCGAGATACCACTAACTAACCTTTCGAAAACAAAAAATACCGTGCAAATTCGCCGTGCGAATTGGGGGGGAAACGTGTGTGTGAGAGTCACGATGGGAGTACGATGGACGGAGGAACTCCCCTGTATTTAAAACCTTCTTGGATGATGCTGTAATTACCCTCACCCAAAATACGAGGGAGAGCATGACGCGTATGCAGCGCCTCTTTCCAACCAATCATTCCCGAGAAAGACGAGCCTGCAGGAGGGGCGCGCCCCGCGCTGTGTACTGCATAAAGTGCATGATCATTGATATAGTTGGACAAAACCTGGGGGGCGCTAACCGGGTCGCTACCTTCCCCTCTGGAGAGAAGCCTGTAGCTTTTCGGGATTATTCAGGCACCTTATCTCATAGTGAGTCGGGCGCTGCGCCCAAGAGATCTCGTTAAAAAAAAGTGACGGGATCTGGAAAATATCCTTGCCTCACTGGAAACAAATTACTGTGATTCCAGAGTGACATATTACACAGATTTCTTAAGTGGACAAACGAACTAAGGCATAGATTCTCGACACCGGGCTTCGCTTGCTTACAATACTATTCATCACTGAGAAATGAGGCACCAGAGTGAGGGTGCCAAATGGCACCTCATGAGGTAAGGCTGTCCCGCGATACTGGAGAAGAAAATGAAGCCTGCAGTGGGGGCACCACGAAGCTGGGTGGGCGGGGACTAGGGTATATTTGGCGGATAGAGAGAAAAACTCGTTAAGGTCGGGTGACAAAAATCTGCTTGTTACTGATCCCTGTCCTTCCCCCCCGCAGTTTCCGAGCGCCCCAGTGCAGGCTGTAGAAAACTACCTTTTCAATCTCGCAATTATTTTCTGATTTCTGTATTACACTCTGCTGTATTCTACCAGTGATTGGGTGTCCTCAGGGTTGGTACTGGCGTGCGTTGGTACTGGCGTGCCCGAGGCCCGTACTCATCTCAAAGACAGCTTGTGTCAAACTATTTTACTCTCTTTTATGCTTAGGGTCTGTGCCGAGCTCTTCTGGTAAGATCCCCATATCCTCTTTAAACTTTTCAAAGCTGGTAAATATGCGCAGGAATAAGTGGATCTTCCTACCAGGTGTAATGGAAGGTCGGTCACCCCCTGTCTAGCAAGGATTCTACACAGGGCACCTGCACCGTCTACTTGTGTCTAGAATTAGCGGAGCGATGCACAAGCTTAGCTAAATAAGGGGGCCATCGAATAGCATGTTTAAAAAGCCGTGAGTCTAGCAGAGACCAAAGAGATAAGTGAGGACACAAGAGCCATTGATTAGGAAATCATGCAAACCCCACAACAATGTCCACGATACCGCGAGAGCTCAAACAATTGGACCTCTCCATGATACGTCCAAAGCCCCCTCTCTCGGGTAAGGTGAAAACACTATGAAAACTCGCCCCCTCAGCCCCAATTCGAGACAAGAA
This sequence comes from Tuber borchii, assembly GCA_003070745.1. Taxonomy (NCBI): domain Eukaryota; kingdom Fungi; phylum Ascomycota; class Pezizomycetes; order Pezizales; family Tuberaceae; genus Tuber; species Tuber borchii. The sequence continues at coordinate 12,644 of NESQ01000201.1, read as the reverse complement.
GGCAAAAAGGTACATGACCCTACCGGCAGAAGCGAACCCAACGCCCTCGGGCGAAGCTCAATTATTCCAGTCTCTCTCGGATATGGCAATGTAAGCTATTTCCGGAACTACTAGAATACAAGAGAAATGTGCTAGGAATATTTATTGTGCGTGGACAAAATTAACCGAACATTAACGAAGAGGAAAAACTTCGGTTATGACTACCCCACCCCCCACCAGCCCTGCCGTCCCGATAACCAAAATGAAAATAAAAAAGAATATTGCACTGAACTGCAGAGATGAGGAAGCCTAGTAGCTTAAACAAGAAGGGGTTGATCAAGTGGTTTAGTTTTGGCAAAGCTAAGGTAATTTCGTTTAGGTGGGGTTGAAGTGCCGGGCGCTGGGAGTCTTTGGCTGCCATGCATATTTTGCATGTTCCGTTAATTTTGTCCACGCACAATAGTTGATATTCCCCATCTGGGAACCGGGGAGACAAATTACTCTATACCAAGCTCTTATTTGAAACCAGAAGAGGAGAAAGAAACAAGGAAACGGGAAGATCATGGAGCCTCATACCGAGGGGATGGGGAGGGGAGGGGGACCGGTCATGAGTCATAAAATATCACTCGCTATCGCTTTGGGCTCTAATAGAAGTTTACATAGCACACTATGCAATACAGTATGCTAACGTACGGTGAACTTGCCAGGCACCTTTGGGTATGCTAGTATATATGTACCGTGCAAAAACCACGACTAATCTAAGCGAGGATGTAAGAGGTGGCGGGGGGGGTTTACATCGCACAAAGCTTAGGAAAAGAAACCCCATTTTAGGATTATACATACAAAATTAACTCCCCCATTTCAGGTACAAGTAGTATGAATCCAATTTGGCCTTCCTCAGCACTGCTCCCTAAAATTAGACTTGATGTAGGTGATCTATATCTAAGCCTATGCATGAAGGACTTGGGTGCGTAGTATTCTATTTTTCAGGTTTATAACAGGGGCGCGTGAAATGGGGGTTGATTCTTGGGTGGGAGACTCTTTGCCACATTGATTTTTGGGGATGCGCAAGAATAGGAAGTACAGGCTGTCCTCCGAGTTCGGCTCCGTAGGCTGGGGGCTTATGGTATACAAGCATAATTTTCATTAAACTATGTTGTAACTTGTTCATGGAAACAAATCGCAACCGTACTACCTCAGTTAACATCTAACCTTTCATCACTTTTCGAATTATCTGAAATTCACGAGCTTTGTATTTACTTTCCTTCTCTATATCTAGATATCCCTCACTCCTTACCTCAGATTGGACGGAGAGAGAGTGAAAACCGGAATTGGGGAAGCATTAAAGGAACAATGGATGTGCAAAGAGGATATGCAATTAGGAAAGCAGGAAAGGAGTAAATGACATTGTGATAGGGATTCGGGTGGTACTAGCTTGTCACGATGTGATAGGGGTAGTTCCGCACTAGCGCCAAGCTCGAGACTATAAACAGCGATTGACAAACCCTAGCTTGACCGAGTATAGAAATCAGTGTCTGGATGTGGACGAGTATTTCTGTCGGCTAAGGGGTATATGTTTAGCCCGAGGTTTGTAGGGGGCTTATTATGGGAGAGGGAGAAGCCGTGAATTGACATAGGGTGGAGCTTAAATTACCAGAAGAGGATGGGTGGGGGCGAGAGGGAAAAGCAATGACGATAAACGTGTTTATAGAGCTGTCGCAATCCTTGTCTGAAATAGCGCGTAGGTTGTCTGTATCGGGAGGTTATAAGGAGGGAGATAGCACCTCCCCTTGTACTGGGCCGTGGGCGGAAGAGTCTAGGGGCTGGAGTAGCGCTATCACTCCCTTGTGCCCATCGTTTACAGCATAAAATAGCGGTGTTCGGCCGTATTTATCTGGGTTTTCAGGGTTGACGCCGTCTCGTCCGAGTAGTATTTTAACTACCCCCTCGTGCCCATTCTTAGCGGCGTGACAAAGTGGTGTCTGGCCCGATCTATCTCGCTTGTCGGGGTTGGCGCCGCCCCGTCCGAGGAGCATTTTCACCACCCCCCCGTTCCCGGAGTAAGCAGGCCTCCAGAGAAGTGTTGTACCATTGTATTCTGGTCTATTGGGGATAAAATCGAGTAGCATTTTCACCACTCCTTCACACCCTCGCTCAGCAGCGAGGTGGAGTGGTGTTAGGCCGAGCACATCTGGTTCGTCGGGGTCGACGTCGTCTCGTGCGAGTAGTATCTTCACCACTCCCTCGTGTCCACTTCCGGCGGCAAGAGCAAGTGGCGTTCGGCCGGATATCTCTGGCTTATCCGGGTTTACACTATCACACCCGAGTAATACTTTCACTACTCCTTCAAACCCTTTCTCAGCAGCCCAATGAAGTGGTGTTCGGCCGAGTACATCTGATTTGTCGGGGCTGACGTCGTCTCGTGTGAGTAGTATTTTCACCACTCCCTCGTGCCCTCTTTCGGCAGCACAGAGGAGTGCTGTTTGGCCGCATTTATCAGATTTGTCAGGATCGACGCCGTCCCGTGCGAGTAGAATTTTCACCACTCCCTCATGCCCACCGAAAGCAGCCCACGCGAGGGGTGTGTTACCCCCACAGTCCATTTGATTGATATCGCAACCTTCCATCTCTACTAAACTGGCTACAATCTCAACAATTCCGAAGAAGGATGCACAGTGTAGACCACTGAACAGGGAATTTTTATCGAAATCAGCAATATACATATAGGGCTTCTCGGCTTTGAAAAGGATTTGAGTAGATATGTGGGTATTGTAATCGCCAAATAGGTTCAATGCGAGTATCCTCGCACAATCGGAAAGGCCTCTCCTTGCGTGCGCTCCCCAGTACAGGGAAGAATACTCGAGAAAGGGTGTGTCTTGGAGATTGGGGGAGATATCGGTCGAAAAAGCAGTGACCTGCTGGGAATTCAGATAAGTTAAACAGGTTTCTGACATTGCCGAGTGAACTGCACCGAAAAGCCCAGGATGGGCCCGCAGGTGCTCTTGAAGCGTAAAGTGGATTAGCCTGACTGTGGAAGCCTCCTTATCTGCCACAACAAGTCCTTGACAACAGGCTATCAATGTACCTAGTGAAGGAACATTGTCGGTATTGAGATTCGGCGACCCTATTTCAACCGCTAGGGCATGGCACAGTTCATCAACCTTCAAGGGCCGCTCCGAGTAAGATATCCACATCAAAGTGGCTATTCCAAGCCTCGCTCTCTCTCCACCCTGCCCTTTTATTCGACCGAGCGTTGCGCCATAGGCATCCCCTAACCCTAAGCCATTGGTCATTGCGCTAAGCTTTTGTCGCCTGCGATGGATTGTGGTTTCCTGCAGGACGGCATCGATATTAAGCGAGACTAGCAGGAATCTAAAAGTATATTCGTCAGTACATATTTGGAGCGGCTTACCCAGTGCCGTTCCTCCTACGTACGTTTCAGAAATATTTTCGGAAATTTTCTTCAGGATCTCCGCCTCCAGCCTACTGTCCATCGCGTCTGGGGTTGGGTCCTCCTCCAGCCTGCTGCGAAGATATATACTGATGTCACCTCTCCTAGGACTTATGGATAGACTTGCCACTTTTCCAGCAAGACGCCTTCCGATCTCGGGTTGAATGTGCGGTCTCCCCGTCATGAATATTCTAGTACCCGGAGACTTTCGGAGAATTTGGTCTAGTGAATCAAGGACCTTGACTCGGTATTCTTGGACACATTCATCCAGAGCGTCGATGCATATGAAAGTGCGCTCTGTACAAGTAGTTGTCTGCAGCATCTTCACGATGTCGGCAAGTCTGGGGCCCCGACCTCCAATGGCTTTCTTTTGGTCTTGGTACGCTCGCGATATCTCCTCCGGGATTTCCGCCAGACCGCTAACCACTTGTTTTAGCAGGGCACCCATCGTGTTCGTAGAAGACTGCTCTTTTTGGACGGCAAAGTCAAAATAAAAACATGCAACAGTAGTGTTCTGTCCTCTAGCTTGATCACACAAGTTGTCTATCACCAACGAACTAGCGGCGCGGCTTGTTAGTATTTGTTATTTCTCCTCTATCCCTGAGCCTCCTTCTTTTTACCTAATATAAGTCTTGCCGACCCCCGGATCTCCATAGCAAAACAGAACTGCATCATCGGATTCACCCCCACTACCAGCGTGCCAGCTTCTAAATTCCTCAGTTTGTAAGAGCCATTCACCTATGCTCTCAACTCGGCGGTCTTGGATGTCTCGATGGCGTGACTTTGGATTTAGCGGGGATAACCAGGCTAGGATGTTAGATTGGTCGTCGGCAACTATAAAGTTATTCGGCAGGTTAATAGTATTGTAGTTCGTATTCCAAGAGTTGATGTTGTTGAAGGATTGAAACATCGTCTTTTTTTCGCAGGTTAGGGTATCGTATGGGTGATGGAGTTAGTTGACAGCTGGAGTTCTTGAGGGCTGAAGAGAAGCGGGGTTTTTGTGGAACCCGACGGAGGGCCCAGGATGGTCCCACAGATCTCCCCTAAATTTACGTCAGCGGCCCCTCGCCTGCTCGAGTAGGCTTACCTCACTGGCTGTAAGAGATGTTACCCTGTTATAATCCTATCTTACGGTGTAGTACTGGTATAGCCAAGGCAGTCTAAGTACGAACTCTGAGAGGGGGGGAGATTTGAGGGGAACCGGCTATTCTCATCCTAACCGGTAATTGAATACTCTCAATGTCGCAGCGCTTACAAAACGGGCTGCTAATGCATATCATACCCGAAAATCCTGAGGCTCTGGCCAATTTTCGGTTGTATGCGGTACAGGTACAGTACAGTAATCCGTTTACGAACACCATGACAGGACGGTTACTCCAGCACCCGAGCGCTGCAGCCTCTCCCCCGATTAAATTATCTTCCCCCTTCTGCGGGCCGGGTCGTTGCCCCATCCAAGGCCCGGGGTGCATAGCCATCAAACCTCCTCATGCCGATCTCTAGTTTCTATCCATAGACCCTTTCCTTATGTACTCGTGTAGCATTACCCGTACCGGTATTATACTACGCCATATAACTCACGACCACAGTCGACCCCATCACCGAGGCGATTGGATTACTTACTTCTGGATACTACTAGACTTTCCATCTCCGACACTGCATCTAGCGCCTGCAGCGCTGGATACAATGAGTTTTCTGTGTCAAGACTTCAGCCTAAATAGATTAGGCCTGCCGTTAACCACTGAATCTGTTTAACGCCACACGAGGCCTGGAACCGAGACCCGACCCCCGAACACCTCCAATGAACTGTCCCTTTTAGATGCAGTCCAGCCCCCCTAACCTAGCAAAACACTTTGCAATCTTTTATTCGCTTGGAGGGGATTTTGTAGGATTCTTTCCCCCAATGCGATGGCTTTCACAGATTATCTTCTCGGCGCTAAAGCACGAAATAAGGGACCCACATTAGACGAATATAGTGATAGAATTCACGTGGAATTTACGCACTTTGTATGAGGGTATGAAATTTTTAAAGTGCAGAGACAAAAATATTTCTCCGACACCCTGTTTTAAACAAAATTTAATGAATAATGGACATTGTCAAACGGACAATTCTCAAAGCTGCTTATATGAAAACATCTCAAATCCTCCCATCGGCTAGGAAATGATTATCTATTCAAAATTATGCCAGTAGAAGAGTAAGGAATCAATGCTCTCTTCATTGTTGAAAGTGAACTAAATTTTTGTACTGGGCCCCATGCAAAAAAGGACATGGCAACCAACATTAGATTCTTAAAGACCGTTTCTCTATCACCCCGTAATATTTAAACATTCTGTAATATTCCTCATACTATCTACAAGCTTACATACACATGAACAAATTTTCGTACTCTATTCTCATCGAAATTGCGCAATGAGAGAGGGTGGTGGAGATGTGCACTTTTGGTGTAAAAAAGGCTTTAGACGAAAAATTTTGTCCTAGCATTATACTTTAATATCTACCGCTTTCACTTTGCTCTAATTGGTAGCCGGTCTCTCATGCTTTTCTCCTTCCAGCAAAACATCAATCTAATTCGTCCTACTATAGCTCTTATATCTCCTTTCCTCATCCCCGGTTAAGCCACTTCTTGCACTTCCCCACTCTCAGCTCCAATCCACTAACTATCTCCCAGCCTCAGTTCCCGCGCCTGACCGGTTGCCTCACATACATCCATCATATCCCCGCTGCCGGTATCGTTGCACTCGCTCTGCACCACTTTCAGAAGAAGTGACGGTTTGAGCCAGAATCTAGCAGTAGGGTCTAAGGGCGAGGATTTGACAATCGAGTGACTTACTATGAGACAACAAGATCTCAACAAATTGAGCCGTGTGCTAGGCGGTCCAAAAAATACTTTTCGGGAAGAGGGGCGAGAAAAAAGGCAAAAAGTGAGCAGTTGGGGGGAGGTGGCTCAAGCGACATCGCACATGGTTCGGCTATTTGAGCTCCTACGGTAATTACTTGGTTGTAGGGATGTGGCTCAGCATGGCAACCACAAGAAAATCAAAACTATTTCTTACTATCTACATAACTAGTAGTGATATCAGATTGAAAATTTGTTACCAAGTACTTTTAAATATGGAGAATAGGAATATCTAGTTTTCCTTTTTTTAATAAAATTTCTTTTCTTGTTATAGTCATTTTAGGAACTTTTGTTTATAAATAAGAGTTACAAGACTACTCATTTAACATGCTTTGTAAAAATTGAAATATATATAAGCACACTTTTATAGCTTCATAGATTACTTATTTGGGCCTTATACTCTTAGTATAATATGATTCTAATGTAATTTACGGGCCTATCGGCCTGTTATAATAATGAATGTACGGGAGAAAATCTACCTACAAAATATACTACTTTGACTATGAAGTATCTTTTCCAGGAGTTAGGATATGAATTTGGTACTTTGGAATCTCCTTCTCCAATACTGGTTGACTAATTATAACAAGTTTGATGGAGAATGAAAAAGGATATGATGCTCAGGACCGAAGGGCCAGAAATTAATAAGAAAATTTAGTATATTTGAAGCTGAGATTTGAAATATCTATTCCCAAATACTCAAACAGGCTAAAACCAATTCAAGTAGTTTTAACTATGTAAGTAGAGCATAAAATACTACTTTTAGACTATTCCTAAATCTGTAGCCTATATGGTTGTGGCCTGTAACTGGTATTTCACCCTGAATCTCCTAGTAATAACTAGAGAATAAAATTTGCAAGAGATGACCAACTGATTTGAAACTTTATATAGCACATGAGATCACTTGAGAGAAGTGTATTAGAAATTATTGGAATATTACATTTACCCCATAAGTAGATATCATAAAATTAAGTTTGTAACTCATATATCTCACTTTATTTTTCTCTAGACTCTGAATACCTCCCAAAATAGCCCCAAATAAATGTCAAATGAGTTAACAAATCAAATATGCAAATTAGTGGATCTTATGATATACTTTGACTAGCATATTTGAACTGCTTTAGAGTTTTGCTGATGTATTATTGTAACCAGAAGGATATTTAGGCAAATTTGGAGTAAAGTGAGAATATGGGGCCAATAAATTTTATTATTTAATAAAGACTCAATATTCTGATTCTCCATATTCAAAAGTACTTGGCAACAAATTTTCAATATGATATCACTATTAGTTATATAGATAGTAAGATATTCATTTGGTTTTCTTGTGGTTGCAATGCTGAGCCACATCCCTGTGGTGAGCCGCATGGCAGGGAATGACGTTAGGTAAAGCAGGTTGTCTACCAGGCCGGCTAACTTTACTCTAAAAATAGCCCTCTTAAGACACTGAGTTCGACACCACCCTGGTGAGAAATTCCAGGATGCTATACAAATCATTAGCTCACCCAGTTCTTGTAATGTCGGAGGTGTAAACCTATAAATTCAAAACTGGTGACGCTTTATGCTACGGCGTCGCATGATTTGAAGGTGACCTGAGGCCAGTATAGAAGTGCAGTATAAAACTTAAATAAGTTGTGAGCAGTCCCTCACTTCTATGTGCTTTTTGTTTAGCTCCTCCCACCATGGGCTGCCCGCTGATGCATTTCATCCTGCCACGACTTAGAGCAGAACTAGGTTCACTGCGGACGAGGGAGTGGTCGGTAAAGAGAGGCCATTTTTTGTGTAAAACGGTCACTTGTCGGGGTTTTTTGCCTATGCCGCTAGTTCTCTACTGCCATTCTATTACATGTTAGCAAAAGTAACCGAACATTTGGCGCTGCGACGTTCCGCTACATAGCATCGCAATCCCCCCCTCACTCCAGGATCCGCCATACCTTTACTATAACAAAAAACCTTAATAAAGCAGATGGATGGCACACAAGGTATTAATTAGGATCATATTATATGTATTTGATTTTCTTTTGATTTTTTTAATTGCGGTTTTGGTAGTTATTTGTTGAGTTGGGCGTAAGCAAAAAAGTGCCAGTCGTTACATTGTGGTGTTCGGTTATTATATGCTAACGTACAATAATTCCTTCTTACCCGAGATTTATATGTGGGGAGGCGTTCATCAATTGCCTTTTACTTGAGGATTTATTTCCTTTTATTGCCCGGGTACGACAGAATAACAGCTCACGGAAGCAAAGGCGACTCGAAGAATAGGAAAATTTGTGCATTTATTCAAATCGATTCAAACCAAGTGGTTAAAAACAAAACTCATGAACCCAACATGCGTGAGCCACTTAGCCTCATAGCATAACGAAACAAGGGAACACAAAACTAATCCTAAACTGTATCATAAGGTGCGATTCTCAACCCAATGGAATCCGATGAGTTTATGGATTAGCCAAATACTGGGCGCCTACCCCATGCTTGTTCCTCAAATGAGCAACTAGATTATCATATCTCTTGATCCCCTTCTCGCCGTAATTCTCGCACCCAGTGACTGGACAATCGAGCCGCTCGGCAAGGTGTACGACCTCATAGTGTCGGTTGAGCGCCTGTTTAGTTCTGAACGGGGTTGGCCGGGTACATTCCGGTGCGTTACAGGTGTATGGTGGAACTCTGTAGCCGGAGTGTTTTTGCCAAGAAATATTGTCCATCTTCAACCACCAAAGGATTTTCAACCACAAGTCTAATGAGAATTGTGACTCTATTAGGTGATAGAGTGAATGGCCCTCTACACACTAATAGAGAGAAAATAGAAATATGTCAAGTTTTCATAGAGATAATAGGGTTTAAAGTTTGCCAGTTTCAACCAGTTAAAAGGGGAATGTCCGGGGTATTTTCAGGCAGGTTAATAACTGTTAACCTCATTGAGAGGGACTGTTAATTGATATTTACCAAGAGATTAACATATATATAATTCAGTCTTGACAAATTAACCTACTGTTAATAAACGAGAATGAAGGTCCGCCTGATCCGACTATAGAGTTCCCTCTCCATAGGAGCGACTGAAGCAAGTGTGTGGACCGCTTCTCTTGGTTAGTCACGTCAAGGATATTATAAACACTAAGAGGGGGTGCAAACTTGTTTCCAGGGCATTTTGATGATCTGCAAAAGACTTTGTCCCTGGGAGGCGTTAGGGTGGCTGGAATGTTGCCAGTAAGCGAGGGGATTGTTGGCAGGTCCATTGGCATGATCCTCACATGCCGCGTGGCTGAGCGAGGGGCCTAGAACGGAATAGGAACCATCATCTTCTGGAAAGAGAGGAAGCGGTCCAGGCTCGTCAGGAAGTGGCAGCGCAAGCCCAGACCGATGCTGTGCAACGCCTTTTTCCAACCAATTGTTCACGATAAAAGTGAGCCTGTGGCAGGGATCTGGTGAAAGCCTTGTGCTGCATCCACGCCGCAGGATTACTGATATTGCCTTATCCCTGAGTGTGTCGGGGCTCATGTCTGAGTTGAAACGCCAAGTAATTTATTTCCAGTCAGGGAAGGATTCTCTCTACGGAATGACGAAGTTATCTATTCAAAATTATACAAGTACGAGTGTAAGGAATCAAAGCTCTCTCCACCGCTGAAAGCGAGCCAACCCTCTGTATGGGGCCCCACACAAAAAAGGACATGGCAACCAATACTAGATTCTAAAGACCGTTTCTCCATCACCCCGTAATATTTTATTTAAAGATTCTGAAATATTCTTCATGCTATCTACAGGCTTACATACACATAAACAAATTTTCGTACTGTATATTCTCATCGAAATTGCGCAATGAGAGAGGGTGGTGGAGACGTGCACTTTTGGTGTAAAAAAGGCTTTAGACGAAATCTTTGTCCTAGTATTATAGTTTAATATCTACCTCTTTCACCCTGCTGTAATTGGTAGCCGGTCCCTTATGCTTCTCCAAAACTCTATTTTCTTAACACTTCGGGAGCGAATATCCTTCTCGCCTTCTAGAAAACAAAATAGTCTAATTCGTCCTACTATCGCTCCTATTCTCCTTCCTCATCCCCGGTCAAGCCTCTTCTTGCGCTTCCCCGCTCCCAGCTCCAATTTATTATATCCCTACCTCAGTTCCTGCGCCTAACCGACTGCCTCGCAAACACCCTACCCCCCATACCGCTCACATTATTGCATCCGCCTTGCACCACTTCTAGAAGAAATGAGAGGTTGAACCTAAATATGTCACTGGAGTCCCCAGGTCTAGGATTCGTAAATCGAGCAGTCTCTTACGAGGCGCTCGTTGCCGTACACGATGCCATTCAGCCTGGCTCGACCTGAAACGGAGCTAGATTCGCTGCGGACGAGTGGTCAGTGAATAGGGCTCGTTTTTCGCTTAAAACGGTCACTGGTTAGGGTTCTTGTCTTAGTAACTCAGGACAATAAAAGGTACAGTATATGCCACTAGAGATAGAGCTCTTCAATGGTTCTCCACTGCTATTCCAGTTTCATCTTACCCAATAGTTGAATATGGTAAGGCAGTCATCAATTACCTTTTACTTTAGAATTTACTTTCCTTTTGTCCCCCAGGCACATAGAATACTTGCTCACAGAAGCAAAGGCAGCTCAAAGAATAGGAAAAATTGCGCATATATTCAAATCAATTCAAACTAAGCAGTTAAAAACAAAATTCATAAGCCCAAAATGCATGAACAATTTAGCCTCATCGCACACCGAAACCATCAAAACACAAAAACTAATCCAGAACCCTCTGATAATGCGCATTCAAACCAAAAGGCATCCGATTAGTCGAGGGATTAACCAATTACTCGATGGCTAACCCAGCGGCCGGTGACGCCCCATGCTTGTTCCTCATATGAGCAACTAGATTATCATATCTCTTGATCCCCTTCTCACCAACATTCTTACATCCAGGAACTGGACAGTCGAACCGCTCGACAAGGTGTATCACCTCATAGTGTCGGTTGAGTGCTTGTCTCGTTTTAAATGGGGTTGGCTGGGTACAATCGGGTGCGTTACAAGTGTAGGAGCTACGGGAGCAAGTGTGTAACCCGCTTCTCTCATTTAGTCACGTGAAGAATAAATCCTGGGAGAGGGTGCAGACGTGTTACAAGGTATGGCCATAAAAAAGTGGTACATGCTCTTTCTCTCCTACAACCCCAGCGATTGAAATCTCACCTCCTTGTGACGTGTCATATCTTTCCAGTGGGCAAATCAGGGTCCTTGATTCTAATCTCACGATGGCTTCAAGTCTTCTTTTCCATTACGATAGTTTAGAAATCTTTGGTGTTCAAGGTATCTGGTATTCCTTTTCATCATTCTTAATCATTTTCCATCTAGGGGTATTCGTTTAGGAACGTTTCGCGACTTTATTATCACCTTCGGATTTGGTTTCGGGACCTTTTTTACTACAGTAATCATGGCGGGTGTGTGGGAGTGCGAGTGCGAGTGAGGGGTGGCTGAAGCTTAGGCTGAGGTTATGGTGTCATAGGTGTGGTGCAAAAGAGATTGTGGCTAGGGCAAGGAGTGGCGAGTGTTAGTGTCAGGGGTAGGGGGGGTTGCCCAGTGTAAGCGGCCCAACTCATGGCGTTGATGCTTGGTCGGGTAGGCTAGGAGTGTAAAAGGTTTAGGAGGGTCTTAAGGGATGAAGTCGTACCCATTACGGGGAGATCTATCTAACCGAGCCGCTAAAATGGCAGGAGGCTGGATCCAGGCGTTGGTTAGGTGATGGATTCCTTTCATTGATTGTGATACTCATTTGGAATTGTTTTATTTTGTTTTTGATTTTTGTTAATTGATTTTGGCAGATACGATCTCCGAGATGAGCGATGGAATACATTATACTATATTATCGCTCATGGTGCAGATGGACGATAGTCGTTGGAAGGGGAGGGGAAGAGGAGGCCCACTTCGGAGGCCATATGTCACAAATGGTGACTAGTGAAGAAACTGGTTTCACACTATTCACGGTTATGAATAGTAGGTTTGTGTTTCCTCTCACATGACTCGCACTTGCGAGCCATAGTTATATTTGGTATATGTTTATATTATGTGCGTAACCACACTTGGTGGTCACTTGATATGTATTTTGCACATGACTCATAGTTATGAGTCATGGGTCTCGCGCATGTGACCCTTTTAGGCACATGACTAGTTAGGAGCGTGATGATTGGTTTTATGTATTGCATTGTTGACTCATAGGAGTCAGCTGATGGATTTCATACTATGACTCGCTTAGAATCATAGGGGCGTGTGACTCGGAGGTATGAGTCACCAGGGTTAGGTATGTGAGGAGGCGCCGATATAAAAGGCGAAGCTTGGGA